>CAUJAO010000193.1:0-121000 GCA_963082485.1 Eudonia mercurella
TTGAGTAAAACATAGAAGATAAACGGTCTGTTCTCGCTGATTCCAAGTTCTTTAAATAAATTAATACTCGACTATTAACTTGGTTTATTTCGTTTCTCAGCTCTTGAACTGTTTTATCCAAATATGCTTTATTTACAGCTTCATCGTCCTTGTCTGGAGACGACAAGCTTTTTAGTTTGGATGATTTTAAATCGTATTCTCCCGTTTCAGACTTCTGTAACGTATCGTTATAGATATCAATATGTTCAGATAATCGTAAACGTTTATGAACGTGATGACCGAATTTATCTATATTCATTGCGGTCCCGATGCTTTGTTTACTGTAAGTGTACTGCACAAATTTCCCGATGCTATTTGTTTTTATTCTTTGTTTATGATACCGGCTTCGTGAAGTTCCTCGATGATTGCAATAAATTCATTATCTAACCCAGTGTTACCAGCATCTCGTGATGCGAACAGTAATTTCAGTCGTTTTACTAACTCGTTAGGATCATCCCAGTAAACTAAATCTGTATTTCTTTGTACTTTTTTTACAAGTTTAATACCTTTTCCTCGAGGAATACTCTCTGTACTAGTGGTTGGTTTTCTAGAGATTTTGAATAATGGCTTTATAATATTCATGTATTTAAATCCCTTGTTGCTATTTATTGGTTTAGATGGACCATAATTACGTCTGTGTGCATTAGTATCGATAAGTAGTAGGTTATAGTTGTCAAGGTCGTTATCTGTGATATCATCTAGATTTGGTTTCTTTTTATACAACAGTTCTTTTAAACCGAGAGTTTTTCTCAAATTATGATTTCCAATTATTAGAGTGGTGCCGTCATCATAAACGCGACTTTTTCCAAGCATAAGTTTTCCTTGTTCATTTCTTATTCCAAAAGGTATAGCACTAAATACTTCAGATGATGTAGACCATGATAAAGATTGATTTTTAACGTTTGGCGATGATTGTAGCAATTTGAACGAACCTTCACTCACATCATGGTCTTGAGTAGGTGATACAGTAAGGGTTTTGTCGGTTGTTCGGAATTGTTCATAATTTTCTTCCTCATCTTCGCTACTTAGTTCGTTAAATTCTTTAATAGACGAATACGACGCTTCGCTTTCATTATTCTTTATTTTTTTAAATACGGGGTTATAAACAGTCTCTTTGTCATGGTGCTTTTCATCATTTTTATTTGCTATCATATTAAGAGGGTCAACTATGGGTTTAAATATTGTTTCTAACGTATTATTTCTTGTATTTTTTGCATCCTTTATCATGTCAAACTTTCTTTTAACAGCTGATGCTGATTTAATAATTTGTCTCTTTAGATCTCTTTCCATTTTATTGGGTTTCCTTTCACCTCCAAATCTCATGTGGAAAAACATGTTTTAAATTTACGTCGTCTTGTTTAAACAATATAATCATGTTAGAATTGTCTCTTACGAGTTGTTTAGGTATTTTGGTATAAGTTTGATTGATATAAAAACAATCAATATTCCTATGACGCCCCATAGCAAAATAGTTACGGATGTTGTTTTGATTTTCACAAGCAACATCATCGAAAATAATAATGGAATCCGGTGACGCTTCGTGAGGGCTCAATATTTCGCTATTATGATTATATTTGTGAAATGATGTACCTGGAACCAATTCTAAAACTTTTTCGAGATAAATGTATTTAGGTTGATACAAAGATTTCGAATACACGTACAGGTTTCGAAATCGTGGACCATCTTTATGTAATAATAAACTTATTACTATGTTGGTTTTCCCGCAATTAGATGGACCGCAAACAATACAACGAATTGTATTTGGCAATAACTTTCCATGTCGACTTGCCCCTGTCAATGAAGTTGGATAAATACATTCCAATTTTAACGATTCTTTTTGTTTTAAGAATTTCATTCTATTTTATGATTAAAAATTAAATTTGACTGCAGTGTTAAAAGGATTTTTCAGAAATGACTACGTAAAATGGTTGCTACGCTTAAATAACGGAAAAGCTAATAATCCATATCGATTAATCGTTCGCTCACTTCGTTCGCTCTCTCGAAAAAGTGAATTAGAACGCCCAATAATCACCTACTCGGATGATTAAGAGTACGTGCATAAATTCCGTGGCGAAGGTAGAAACCGACCCCGCCTCCGCGCGAGCGCACCCCAGCGGGCCGCGGCCTGTGGCGTAACCTGTAGCCGGGTGGCGCGGGCGCGCGCGCCTCCTCGCCCGTCCTCAACCAAGTCTCGGTAATAGCCAGAATGTAAACTCCGTGTCGTTCTACAGCCACCAAAAACTCTTCATGACGGGTTCCCAACGAGCCGAGATTAAGTAGGCCCAATGACAGGTTTCTATGTTTAATAAATTGTATTACAAACACTGCAAGAATCTGTACAAACTTACAATTAGCGAGGTACCTTCTTATTATAGTCGAATGTCGTCTGCTAAGCCTGTGGACCATTACTCGTATTACTGGTAGTTGGTTTGGATCGAGAATCAATGAATGGTTCAAAAATCTCCACTTACAAATTAAAAACAAATCTATATACATAATATTGTTATAAAAACATAAAAGTTGATATAAAAAACAATACTGAACGCAAAAAAATATTCTGGCAAACAAAACATATATGCAAAAATCGCAATATAAGCACTAATAATAATATAAATTTAAAAACATTTTTTTTTCTATACACAGAATGTTACGCAAGGCGTCTCTATGCAAACCCATGATGTAGCATCGCCCTAATTACACAATCATGAACATTGACCGCACGTGGAGCTGACGCAGCAACGAGCTTCGGGTTCGTCGCCGCCGCCGCGATTCCGCGGACATGGAAACAGCATTCTACAACCTCGCATCGGTTGAGCGTCACTTAACTTTAATTATAACTATTTTTAAGTAATAAATTGTAACCTTCATTAAATTGTACCAATAAAAATTGATTTTTTTTGAGACTTCGGTTGCGACCACGCTTAATTGGCGCAGTCGGTAGGATACCCGTCGGGTCGGTCCGGGTTGTCCAGAAGATTTCCGTAAACTCTAAGCCGCCCGAGTGGCTATCGCGCCGCGTCACGGGTATCGCAATCTACGTGCTCCAGCCGAGGTGAATCCAGAAATCGATTCTTCAAACTGAATCAATGTTGTAAGTACCTTGAATCTTTCAAGTATTTGCTATCCTATAACTTTACTTATCCTTTATACTTTATCCTATAATTTTCTGTGTCCCTTAAAAGTGTATTTTATATATTTTTATTATCCTTGTGTGCCTATTTTATTTTATAACGTTATATTAACTTAGTAAAGATTTTCCATCCGAAAGAATCACGTAACGCTGTTAGTAGTAAGAAAATAAGTAGGTTTAGTGCTATAGACGAGCTTAGGAATCTAGAGCCTGTCACTATGTCCGACGAAATTGATAGGATTTACAAGTCCCTAAGACTACTTCCGGAATTCGATGGTAACCCACATATACTCACGCGTTTTATCAATCTTTCGGATCAAATAGTAATTGCACATTTTGACGAGGGACCTGGAAACGAGTTGGCCAATTTAGCTCTTATGAATGGTATCTTAAATAAGGTAGTAGGGCCCGCGGCTAGGCTTATTAACTCCAATGGTATCCCGGATACTTGGGGAGGTATACGTAATGCGCTGATAAATAACTTCGCGGACCATCGCGACGAGACGGCGTTGTATAACGACCTTTCCCTGCAAACGCAAGGGGCTAGCACCCCGCAGGAATTTTATGAGAGGTGCCAAAATCTCTTTAGCACCATAATGACGTACATCTCGCTTCACGAGACCGTGGGTACGACAATAGAATCTAAACGCACTCTATATCAAAAGTTAACCTTGCAATCTTATTTACGCGGCCTTAAAGATCCCTTAGGATCCAGAATCCGGTGCATGCGTCCCGACACGATGGAGAAAGCTCTTCAATTTGTACAGGAAGAGCTTAACACTTTGTATCTCCAACAACGTAACGATAGCGGCCCTAGTAAGAAAGAATGGCAAGCATCTCAGCCATCACCGTATAATTTTAAATTACCTATTAATAACTTTCCTATGATGAAAGGTCCCGCTTTTAATATGTCAGGCCCTTCAGGCCAACCAAACTATAACATGAATGGTCCATCGCGCCAGCAGCAGGTACCGTTCCAACAGACGCAAGGTTGGAGACCTAATCCGAATCATTCAAATCAGTTTCGCGGTCCCACACGCACGCAGCAGATGTTCCGCGCTCCACCACCAAACTATAACCCTCAGAGCAACATGTTCAGGATGAATAATAGACCCTTTACTCAGCCTTCTAATTTCAACGCACCGCGTCCTATGAGTGGCGTGGCCCCCTTTGCATCTAAACCTTTACCACCATCTGGACATGACTGGAGACGGTTCGGTAATCCGCCTGCTACTAATTATTTTAAAACGCGTGAAGTTAACTTTAACGAGTCTGATTACGATTGCTATGGGCAATATAATAACTACTCTGAATACAGCGATTATCCTGAATTTGATCAAGGGTGTGTTGCATATGATCCGTACTCAGGTTATTATGAGTATGATGGTAACTACACTCCTACTGAGAGTCCCGTTGTTGAAGAACTAGACAACCCAAGCTCCTCCGGGGAGGAAAATTTTCAGAAGGGTTCGAATTTAGACAAGCAAAAATAGAAATTAACTTACAAACCCAGAGACAACTTATGTACGTTCAAATTCATGATCCACCTTTAAAATTTTTAGTAGATACAGGAGCAAACCAGTCGTTTATTAGCCCGGAAGCTGTCAGTAAATATTTTAATTACTTACCTTTAAACTATGAACCTTTTGAGGTCACTAATTCAAATCAGACAAGTAAACATAAGCACTCCATAACCTTACCTTGTTTTCCAGAGTTTAGAGAAGCAGAAAACTTTACTTTATTCATCTACAAATTTCACCAGTTTTTCGACGGACTACTAGGATTAGACCTATTAACTGCATGGGAATCTAATATAGACCTTAAGAATAGAACACTAACACTTAGAAACGCTCAAATTCCGTTAGAATTATATGACTCGCGCAACGTGAACTTATACGAAGATATCATCCCAGCACACTCTTCTAAATTACTTAAACTTCCAGTTAACACGCGTGATGGCGATGTCCTCGTATCAGTTCAAACCTTATGTAATTGTACTATCACAGAATGTATAACAGCGGTAAGAAATAATAGAGGTTGGGTTGAAGTAACTAACACCTCGCCTAATGACGTCATTTTCTCAATGGACCGTCCGGTATCTGCCGATATTTGTAATCTTGAAAGTAATTATGAAATTCGTACATCTAGTCGCGCTAAAGAAGTTTTATCTCGTCTTAGAACCGATCATTTAAATCCCGAAGAGCTTGCTAATTTAGAGACCTTATGTGCGCGCTATTCGAATGTGTTCTATCTTGATGGCGAACCTCTAGCGTTCACTAACAAGATAAAACACAAAATAAAAACTACAGATGAACTCCCTGGGTATACGAAGAGTTATCGCTATCCGTATGTCCACCGCCAAGAAGTCAAAGATCAAATAGCCAAAATGCTTGAGCAAAACATCATAAGACCTTCAGAGTCTGCATGGAGCTCGCCTATCTGGGTCGTGCCCAAAAAGGCTGATGCATCCGGGAAGACAAAGTGGCGACTTGTCGTGGACTTCAGGAAAGTTAACGAGAAAACGATTGACGACAAATATTCGATTCCCAATATAACCGACGTTTTAGATAAATTAGGCAAGTGTCAGTATTTCACGACCCTGGACCTGGCCAGTGGGTTCTACCAAGTTGAGATGGACCCTGATGATGTCCAGAAAACAGCATTTAACGTCGAGAACGGGCACTTTGAATTTCTAAGAATGCCCATGGGCCTAAAGAACTCTCCATCTACCTTTCAAAGGGTAATGGATAATGTTCTTAAAGGCCTACAAAATAACATCTGCCTGGTTTATTTGGACGATATTATAGTCTATGGTACATCTCCAGGGTTATATGCGCCAAACCAAAATAACATTTAGACGTTATTGCTTGAAACACAAGTGTTGCCATTATGAAGTGTTTTTGTTTACCCTATTATTGGGTACTGTGACGTCTGTGACACGCAACGTAACGTTACTTGTTTCTTGTAATGCTTATCAGTAAAATTTTACCGACTTTAAAAAACGTGGAGGTAGGTACTCAATTCGACTGTATTTTTTAATGTTTATGAATACGCGATGCGATATCTTCGCTGTTGGTGAACTGATTAAGTATATGTTTTTTTCGTTAAATAAAGGCCGGCGGCAACGCGTCTGCGATTCCTCTGATTTTGCGGGTGTCCATGGGCGGCGGTGATTACTCTCCATCAGGTGACCCGCCTGCTCGTTTGCCTCCTTCTTTTATAAAATAAATAAATAAATAATTATCTTAACGTCATCCCTTAATTATGTTATTAAAATTGGTTCGGTATAATAGCAAATTGAAAAAATGGACCTGACATGGAGTCAAAGATGCAAAGCGATTAAAGAAAGTAAAAGGCAAGCATACAAGAAATTAATTAAACATAAAGGTTTTAATTAAATAATTTAAATAAATAATGTGAAGTTTTATTCCTGAAACAATTTTTCCATTTCTTTTCTCCTACCGCCACCACTTTTTACCAACAGCTTACGTCGGGATGGATCACTTTTATTTATTTCATATGATAACGTTATTAACTAATGACGTTAAAAATAATGTTGCTAATTTTTAACGTTATTTTTGTACTTTGGAGTAAATGAATTATCATGGCAACACCCGTTCAAACACACACATTTAAAAAACCGGCCTCACTTTGCTGATCGCAGAGTTCCGTCTTAACTTTTTATTTGGTCTGAGACGAAAGCATAGTTTCAAATGTCTAATATCCAATTTTAGTGAAATACAGTCCAAAATCATTTTTCTATCAGTGGCAGGCACGTTGCCGCCACAATTTCTGGTCATTCGAACCGGACTTACATACCTACTATCTTTAAAAAAGCGCCTATAGATTACCTATATTTTTTGTCGATATTTATTGCACATTTTCGGTTTTACAATTGGTTTGTTGCACATGCCACGCATTCGAAGTGGACGAGTCCATTTTGTATTTGTACGAATTGGTACGTTTTTTTGGTAGGTACCCACATTCTAGACGTTCTAGAACAGCGTAGGTACGTACGTTCTCAATATAAATGGCGCAGCCAGATAAAAATGTTAAGTTGGTTGAAGAATGTGAACTTGATAAACAGTTATTAATAAAATTAGAAACCTTAACTTTTAAAAAGGAATATTTGTTTAATAAACTACAAAAAGTTTACAACTTGTCGAAAGAAATTCGTTTTGATAACTTAGATTCAATACAACGTTTCTTGGTACAGTATTCAGAACTTGATGATGTTCGTCACGATTTCGGTAAAATTATTTCGGAAATATTTTCCATTGAATTACAATTAGAAACAACATCTAAGCCATCGACTAGTGCTTTAGATAGTTTTGATGAAATTTACTTTATCTGCAAACGAGTTGCAATGAATTGTAGCAAGTTAGACCAGGAGTCAAACACAAGAGTGTCATGTCGTGAAAATGATAATTTTGTACGACCGTCATTACCTAAACTTACTTTATTTGAATTTGACGGACAATTAGAAAATTGGCCCACATTTTATGACACTTTTGTATCTTTGATTCATAATCGTAGTTTTGATAACATAGACAAGTTTCACTATCTTTTGCATGTGTCAAGGGTCCTGCTCTTAATTTAGTGAAGAATCTTCCTATCACTGCTAGTAACTATGAGGTAGTATTGCAAAGCCTACTAAATAAGTACCAAGATAAGCGAGCATTGTTAGGTAGGTATTTAGACAGGATTTTGAGTTTCACACCATTAACAAAAGATAGTACAATTAATTTAAGCTCATTTATAGAAACATTTGATCACTCATTAAAAGCAATTAAGGCTTTAGATATAAAAAATTTAGATGACTATTTGTTTTGTCACATTGCTTTGCCTTGATAATCATACTAGAAAACTTTTTGAAGAAAGTCGTGATCATAATTCATTGCCGTCATTTACTGAATTAATTAATTTTGTTAATAAACAAATTAAAGTTCTGGAACATACGTTTCCGACCACTAGCTCCTGGCCTACAAATAACTTAAATAAAATGAAGTTACAAAATAATTTTATTCCTAATTTAAACAAAGGAAATACTGTACAACAAAAACAATATTCTTATAATAATAACAAATATTCACGTTCTAATCAACCAACTTCGAAAATAAATCTAACTACCTCCCGCAACGAAACACAACATAAAAATAATATTGCTTGTGCTCATTGTTCTAAAGATCACATGATTTATCGTTGTAATTCGTTTAGGCAAATGCCTGTATCTGAAAGGGTTAACCGTGTTAACACTTTAAATTTATGTATGTAGGAGAACAAACGACGTTGTACGTAGAAACAATCTTTATTATAGTACAGTATGTGGTTACACAGTAAAGTAGTTAGATAGTAGGTTAACACGGTCCGAGTGTATTCGCGAACAAAGTACACCGTACGCATGCGTTGACTATGGCCCTAATCGCCTGTTAGTCCGGGCAGTTCCACGAGAGCGGAAGCTGCGCCGTACGCAACAGAACTGCTGTGCGGTGGGGCTACGCGGGCTTATATAGGCGGGCGGCCGGCGCGTCGTGGAGACTCGTCGAGGTTCGGGTATGCTCGGACGCGGTGTTGGTCGTGCGCGCGCGGTGTTTTGAATACGGGAGTCACGAAAGGGAATCTCTTGATGGTGTGAATTTATAATAATGGTTGCTACAGTCTCCCCCTATGACTCTGCAGTCGTCCCGACAAGGAGTCATATCTTATGTAGCTTTCTTTGGTCGGCCCCTACCTCGTCTTGTGGGAAGAGACTCATAGGTCAGGTTCTGTTTCTTCGGGCGACCTCTCTTGCGAAGTGGCTGTGCGGGAGTTGGTAATTCCACTTCCTTTTCAAGGTCTCTATGGAAACGTCTGATTGCAGATGAATGGTAAACACCCATCATGACTTCAGGTGTTGTTGGAGATGCTATTTCATATGAGGTAGGTCCGTGCCTTTTCTTTATAATGTATGGCCCATCACGTCTTGGCATAAATTTGGCGCTAACGCCGTGGCTTGCTTTACTGATTGGGTGAAGATTAACTAAAACGAGGTCTCCTGGAGAATAGTCCGGTGTGTGGTTTCTATTCTGATCTAGCTTTTGTTTCCGGTACTCTTCTTTGCATTCTTGGATTTCTCGTGCTCGTTTTAAGGTTTCAGTCAATTCCAGAAGTTTTGGGGTGATTTCTGGTATGAAATTCTCAGAAACAATGATTTCACGTAAATTGTGTAAGTTATCATCTGGTGTTCTGAGTTGTCGACCAAAAGTCATGTAAGATGGAGTAAATGATGTTGCTGATGAGGTTGCCGTGTTCATGGCAAACCGCACAGCTGGAAGTTTATCAGGCCAACTGCGATGATTGTCACCCACTAGGATACCCAATTGTGTTTTCAAATCCCTGTTTCGTCGCTCCACCGGATTTGTTTCGGGATGATACACAGGTGTGAATGCTTGTTTTATCTGGAAACAGAACGCTACTTGCTGCATAATAGCGCTGATGAATTGTGTGCCGTTATCGCTTATGATCCTTCTTGGCACACCATATCGTAAGAATACTTCATTGATAAGTATTGTCGCACAATTGGCAGCAGTGGCATTCACTAATGCAAAGAGTTCGATCCACCGCGTTGCAACATCCTCCACGACTAGTATCCATGTTTTCCCATCATCTGAAGCCGGTAGAGGGCCGAATAGGTCGATAGATAATATTTCAAATCTTTTGTTCATGATGGTCGTTTGAAGTAAACCTGATGGTTTTTGATTAGACGGCTTAAATCTTTGGCACAGTATACAATTCTTCACGTAGCTGTCAATGTATTTCCGCATCCCCTTCCAACTGTATCTCTGGGAGATTCTTTGGTGCGTTTTCTCAGATCCATAATGACCTGCCATCGGGTCATCATGATATACTGCCAGTATGTTGGCCCATTCGTGTTCGGGAACGACAAGTTGTGCATCATCATTGTCTACGTCCGGCGAATAGCGATACAAGAGGCCGTTATTCAGCAAGTAGCCCTTGCTGCTCCAGTAACCAGCATCTTCATTATATAAAGTGTCTTCTAATGCATTCACTATTCGCTGTATGTTTTTATCCTTTAGTTGTTCTGTACGGATTTCGCTTGGCTTGCGAGTAGGCATATCGATTGACATAACACATATACCACAATCTTCACTATTTGTCTCATCACATGGAGGTCGAGACAACCCATCGGCAATTACGTTAGTTCTACCAGGTGCATATTTGATAGTTAGGTCGTATGTCTGAAGCTGTAAGGACCATCTTGCCAATCGCCCTGAAGGAGACTTTAAACTGAGTAACCATTTAAGGGCTTGATGATCAGTAACAATAGTTACAGGTAATCCTTCAATATAACCTCGAAATTTTGCAAGTGCCCAGATAATTGCTAACGCTTCCCTCTCAGTAGTGGAGTAGTTTTTCTCTGACTTTGTTAACAGTCGACTTGCGTACTCAACCGGGTGTTCATTTTCTCCCTCCCCCTGCACCAAAACTGCTCCTAACGCATAGTTACTAGCGTCGGTCTTTACGATAAAAGGCTTTTCGGAATCGGCTTGTCGTAATAATGGAGCTGTTGTTAAACGATTCTTGAGTTCGTTGTATGCAACATTTTGGTCAGTACCCCACGTCCATATTGTAGTTTTCTTAGTAAGCCTTGTAAGGGGTTCAGCAACGGATGAAAAATTATCAATGAACCGCCGATACCACGAACAGGTTTGCAGAAACGATATTAGGTGCTTAAGGGTTTTAGGGGTCGGTAAATTAAGTATGGCACTAACCCTTTCTGGGTCAACCTTTAATCCTTCTGGAGTAATGTAGTGTCCTAGATATTTGATAGATTCGCAGCAAAACTGACATTTCTTTGGGTTAATGGTTAAGTTAAACTGCCTCATTCTTTGAAAAACTTTTCCCAGATCTTCCAAGTGCTTTTCATAAGAAGATGAAAATATGATAATATCATCCAGATATGCCAATATCTTAACGTCCAGGCTTAAACGGAATCTGTCGATGAGCCGTTGGAAAGTAGCGGGCGCATTCTTCAAACCAAACGGCATTCGATTGAATTGATATATGCCGAAGGGTGTAATGAAGGCTGTCTTCCCTCTGTCGCTCTTTTGGACTTCGACCTGCCAGTACCCTGCCTTCAAGTCCAAGGTAGACATGAAAGGACTGGTCTTTGCATCATGCAATAGGTCGTCTATTCTAGGAATTGGATATTTGTCTGAAACGGTTATAGCGTTGAGACGACGATAATCGATGCAAACTCACAGCAGACCATCTGTTTTCGGGACCATTACCACTGGAGCTGCCCATGGAGACATTGACGGCTCTATCACACCATCATCCAACATCTTATCTATCTCCTTTTTCAGGATTTCTCTGCGTGGTGCTGACAGTCGATAAGGTGGAACTGAGATAGGAACAGCATCCCTTGTATCAATACGATGTTCGGTCAGAGGTGTAGGCTCTTTGTTCGGTGTAAATACATCAGAATTTTGCCGGAGCATATCAATGATCTTCTTCTTCTGATCCGGGGTTAGTGCTTCCCCGATCTGATCCACACTAATAGAATTCAATTCAATGTTTGTGTCATCGTTGGCAGTGAAGAGACTCGCAGAGTGCGGGGACAGATTAACGTCCTCCGACCCTACATTGATCACCGCATCGTTATACATGTAATCAGCGCGAGGTGAGTACCCATCGAAGAGTTGTCGGAATCGTTTTGGTCGAATTGGTGAAAGTTCCAATGGTATCAATCTGTAGGGTACGGTAGCGCTCTCCGTTGGTATCGCTGCTTCTTGGCTCGGGCATGATAACCTGCGTCCATTATGAAGTTCGGTAGGCGTTGAGTCATTGTCAGGAAATTTCAGCGGTGAATCCTTAGGTACTGATCCTGGTGTACTGTTCAAAGGAGTAACAGGACTAGCCAGCCGAAACTCCTTCATATTTACAATGGTATTCGGGGTTGTATTTTCGGGTGCTGATACTGGGGTAATGTTCATGGGTGTGATGGGACTAGAAAACTGGAGCTGCTTCAGGTCTTCAAGAGAGAAAGTGTTAATGGAGTTGCTGTCTTCAAAGGTGGCGAAATTCTCTTCGTAAAGTTCATATACCGCATCTTGGTTTTCTAAACAGTACCATGTAAATTGGGGTATATTCAATACCATTTTCGCGTCTTGAATGAACCCTATGCCAAGTAGCGTTCTATTATCTCTTGACTCTGGTAATACTATGAATGTTGTAGGAATCAAATAGCCACATAGTTTAACCACTACTCGAACAGTTAGTACCACTTTCTACTAAAACTCTCTCAGCGGCTCTTGACCCCTCCAGTAAGCCATCAAAAGATTTGAATGAGCTACGGAGAACACTGCTTCTAATGTCCAGACGTAACAGTCCGTAAATCATATCCAGCTGTTGTGTTTCATGAAGGCCTGGATCGGATGGTAATTGTGAAAATAACATCCGTTTATCCGCTATGAAACTATCGGTTGTTTCTAGTGGTTTTTGGTGTTCAGACATTATCTCTTGATAAATCATATACGCAGGCTTCTTCGGGGCAAAAGCGTTTCGAATGCGTTCTTCAAAGTCTGCCCACGTCGATATATTGTTCTTGACGCCTTGCCACCATACAGCAGCCTCACTTCTTAGCAAAAGTGGTAACCCGTTTAGTGCGTCGTCATCATCGATGTTTTCCAGCGTTTTATACGTCTTTACAGCTGCGAGGAACGTTTCAAGGGCTTCCGGTTCTTTTTCTCCATTGTAGTTATATACGCACGAAGCAAATGATCCTCTTCTGGTGCTTGGAGCAATAGCAGATAACAGCCTGTTGAATTGGTCTTCGGTGAAATTCGCCATCTTCTTTCCACTTTTAGACTGGTACGCAATTTCTTTGGTTGACTGTACAACTGTCGTTGATCTTCCAAATTTTGTTGTGTAGAAGCGCTGATCGTCGGCCTTCACGTTGGTCGCCAGATTGTAGGAGAACAAACGACGTTGTACGTAGAAACAATCTTTATTATAGTACAGTATGTGGTTACACAGTAAAGTAGTTAGATAGTAGGTTAACACGGTCCGAGTGTATTCGCGAACAAAGTACACCGTACGCATGCGTTGACTATGGCCCTAATCGCCTGTTAGTCCGGGCAGTTCCACGAGAGCGGAAGCTGCGCCGTACGCAACAGAACTGCTGTGCGGTGGGGCTACGCGGGCTTATATAGGCGGGCGGCCGGCGCGTCGTGGAGACTCGTCGAGGTTCGGGTATGCTCGGACGCGGTGTCGGTCGTGCGCGCGCGGTGTTTTGAATACGGGAGTCACGAAAGGGAATCTCTTGATGGTGTGAATTTATAATAATGGTTGCTACATGTACTAATTGTTTAAAGAGCGGCCATGATTCAAAAACTTGCAAAAGTAGTTTAACCTGTGGCGTTTGTTTGTCGCCTCATCACTATCTGTTACATCAAAATTCGAGTGTCGGACCAATGTCGGCCGTGCTGGCGCCGACCACCCAAACTAACTGGGGCTCGGGAAGCGAAGCGGCCGTGCTGCCTGCGCCTCGCGCTGACGCGCTTGTGAGCGGTGCCTGTGAGCACTCCGTGAGTGTTGAGTCATCCGCTACAAACGAGAACCTTCATTCCGTGAATGAAATCGATGTAAAATATGGAGTGGTGTTAGGGACAGCATGCATAGATGTGCGGCCAGTTTCAGAATTGCCGTGCAGTTCTCGATTTGGGTGCGCAAAGTTCTTTTATTACTTTAGATTGTGCTCAACGTTTGAGCCTACGACGACGTAAGTGTCCGTACACTGTGTCCGGCCTTAGCGGCGAAGTCGTAAAAAATTTAGGTATGGTTACGGGTGAAATAAAGCCGTGTAAATCGGACGTTCCGACTTTTGCGGTTGATATGGTGATAGTCTCAAAGGTGTCTTCAGATATGCCTAATGTTTCCTTTCCGTGTGACGTTGTCCGTAAATATCAATGTTATAAATTTGCTGATCCCCAATTCTACGAAAAATCTTCGGTAGATATTTTATTGGGAAATGATATTGTTTCTGAATTAATTAAAAATAAACCGATCACTATTCAGTCTAATATTCCTAACCTTATTGAAACCGTTTTTGGTTTTGTCGTTAGTGGCAAATTGTACTACGAAAATAAATTACAATCGCAAAATTTTCACTTAACAATTATCGAAAATAATTTAGATAAAACTTTGCGAGAATTTTTGGGAAATTGAAGAGTTGCCGAGCAAACCGGTATCGAACCCGCTCGATCAGCTGGCGGAGGAGATCTTTGTTACTGAACATAGTCGCGACTCGCGCGGCCAGTATGTAGTGCCGTTGTTGTTCGTTCCCGAGAAACCGGACTTGGGCAATTCGCGCGCGGTCGCTGCGCGTAGATTACTAAATACCGAACGCAAACTCACTCGCACCCCTGTATTACAGCAAGCTTATAATGATTTTATGTCTGAATATGAAAAACTCGATCATATGGAGTTATACACCGGTAGTGAACCGAGTAAATATTTTATACCGCACCACAGTATATTGCGACCGGGGTGTCTATTAGAATACAGATTTTTTTGATATCGAATTTCATTTTACCGAAAACTATTCCACGATTTTTAATATATTTTTTTTTTCAATTCATCAAATAGTTAATCATCGCTGTTTTATATCATAGAAAAACGTTTCTTAATAAAAATCATTAAAAATTGTTTAGATTACCAGAAATACGGTATATCGAACTTACATTTCATAAAAGTATTAAGTTATCGATGAAACTATTTGTAAAAACATATTACAATATGTATCGGAACCCATAATACTTTTTCACTTAACAACTTTTTATCGCAGTAACGTTTCATCGAACGATGCATTCGCCTGTTGACGATAAATTGTGTTACCCTGAAATATTTTTTTGTTTTAATCAACTATGCAACATGCAAGCAAGCATGCAGCATGCAAGCAAGCATGCAGCATGCAAGCAAGCATACAGCATGCAGCATGCAAGCAAGCATACAGCATGCAGCATGTAAGCAAGCATACAGCATGCAAGCAAACATGCAGCATGCAGCAGGCATTGTTTCTGTCACGGCTCCGGCGCTGCGGGGCTCCGGCGGTCCCACGCTAGCTTATCGTTGCCTCGCCCCTCCGCGCCTACGTGCTTTTATATTGCACTCTAGCGTAGGGCAGACAAGACCACGTGGAGTCGGTTTTGCAGCGATTCGTTTCTGTCAATAAATTGGCTTTAGTAGCGCAATATTACAGAAATCACAAAACGTGTTAACTTTTTTAAACAATATTAATAATTTAAAATTAATTACTCACATAGATGATGATAAGTATTGTATCCAGTAAAGTAAAGGACAAGTAAAATGAAAAACGTCGGGTTTAAAAGGTATGCATGAATGAAAGAAATGCCTTTACTAAGTAGTTTTGCATTAAATCCCGTTTAAATATGTGAACTTTGTTAGTATTTTGTATTTTCGATGTACAATGACTTAAGTGAAGTGAAATTTGATGTAACTGACTACTTTGCGAACTGAAACTTACGTGGAAACAAAATTATAAGAAACGAAACATCGATCTAACAATATATCGATGAAATAAAAAAAAACGAAAAAAAATACGATGAAGTGAGATTAGTGATAAAAACTATTCGAGAAAATAAATATGCGATGTAATGAGATTCGCGGAATTGAACATTAAAGAATAAAAACATCGGTGAACAGTGTTATGGGAAATGAAATTCGATCTAATTAATTGCGATAAAGTGACGGTTTCCCATTGCGACCGAACAGTACGTCAACTCCTTTGACGCGTCTGCTAAATCAGGTAATAATATTTCTCTTAATGATATTCAGCTTGCTGGTCCAAACTTATATAACGACATTGGTTCAATAATAATAAATTTTAGATTATTTGAATATTGTTTCGCAAGTGATATTTGTAAAATGTATCGAGCTATTTTAATTCGTGAAAGTGATCGTAAATATCAGCATATTTTATATAGACCATCAGTGGATGAGCCTATAAAGATTTTTGAATTAAAAACTGTCACATATGGAATCAGTAGTTCACCGTTTCTTGCCATACGTACATTATAACAGTTAGCTAGCGATGAAGGCGAACGTTTTCCTTCCGCTGCACGCGTTATTCAAGAAAGAATGTACATGGATGACATTTTTGTGGTCCTGTAAATCATTTTCTGATGCTTGCACGTTGCAAGACGAACTAATAAAGTTATTAGAATGCGGTAGTTTTACGTTAAAATTGTCATAGACTATTAGATCGCATTCCTCTAGAAAATCTCTTTTAATAAAGATCATAATGACATTTCAATAGGGCTGCTTGGTATACAGTGGGCACCATTAGTAGATGCATTTATGTTCACAGTAAATAAAAATGATCCAGTAACTACAAAGCGCTCGGTCTTGAAAATTTTAGCTTCTATTTATGACCCCGTGGGTTTTATATCTCCTTGCACTTTTGTAGCCAAAATTATTCTACAAGAACTCTGGAAGATAGGATTAGCGTGACATGAACAGCTACCTGATATTTGTAAAAAATGACTAGAATTTATATCTCAGTTGTCACTTTTGGGCGAACTCAAAATTGAACGTCACGCCTTATTGCCTAATCAGACTGAGTGTGAGCTAGTAGGATTTTGTGACGCTTCGTCCAAAGGTTACGCTGCGTGCATTTACGCAATTTCTCAAAGTGATGGGGGAGTGAAATCCAGATTGCTCATTTCTAAAACGAAGGTAGCTCCCGTAAAACCGTTAACTATACCTAGATTGGAACTTATGGCTGCCGTTTTATTAAGTAAACTAATGCAATACGTTTTCAGTATCTTATCTCGTGTTAACGTCACACACGTTACGGCTCTAACAGACTCTTCCATAGTGTTAGCGTGGATACAGACAGCGCCATATAAACTTAAAACATTTGTGTGTAACCGTGTTACACAAATAATTGATTCGTTGCCGCCTCATTTATGGCGACATGTGAGCAGTGAAAATAATATCGCCGACGTCTGCTCCCGTGGAGTGTTGCCTAGCGAACTGCTTGCCATGACCGCGCGATGGTTGGAGGGCCCCGCGTGGCTGTGTGACGATAAACAAAACTGGCCTATTGACTCATTTTATAATAAAGAAGGCGATTTTATTGCAGAATTGAAATCTAATTCTGCTTTGGTAAATTTAATTTCACAAAAACGGGACGTTACCGAGTCTAAATTCGAATTTTTAGAAAGAATATTAAATCAATTTTCCACCTTTTCAAAATTACAAAAAACGATAGCTCGAATTATTAGATTATTTCGTAAAAAACATGATAAGGTCAACACTAATATGAGTACATCTGTTTTAACAACTCATGACTGAAATGAGGCTAATGATTGTTTATTAAAGTTAGTTCGAAGCAGTTATTTTGAAGGTGAAATTAAAGCCTTAACAAAAGGTTCCACTTATATTCCGTCCTTAAGAAAATTATCTCCTTTTCTAGACAAGCGTAACTTCCTCAGGGTGGGGGGTCGTATATCCCACGCTGAATTACCTTATAATGCAAAGCATCCAGTATTGTTACCGAAACGTAGTAGGTTTACTTTGCTGTTAATTGAATATATACATAAAAAATATTAACATACAGGTCCTCGGACCTTACAAAATATAATTAATCAAAATTATTGGATATTATTCGCTCGCAGTGTCATTCGATCTATATTGTCCAAATGTAAAGCCTGTTTTAAATGTAATCCGACACTTATTCAACCGAAAATGGCAGACTTACCGTCAAATCGGTTGGCACCTAACAAAGTATTTCAGCACGTAGGTGTCGATTTAGGCGGACCTTTTCTTATTAAAGAAAGTTTGCGTCGAAACGCAAAAACCAGTAAGGCATATTAAGCACTTTTCGTGTGTTTTTCTACTAAAGCCGTTTACTTAGAAGTTATATCTTCGCTATCGGCCGATTGCTTTCTAGCTACATTGGATAGATTTGTCTCCCGACGCGGTCTGTGCGCATGTATGTATTCTGATTGCGGAACAAATTTTGTTGGCGCTAGTCGACATTTAAACAAAGTTCAACAGTTTCTGGTAAATGAACGTAATCAGAATGACATTACGGACGGTTGTGCTCAGCGTAAAATTAATTGGAAGTATAATCCACCCAGCGCTCCGCATATGGGCGGGCTTTGGGAGGCCGGTACAAAGGCCGCCAAGTATCACCTTGTGCGTGCTGTGGGCGATAAGGCTTTGACTTCTGAGGAGCTTGCTACAATTTTTTGCAAAATCGAAGCGATAATGAATTCGCGGCCATTTGGTGCCTTGCCTGCGAGCGATAATCCGAACGAGTTTAATGTTATAACTGCAGGTCATTTTCTTGTCGGCAAGAGCCTGACTGCTGTACCAGAATATAATTTATAGGACGTTCCTAGCAGTCATTTGTCACGTTGGCAATATTTACAAAATTGTTCCCAATTATTTTGAAAAAGGTGGAGCAGTGACTACTTAAACTCTCTTCAGCAGAGAGCAAAATGGTTCACTTCCCCACCAAACTTAAAAGTAAGAGACTTGGTCCTTGTTAAGGATGATCAGGCTCCTCCTTGCAATTGGCCGCTTGCTAGAATTGAAAATGTGCATCCTGGTTTAGACGGTATAGTTCGAAAGGTGACTCTACGTTCCAAAAATCACATCTTTCAAAGACCAGTTGTTAAACTAAGCCCCTTGCCTTACGTTAATTAATAATCTTATTTAGTATATTTTGCGATAACTTAGTTACCTTTATCTTGTTTTATTAGCAATTATTATTGTGTATATGTTTTACTGTAACTTAGTTATCATTATGTTTGTTATTTTAGAATCTTATTGGGAAAGCCTCATGATGCTTTCGGTGGGGGGTGTTAAGTATCTGCCTTGACTTTTTTGTTATTATGGTGAAACACTGCCTAAACCTTTCTGCGAGGAAAAACGGAACGCATCTGGAAAGGGATGTGTTTGCGCCAACAACTGCAACGCGGCGCTGTATGCAAGAGAACTTTTTATCGCGCGCTCGAAAGAAATGGCGGCCGCTCGGCCTTCCTGAATTTTTTTAATTCCTATAACCACATATATCGGTGCAAGTGTGTGTTTCTTTATATCATTTTATCCCCAGGGTGTTGCATGAACTAACTGTAAGATC
The DNA here is from genome assembly GCA_963082485.1 of Eudonia mercurella. Lineage (NCBI taxonomy): Eukaryota > Metazoa > Arthropoda > Insecta > Lepidoptera > Crambidae > Eudonia > Eudonia mercurella. The sequence continues at coordinate 19,344 of CAUJAO010000193.1, forward strand.
AGAACCTGGTCTACTCTCAATATTGTGCTAGTTGGAAACTTGGCTACGCCGGCACAGGCGGCGCGGTGCGATCTCAGAGACGAAGCAGCAGGCTGAGGGTAAGTGCTTTGCTTTAATGGCCTTAAAGTCAACCAGATCGTACGAAAGCATCATAGTTTCAAATGTCTAATATCCAATTTTAGTGAAATACAGTCCAAAATCATTTTTCTATCAGTGGCAGGCACGTTGCCGCCACAACCACCGAACCTCCAGACGTACTGCGGGATATCATCCCCACCTGGTAGAAAGTAAGAAGATGATGATGATGATGATAAGTAGAACAAAGTTAAAGTCAAAGTCAAATATTTTTTATTCAAATAAACTATAGAAAAGTGCTTTTGAATCGTCCAAACAATTTTTACCTACTACCCATTCAGGACGTCTATTTTTTAGCTGTGGAGAAGAATGGACGCAAGAAACTCCGCAGCTTTAATATAAGTAACGACATTTACAAAATTATATGCCGTTACCAAGTTATATGTACAAGTTTAAAATTACTTAACAATATTTTAAAGAAATACCTGTTGGAGTGATTGGAGCTTTTTAAACCCATGCTGTCTTGTCTTCAATGTAATCAGACACTTTATAATATGCTTTTTTACAAAGCTTTTCTTTAATGATGATTTTAAATTTATTAATATCAAGTTTTTGAATAATACTTGGAACTTTATTGTAAAAATGTACACACAGGCCTCTAAATGAATTATTTACTTTGTGGAGCCTAGTATAAGGTATTGCCATTTTGTTTTTATTTCTAGTGTTTACATTGTGAATATCACTGTTTTTAGAAAAAGTTGCAATATTTTTATAGACATACATTAGGTTCTCGTAAATATATTGTGATGCAACTGTCATTATATTAATATCTTTAAATTTCTCCCTGAGAGAATTGCCAGCTTTTAGGTTATAAATTGCTCGAATAGCCCGCTTCTGCAGCACAAAGATAGTTTGAATGTCGGCAGCATTGCCCCACAGTAAAATGCCGTACGACATTACGCTATGGAAATAACTAAAGTAAACAAGTCTAGCTGTTTCAATGTCAGTGATCTGATGAATTAACGTCGGCGTAACTCTCCATGTTAACGTTTTTCTGACCCGCACCCTTGTTTAAGGTCGGAATAGCCTAGTTGTGGTAGTTATTTTGATTGTTGCGTACTTATACGTATTTTATCTATTTTTAAGATTCTTCAGATATAATATATCACTTATAAAGTTCGAGTAATGTAATAAAAAATTCGATTAGAGGAAAACCATTAAATTTGTTCAATTATGATGAAAAAAAATATAGATTTTCTAAGGATGGCGTATTATTCATTCTCTCCATTCAATCTATAATGGTGTTAGGTTTACTGACTAATTATTAAGAATTATTCAATTATTAAAAGAACCCATGAGAGATGTTATCGGTAGGTATGAAGCGCTGGGGTGTTAGGCACCACCAGGTTCAGAAAGAGATTGAGTAATAAAAGATGTAATCCAGTACAATCGATTTATTCGCTCAGGGAAGTGGGTTACGTCGGTCGCTTGTTTCGCTCAGTACTGCCGCGCGGATTAGCAAGAGGACTTAGCTTCTTGGGGGTCTTGATACACGAACGCAGTTCGGCGCCTAGGTCAGCCTAGACCCGGGCCGTAGTCTGCGCTGGTGAGATCTGGATCCCAAAGCTGTATCACCGCAGTAGCTGCCTCCGGAATGCAGGCGGGTAGGCGCTTGTAGGCGTGCCTCCGGAGTGCAGGCGGGTAGTGTGCCCCAGGGATTCGCTGTCCGGTAGAGGTAACGCTGCCCGGTAGGGGGTATGCGCTGCCCGGTACAAGAACCCTGAAAATCGAAGGAAGGAAATGAACAGATGTTCAGTAAGTCCCGCCGCTACGCGGTCTGGGATTAGGGTAAGCTGCTGCAACTAAACCTGGCTCACTAACAATGACCACTAACGGTTAAGCAATTGCAACATAAAAAAGTAAGGCTTAGAATTCTAATTGGGATTAATCCTGGCAGAAAGCAACAGCAATGATTAGGTACAACCCAATTAGCTATTAAAACTCCCGAGGGAATAAATATTAAATAATAAGTGTTGATTATTAAATTATGAAGGTAGGCTCGACGCCACAGTAACGGCTACTCGGCCTAGTGAATTTTTATAAAACTAATAACCGTTAGATATTTCTACATGATAAAATTAACTGTTAATTGTATTTCGTCCACGAGATCCATTAGGAATCACGCTTCACCTCAATACAATTATCTATTTACAAAACATGACATTAGAACGATTTAACTCGTATGAGTTTAAAATCGTCATTTCAACAAAAGGATTTGAACAATTAATGAATTTAATTCTCAATTATTGTAGGACACAATTAGTAACTTGAACAAATAAAACAGAATATCTAGATCAGCAAAGCTAAGCAAAAATTACTATTGACGAAGAACACTTACCCGAGTTGGGGTTATAATTTATACGCGGTATAAAAAACTGGTATTAACTTTAAACAATCGAACAGAGTGACGGCAGGAATGCTGGTTGATGAAAGAGGGTGTTCATCCCCTCTGCCACCCTTATATAGCCGGCATCGAACGAGAATCTTCTCGAACTGACCCAGGTCTTCCAGGTTATACACTGAACACCAGGGGGGGGTCAACTTTGTATAGGTGTTTGGCAACATACCTATTGGGGATTGTTCTGTGTTGCTATAAACATTGGATTTTTTGAATAGCAGTTTTATATTTATTTTTTTACACTAAAATCAATTAAATAATTCAAATTCAGCTTAGAAAAGGTACGTGGCAGATGGAAATTCTTAGTTGTTGGTTGTAATATTTATATTTTCAATAATAAATACATATTTGCTCCAGTGTAGTAGGATCTTTTTATAGTATAGTAGCAACACTTTGATTTCTTTATAATTTGTTTTGCGTTCGGTGCGGTCGCGCGCGGTATTCTCGTTCGTTTAAAACAATCAACACACTTTTTGCTGCTGCAGTTTCTGATTTATCCATAGTTTTTACATTATTTGCGTTGAGTTGAGCCTTTGCTCCTCTGCCATAGTGTCGAGCTGTGGTTGCTAGCGGTCGTTGAAGTCGTGCATGCTAGCGGTAAAATATTGTGTGACATTGACTCTTGGTTTTGTTATTTTCGTCAATATTGTAATTATGGCAGACAACATTAGACGAAAATGTTTGAAATGTGGACGATCACCGAAAGAAGACTCTAGCATTAAATTGTATAGATTCCCAAACCCTGGACTAAATAACATGTTACGGTAAGGTGAACGCACAACTATACGCACAACTATACATAGAAGTTACTTAGATTTCTTTTACATAATTTCAATAATAAATAAATTAAAACACCTAACTAAACTAAACTAAACACCAGTCGGACACCAACTATAACCCCTACATGCCATACTTCTTATATGAAAATGATATTGTTTTTAGTAATATAAACTAATCGCCAACTTCTACAACAACGACAAGTCGTTCAAGAGCGATCATGCCCTTGTTACTGCAACATTTTACACTAAGACTATAAACCACAACTGCATTTATTGTATAGTGGCCAATTTTAGATAACACTGAAGCAAATAGAAAATCTGTTTATTTTGAGCGGTAGTTTTAAGGACAAGGTCAATATTTAATTTCCTTTTTGGATCTGATTGATATGTTTGCCCCTACCAGATTCAAGAGGGCTAGTAGTTCATTTTCCCCAGAGACAAATAAAAATTCTTTGCGATAAGGCCTGCCCATAGGCCAATATGATTAGGTCGGAAGCTAGTTATCAGTACTATAGACAACTTTGTTATTTCTATAATATGGTGTTGACTGAGGATGGAAAAATTCCTTTAAAAATTTGTTAATAATAATATAACAAAACAAACATGAGTCATAAACCGTAAACCTCTGTACCTAACTTGTTACTTTATGTATTTTGTATTTATATTAAATAGAAAAATAAATGATTTTACTATTACTATTATTAATAATAATAATAATAATTATAAAATTCTTTATTTCCTCTTCACAATAAGGATCTTAATCTAATACTATAGTAGTGTTACACCAATTAACAAATTCTACCACAGCAATCCCAGTGCGAGAGAAGCCGGCGCCTGCGATGGGTTTAGAGAAACCGGTGTTACAGGTCACCACGCCAACCCTTACAGGAGAATTGCTGGAGTAATAACATTAATCTTAATAGAAAGTGAAAAAGATAAATAATTTCATCTTTACATATAGGATAGTCGTGTAATCGTTTATAGTACATAAGTAGAAATAAGCTGTAGTATAGATCCCCGTGTGAGAGAGGCTGGTGCCTGAGATCGGTTTGTGACAACCGGTGTTACAGGTCACCAGGCCCATCCCCAGAAAGAAACACATGCAAAAAAAATATATTAGTATAGTATTAGTAAGTAGAAAAGTAGTAGTAGCAGTAGTAGTAGTAGTAGTAGTAGTAGTAGTAGTAGTAAATAAAACATAAAAGAACAGTAAAGTACAATAATATACAAGGACTTAAGTAACTTAAGGAATGTGAAACTTAGAAATTAGTACATTGTGGAGCCATTTGTCCACTTTGTGTGTAAGAAGTGTGAATGTGTATATGCATATTGTATGTGTGTGTGTGACAGAGAGGGTGAATGGAGTGTAAGAATGTGTATAAATATATTTCTTTTTAATCACCTTTGTATAGCAAGTAAGGATTCTGTTTCGTCATAGGATTGGGTTAGGAGCCAATTTGCCACCACTTTTTTAACCATAAATTTATTCATGGGATAGATATTATTTATTTTGTTTATTTTATTATAGATTAATGGGCCTAAGAATGGAAAGAATCTGCGGATAAATGTTGTTTTAGGTTGCGAAATACGCTTACACACCGTGTGCCATCGACGTCTTGCCAGGTAATCAGGATTGAATTGTAAGATTGAATGTTGCTTTGTTACAATGTTAAGCAGAAATAGCTGGCGCACTGTCAGGACCTCACAGTATTCGAACAAGAGGTTCGTAGGGTAGAGAAACGGTTTAAAAGTGCATATTTTCAGAATCGTTCTCTGAGCCACCTCTACCTGTTTAAGTGTTGTTTTTGGTGCACCACCCCAGACCGAAACGCAGTAAAAAAGAAGTGACTGGCATAAGGCGAGCTAAATTTGCTTAAGAGTGTACGGTGGTACCACGTGTCTCAAAGTCTTGAAAATGTAGATTAATTTGCGTATTTTATTACTCAGGGAGTTGATATGTGGTTTAAAACTAAAGTTGTTATCAATTATAACTCCGAGGTACTTAATCGAGTTTACACGCTCCAATGATTTGCATTGACAGGTTATATCCAACGAGACGCTTGAGCAATTGTGCGCAACTAATTCGAGATTGAATGAGGGATCCCGGAGAGAAAAGGTTAAATACTTGGTTTTTTCTGGATTCAGAGTTAGAATATTTTCTCGGAGCCATCCACTTATGGAATTGAATCCTCTTTGCGCAGTTGCGTGTACTTCCCTCCAGTTTTGTCCAGAAAAGAGAAGCGCGGTATCATCCGCGTATGAAATAATATTTCCATGAGATAGTGGTATATTCAAAAGGTCGTTTATGTAAACGAGAAAGAGGGTCGGTCCCAGGATACTGCCCTGGGGCACACCATATGTTACTGCGAGACTAGCACTTGAGAAGGAACCTATTTTCACAAATTGAGTTCGATCAGTCAAATAATCAGAAAGTAAATTTAGTTGTTTGCTTCGAATACCAATCGTTGCCAACTTCCTTAGAAGGATGGGGATAGACACCGTATCGAAGGCTTTTGCTAGATCTAGCAGTATTGCGATACATTTGTTGCCTCTGTCTAATTCAGTTGTAATGTAATTCGTAAAATTATTAACTGCATCATCTGTAAATTTACATCTTCGAAAACCATATTGGTAATTCGATAAAAGTTGTTTATCTTCAAGATAACGCGTTAGTCTAAGGTTAATTATTTTTTCCAAGATTTTTGAAAGAGCTGGGAGTATAGCTATGGGCCGATAACTTCCGATACAATGTCTATCTCCTCCTCCCTTGTAAATTGGGTGGATTCTTGAAACTTTAAGATCTTTGGGGAATATACCTTCTCTTAAACACATATTGAAAATATGAGTTAAATGTGGTACAAGTGTGGTTATATGATCCTTGAGAAGCCTGTTTGAGATATCGTCCCAACCCACGGAGCACTCGTTTTTGAGAGAGACAATGAGATCGCCTACCTCCTCCTCGTCCGTATCAAATAAAACAAAAGAGTCGCTAGATGTTTGGATAAATTGCTGAGGATTATTACTTTGGTTTGTAGAAGTAATTTTTTGAGCTAGTAGTTTACCTATGTTAGAGAAATAATTATTAACTTCGTTAACCGAATTTTGTGGGCAGTCTGAGATGTTAAGTAGTTCTTTGGGGTAATTAATATCTTTAGTCTTATTTGTGATGGTTTTTACGGATTCCCACATTTTTTTTGGATTTTTACCAGCTTTCTGTATTAGATCTCTTTCGTAGCTGCGTTTTACTTTTTTAAGGATCATAGAGCAGAAGTGTCTGTAACGGAGATAGGTCGTTTTTAGGGTGTTATTTTCTAGGGAGGATTTGTACTTCTTATGTAATTTATCCCGATTACGTATGCAACGTAGAAGCCCTTGGGTAATCCATGGTTTGATTACCTTCTTGCGCTGCGATAAAGTGATAGTTTGTGAGTACCGTTCGATCTGGCCTCTTATTTCATTAATAATATAACTCATTGCGAAATTACAGTCGTTTGAATTATAGATGGGTTCAAAGTTTATTTCAGTTATACCCTTGCGCAGTCCCTCCTGATCCATAATAGTTTTAGTGGGAGATGCGAATTGTCGAGTCACTTTAACTAACAAACAGGTAATGATCGTTTTGTGGTCTGTTAGTGTAGACTGTGGGACGAGAGTGAAACTCTTAGCTTTGGTCTTAACTAGTACATGGTCAATGCAAGTTCCACTGGCGTCGCGTGTAACTAGGTGATGAGCGGGCAGAAGGCCGTGGTAAGCTGTTAGCGTAAGATACTGTTGAGTTGCAATGGCAGGGTTTTCTGATAATATATCTAGGTTAATATCTCCAACCAACACTACGTTTTTGAACGCTGTAAGACTCATAAGTATTTTATCTAACGAGTTTAGGAATGGATCTAAGTTTGTGTATGAGGGAGATCTGTAAAGTGCCAAGATGGCGGTGTCATTTTTGCCTATTTTTATAAGAAGAGAGTTACAATTCTGAAAATCTGGCTCAGAAACTGTGAAAGGAATTTCATTTTTTATATAAACAACCGTACCATCGTTTTGGAGAGGATTTGATGCACTAGAATGAGAGTTATAACCATAAATAGTAGGTATTATGGGAACAGATGATAACCAGCACTCAGTGAGCACTATTACGTCACATTTAATAGCTAGTTTTGTTAGTAGTACCTGGAACCCTGGGAAGTTACAGTTTAGACTTCTGATATTTTGTGTGAGAATTGATAAGGAAGACTGTAAGGGAAAAAGATTTTTGCACTCATCTACGTCGCAGGCACAAGATTCTAAGTTTCCATAGTTCTCAATATAATTTGATAACTCGCAAATATCATTTTTGTTTGCCATTTTTATATATTTATTGGCAAGATCTCTTATTTATACATAAACCTAATATAACTGTGTTTGTGAGGATGTCCACAGTACAAAATAATCCAGTAAGTAGTGCTAATTTTAATCGTTGTTTGTGCTTTTTATAAATAGTGTAAATTGAATCTTTTGGGTTTTGAAATTGTGTTTATAAGTGTACAGTGTAGAACAGAAATGTATAGAATACAGTATAGAACAAAAATGTATACAATTTAAAATGAAAGGTTCTGTTTAGATAATGAACAGAAGGTAAATAATTTCGTAACAAAACAAATTTAACAGTAAACGCTTTGAATTAACATAATATTAAGAAGTTATCTTGCGATTTCTCACGAGCTCTCTGGTTAGATAGTAAATACGACGAGCTTTGGTAGAGAGGGATTCGGAGACGTATACTGTTTTGTTTGGTCCAGGGATCTTAAGGGCGGAAGTGTTAAGGGGGGGTTGCTTCGACTGTCTCTTTTCTTTGTTAAAGGTCTTATAACACTGAACTATGTCCTCCTTCCTATTAGTTGTGGTGAAGTCCACTACAATAGCCTCAGATTTAGTTCTGTGGATGTCACGTATCTCGAGTGCTTGGATTGGTGATGCGGTGCCGATGACAGAACCCAGATTTTGAATAGTTGAACACAGGGTTTGCTTATTCTCCTGTTGTAATTTCGGTATATTACGCAGTTCAATTGACGCAGACTTAGAATTCTTTTCCAAAATATCGATTTTTTTTCTCAAGATTTTTGATGTGAGATTTAAGATTTTGGTTGTCTCTCTCTACCGTCTCAATTTTAGTTAAAAGGGCGTCGTGTTGGGTGGACATAAATTCTACCTTTTTTTGAATCTCAGAATTCTGTTCGAGAAGGGTCTTTATTGAAGAATTTATTGTAGAGAAGTTAGTCTCTTGGTTAGAGTGAATGGTTTCGAACATCTGTCTAAAGTCATTCAACAATTCGCTCGAGCACCCTGGTGTGTCCACAGTCTTCCGTTTCAGTCTTTTTGATATGTTGAATATACTATCTTCTTTTGTTGTGCCAGTAGAAGTCAAGTTTAAATCAGTCTCTGACCCGTAGCAAGTGATTGACGATTCAGACGTGGTATGGGTCGAATTTTCTCCACACTTCGGTGGTGTACGCTGCGTTTTATTCATACTTTGCCACAATTAGATGCGCTGCTGTTTAAATTTTCGCGGGCACTAGTTCAGTCGTTGCTTGCGTAAGCGCACCACTCAGCGCGCCGGGCGTCGGGGCTCGGTGGGAGGAGGTCCAGTTGAAGTGACGCTGGTATTATACTAGCGCACACGCTCGCACAGATGTATGTCTCACTCACATTGTATCCAGTTATCTTCCGCGTCGTATGCGGTCCTGGTATCTTCTCCGAAATTACACAATAATATTTTATGTTTTATTAATTAAATTAAATACTTTTTGGTAAAAACGAAAAATGGTTCCATTAAAAACGCGTCTGATCTCCTTAGAGGTCCAGAGGGAAGGGGGATTAACATCTTATAATTTTTATTGTTTTAGTTGTGTATCATGGGCCAAGTTTTGTTTTCCTGACAATGAGTGCCATTCAATGGATTTTCACAAAAAATTATAAGAATGTTATGCTATGAACATTTTAAGGAATCTTCCTTTACTGATTATGCCAAGAAGAAGCTAAATCGACATGCTGTTCCTGATGTTGAATGTGTAGAGGTAATTAAGTATTAATCATTTTTATTGAGTAAGTTTGTATAACTTCACATGAGCAATCTATTATACAATACTGAGATATTATGGAAAAAAAGTAAACTTGAAAAAAGAAAATATTTCATGCAACATTTCTTGTTTCTATGCATCTATGAAGCAAATCAAGTTCGAGACAAAAATAAAAAAAATTGTCCTGATGTGCTAGGCAAAAACAGCATTTAGTCAACACCCACGGGAAGAGATGGAGTGGTGCTATTCTTTATCCCAGGCACCACACGGGAAATGTAATGTCTTTCTAAATTTAATGTTTGATAAAATAATATTGTTTTTCAGGAAGTACTTGGTCCAATACAGCATCCCATAGAACCTATGTCAGGTCCATCATCATTAAAGCATGACGTCATAGACGCTCAACCAGGGCCGTCACGCATACTCATGGACATTACAAATGTTGTACCAGTTGCCAAGGTATCTATTTACACATTATAATTTATAACAATGGAATTCTTTTATGCTGACCTTTTGTCTGTGAACTAACCAAATCGGTAGCAGTATATCTTTAATTTAATAACGTCCTGTCAAACAAATATATAAGTTGTGGGTGCTCTAGTTGGACAAAAATGTAAAACTAAATTTGTATACACAAAGAGCACCTGCCAAAAATATTGATGAGTGCTCTAAGTGGACTAGGCCAGGTGCTATTCGCGCAGGTGCTATTCGGACGGGTGCCCTAACTGGACTACCTAGTCTTTAAGCCCTTAACAATGAAATGCAGTTAATGTTTGATAAAAAATATTGTTTTTCAGGAAGTACCCAATCCATCACAGAACCCCATAGAATCTGTTCCATCAACATCAAAGCATGAAGTGATAGAAGCTCAACCAGTTGCCAAGGTACCTTTACATATTATAATAGCTTACAACCTAATGTCATGCGCCTGACCGGGAGGCGCGCCGGCCGAACGTACCTAAACTGCGGAGTGACACCCCCCTGCGGCCCTGGTAGTAGTAGTAAAACCGTAATATGTGATCGCCTTTACCCGCCATACTTTAAGATCCCCTCTCTAAACTTTCTCTTGTGTGCATGTGATGTGAGCATTAAAAAGTATATCTATCTATTTTTATTTCAGCCTATCAGTGCCAGTAATCCAGCAAAATCAAAGAGAGAAGCAGAGTTATTGAAAAGGTGTAGACTGTATATGAAAAGAATTTGGAAGTTGCGGCACACTATCAAAAAAAGAAATAAACTTGACAGTTTTAACATACTTTATAAAAACGATTCTTTCCAAAAACTGGTGAAAAGGTTAACTCCGTCATTTGCCATACTTTTGCAATCGCAGTTGAAAAACGTTAAAAAGCAAAGGAAAGGGCGAAGATGGACTTTAGATGAAAAGTTCATTGCATCACGGCTTTACAAAAGGTCTCCTATGTGTTATAGACTTTTAATGAGAATGTGGTGTTTACCAACCCCAGCAACTCTAAAATCGTTGCTAAGTCAGTTTGACTTGTCTGTTGGTATAAACCAAAAACTTCTCAGTGCATTAGAAGAACATGTTAAAAGTTTACAGTCTTCTGATAATGAATTTATTATGATGTTTCATGAGATGTCGTTAAAAAAAACACTTGGAATACAAACCAAAATTAGACCTAATAGAAGGATACCAGGTCCATGGGCCTCAGCATGGACGGACTCAACAAGAAGCAACTCATGCACTAGTATTCGTGGTGGCTGGTATACGAAAAAAAGAAAAACAGCCTATTGCTTTTTATTTGTCTAGTTCCTATGTTACTGCAGACAGATTGGCAGTCCTTATAAAAGAGGTAACTATATCCTATTACTTGCTCAAATTTAAACATACAAGGTGGCCGGAAGATTGACGTCCAAAAGAAAAAATTACGTCTCTCGTGTCGTGGGGTATCCGAATCACCCCCATGTATGTTCCGCGATTTTTCACGGTTTTCGAGTTATGAATTTTTTTCTAAATTTTTGAGAATTTTCGAGCGATCAACTTAAAAAATTTCTAGAAAAAAAAGTAGAAGACTTTTTTGTATTTTTTTTTTTGCAACGAAATCTTCATAAGTTGTACTTTTATGCATAAAACAATTAGCTTCGTAACTTTGATGAAAATTTGGAAATGCAGGTCTCAAGAATAAAAAATACGTTTATTGAATTATGACTAGAACATTAAGATTAAAATTAAAAATCTAAACAGATGACTGCATGGTTTTTAAGTGATCCTAAAACATGCGACATACTCTCAGCTTTCATAATCATTAAAAAAAAGTAGTACTTAATGAGCTAGTTTTCCTAGAATCGGCCTTCAAAGACAGCCACGTGGTATTTTTTTCAAATAATCCATGTGAATAAAACAAAAAGTCTTGCTATTTTATGGTTCCTAATGTTAAATTGGTTTGTTGACTAACCAAAAATTGCCGCAAAAAAGCTAAGATTAGATAACATTTTGAGTTTTTAATTTTAAGGTTGTCAATTTGCTGATAACTAAAAATTCTTAAGAGATTAGTTAACAAACGTTTTAAGTAAGAGGTGGTTTTGTCAATAAATCAGAGATGGTAATCAGAAAGAAAATTTATTTTTTAAATTCACAAAAGGTTTTCAAAGTGGCCACCTCCAGCAGCAATGCACATTCTACACCTTCGTAAAAAATTGCCTTTTAATCGTCTAAAAGCTTCCCTATTCTCTCTCACAACACGTTCGGCTTCTGTAATCTTTTCTCTAAGTTCTTGTTCACTCGAACATTCTCGGGCGTAAGCGATTTCCTTGTAATAGCCTCATACAAAGAAGTCGATTGGGTTAAGCGTGGAGGCCATCTGATTGGTCCGCTGCGTCCGATCCATCTGTTGGGGTAAGTTTCATTTAAGTGGTTTTGGACTTGCGTTGCGTAGTGACACGGGGCGCCATCATTTTGAAAAACCATGGTGCGTCGAAGCTGAAGATTCACATCTAGCAGCAGCAATGGTAGTTCATTTTCTAAAAAGTTTTTGTAAATTTCTCCATTAAGTCTGGATGGCAATTCAAACGGGCCAATAAGTTCGCCGTTGAGGATACCCGACCACATGTTAACACTAAACCGGTGTTGAAAAGATGAATCTCTCGTTTCGTGTGGATTCTCGATTGCCCACGAGTGGTAATTATGAATATTGAATATTCCAAATCGCTCAAATCGTGACTCATCGGTCCACAAAACTTTATCGAAATATCCAGGATCTTCTTGCTGTTTTCGTAACATGGTTTGGCAAAATTCAACGTGCAATGGGTAGTCTGCAGGTAGCAAAGCTTGAACTCGTCGGATATGGAAAGGGTGATATCCTTCATCGTGAAGTATGGCTTGAATAGACGTTCTTGGGATGCCCAGAGCACGAGCCATTCTTCTCGTACTCGTGGACGGATTTCGCTGAACTTCTTCGAGCACTCTTTCTCTGCGATCTGGATCGACTCGAGGGATTCCTTCACGACCACCGCGTTGACCAGGAATGTGGCCTGCCATCAACGTGTTGTGCGTGTTAATAAAAACACGATGGTCGGGATAATGTGCAGGTTGCGGCCCACCACGTCGTTGAAGTTGTTTGCGATACAATCGCGCTGCTTCACGGCCGTTGCCTTGTGCAACTCCATAAAAATAATGCATTTCTGCATATTCACTTAATGTGTAACTCATCTCTTTCACTTCCAAGTAAACAAAGTCCAAATCAGAAGGCAAAACAGTCCAGTAAACGAGCAAAGTAGTCAAAAAAGTAGGGCAAGCAAATTTGGGGTGAGCGATGGCGACACGAGTAGCAGTAAACACAAAGTGAGTACGACTGAGATAACATTTTGGCGTTGGCTTGGGTTGTCGCCCGCGCTACTGAGAGTGAGAGAGATGGCAATTATTCCGTCTCTATCCTCGCGGTCGACCTATTGTTATTGCAGGTAAAATAATCGCGTTCACTTTTACAACCCATGATTCGCAAGAATGCAACGCGCAGAATTGATAAAATTTAAAACTAAAATTAAACAAAATGTCAATTTTTTTAGGCATTTTTTGGTTAGTTAACAAACCAATTTAACATTAGGAACCATAAAATAGCAAGACTTTTTGTTTTAATCACATGGATTATTTAAAAAAAATACCACGTGGCTGTCTTTGAAGGCCGATTCTAGGAAAACTAGCTCATTAAGTACTACTTTTTTTTAATGATTATGAAAGCTGAGAGTATGTCGCATGTTTTAGGATCACTGAAAAACCATGCAGTCATCTGTTTAGATTTTTAATTTTAATCTTAATGTTCTAGTCATAATTCAATAATCGTATTTTTTATTCTTGAGACCTGCATTTCCAAATTTTCATCAAAGTTACGAAGCTAATTGTTTTATGCATAAAAGTACAACTTATGAAGATTTCGTTGCAAAAAAAAAATACAAAAAAGTCTTCTACTTTTTTTTCTAGAAATTTTTTAAGTTGATCGCTCGAAAATTCTCAAAAATTTAGAAAAAAATTCATAACTCGAAAACCGTGAAAAATCGCGGAACATACATGGGGGTGATTCGGATACCCCACGACACGAGAGACCTAATTTTTTTTTTTGGACGTCAATCTTCCGGCCACCTTGTATATAATTATGTTAGTATGTTAATAAGCAGGACCGAACCACACAGTCTGTTAAACATCTGATTCTGCAAGTGATTATGCCTTTTCCATTCACCAAAACACCTCAAATATTTAGCATGTAATATATCATACTGCATCAAGAGTACATTGGCGCAAGCCAGGTATCTACCAAAACTGAGCCAAGCGGTGCGTTATAAACACATCACCTCTGCGATTGAAAATACTATGGTAGATACCGGGCTGTAAGCTGCTTATTGGTGGAGCACGAAGATTTTCTACAAACTCAGAGGCACATGCAGTGTGCATTACATACTTACATACATTACATACAAGATCAGATACACACTTACAGCTTTAGAAAGATTTGATTTTCTGTTTCTGTTTCATTTATTAAAAGTGTGTGTTAACAAATTCTAAAAATTTTAACTTGCAGGTTCTACATGCTTGTTTCAAAATTGGCCTATGTATATCAGCTACAGTATGTGATATGGCTGCAGTCAACAGAAGGGCCTTAGCAATTCTGGGTGCAAGTAAAGAGAAGCCATATTTTTTAATAGTAAATAATGAAGTAGTTACTATGTTTGACCCACCACACTTACTCAAGAGTTTTAGGAATCTTTTTATAAAATACAATGTTATGTGCAGTACTGATATAATGTCAAACACCCAAACAGGACAAGGTAATTTATCAATACTTATGCAAACATACATATTGAATTGATTTAGAAAGGAATAATCATTTCAAAATTCCTCTTTTACAGGTTTGGCAAAATGGAGTCACATAAAAGACTTTTATGATTTAGATAATCAAAACAAAAATTTTGTTTTTGCACCTGCTCTTCGCAAAGAACATTTAAACCCTAACACCAAAGAAAAGATGAAAGTAAAGTTGGCTGCACAAGTTTTAAGCCACTCTGTTGCATCGGGGATGTTCGCCAAAATAGCGGCAGGTAAATAATACCAAAATATATTTTTTATTTACATATCTTACGATAAGCACTTGGCCTTCATCTCACTGATGTTAATTGATAATAAGGCCGACAGACGGACGGTTGAAGCGCTTCCCCCGGAATCCTCACCTACTGAGGATTTCTGCACTTACTATGCCATGTTAAGGCAACTTTCCACAACCTTAATTTACCGACTGCATTTTTTTACATTTCCGACTCTTATTACTGGCTAATTTCAGGGGAATTGCCATCAGACGCTACAACCACAGCAAACCTTGTATCCAACATGGATAAGTCCCTTCGGCCGCCTACGAAACCAGGGCTACGTAACCAGTGTCGTACAAGGAATAATTCTTCTTGCTACGAAACCAGTTACGTACAAAGAATATTGTTTCTTTCCACGAAACTAGAATAAATGCTACGTAACCCGTTACATGTGAAGAAAAAATTATCTTGCTACGAAACCAGTTACGTACAAAGAATACTTTTTCTTCCCACGAAACTAGATGAAACAAAACTGGGATATACTAATAGCGTTTTGTTCCATACTAGCTGTCCACCCGCAGATTCGCCCACGATAGGCCGGTTTTCCCGTCTCAGTCGTCTAGGACGTCTTCTACCCATAATTATCTTTAGAAAAGAAAATTAACGTTAACGTAATATTATTATTTATGTTATGTTTTTCGGCATCGAGTTTCCAAATTTTGATTTAATTAAATAAAATACTATCTTATAAGTTATCTTTTTTTTGTCAGGCAGCAAACAATAGATCAGTGGAATTATAGAGTTATTGCGTTTGTTAAATCCATGGATTGTATAAAGTTGTTTGAGGGTGCCCTTCGGTTCGCCTAAAATTGTTTGCCCTAATATTGTTTGGCCAAACAGTTTTGGCCTAAACTTAAAACGTACAATTATTGTTTCGCCTAAAAACTGTTTTGCCACCATTATAGTTTGGCCTAAGAATTGAAAGGCCTAATTTTAGAATGTCTAATGTAAAATAGCCTAAACTATATTGGCATAACTTTATTTTGGCATAACGATTATTTCGCAAAATTTATAAAAGCTCTAATTTTAGCATATCTAAAATGAAATGTGCCAATAATGTATTGGAATAAAAGCATAGAATTTTATTGAAAAAATAAATTGACAGAAGCGAATCGCTGCAAACCCGACTCCACGTAGTCTTGTCTGCCCTATGCTAGAGTGCAATATAAAAGCGCGTAGGCGCGGAGGGGCGAGGCGGCCCGCGAGCTAAGGAGCAGGTGGGTTGAGCCCGCCGCCGGGGCTGAGGCTGGCCGGCGAAGCCGGCCAGCAAGCCGAAGCCTCGGTGGTGAGCGAAAACCATCTGCGACGAAAAGCTCGCGTGGGACCGCCGGAGCCCCGCAGCGTCGAAGCCGTGACGGAAACTATGCATGCTGCATGCCTGCTGCATGCCTGCTTGCATGCTGCATGCCTGCTTGCATGCTGCATGCCTGCTTGCATGATGCATGCCTGCTTGCACGCTTACATGCTGCATGCGTGCATGCATGCTTGCACGCATGCTGCATGCGTGCATGCATGCTTACATGCTGCATGCCTGCACGCATGCTGCATATCTGCATGCATGCTGCACGCATGCTGTGTTTCTGCTTACATGCTACATGTCTGCATGCATGCTGCATGTTATGCTGCATGTCTGCATGCATGTTGCATGTTTTATTTTTAATTTTGTGCGAATTAATATCTAGGAATTGTAAACTTTAGGAATTACGAATTGTTCTGCCAAATGACGCATTTGGTAAATGACAATGTGGCGATAAAAAGTTAGGCGAAGTGAAATTAGGGCAAACACGATTCTGAAGAGTGAAATTAGGCGAAAAAATTTTAGGCTTTTCGTTTGGGTGCCATTGCAAATTAGGCGTACAAAAATTAGGCGATCCGATAGAGACCCGTTGTTTGAACATAGGGGGGCAGGATTTAAAAGTGCCATCCGCCAAGATATGTTCAAAATCATCAATAAAATGTCGGACTCTAGGAGAACAAAACAAGATAACTCTTTTTCCGGTGTCAACGTCATCATAATCTGCTAATAAAAATTTCTTATATTTTTCTGGTATTACAACTTCGC
Source organism: Eudonia mercurella (assembly GCA_963082485.1). Classification (NCBI taxonomy): domain Eukaryota; kingdom Metazoa; phylum Arthropoda; class Insecta; order Lepidoptera; family Crambidae; genus Eudonia; species Eudonia mercurella. The sequence goes on from CAUJAO010000193.1 coordinate 36,366, forward strand.
TTGTTGAGGAAAAACGCATTTTACTTGTACCTAACACTCTATTGCGTGCATTGAAAAGACCAGTTTTAACACTACTAAAACTTGGAATTTTCTCATATATATGTAGGTCTTCATTTTCTAATGAATCAACCATGTCATCATATTCTTTTTGAATTGACTTAAAGTTGCAACTTGTTTTCTCTTTCAACCGGTCGAGCTCGAGTAATATTTTTTTTTCAGCCGTATTTGGTTCACATTCTGACGAATGTTGAGTTTTCTCTTTGACGATTTCATTTCGGTCATTTAGAGTAACATTTCCAGAGCAACCCCTGTTATTCTTATAGCATAGCCAGAATTGATTACCGTTACTATAAAGCTTCTTACGGTGGTATCGCCGACCATTATAAAGTAACGAAACTCCTCGTTTTCGAGTTGTAATAAATTTAATGTCTCTGCAACCGCTCATTGCGATTAGGTTTATTATTTCCAACGTGTAAAATATTTACTGCATGTGAAATTAAATATATCAATTTATATCCAATAATTAGGGAAACCAATGATTTTATCATTTCAAGTTGACACTTCAATAGGAACATAAGTGTCAGATAAATTCTTAGAGCATTAAACCAAATGCTCTAAGGATAAATTACGTTCATGAAAAAGATATAATAATCAGTCAGTCTTATTAGAAAATAGTATTTAGTCTATACATAAAATAAAATACCACGTGTCTGTACATTTAACGTATTTACCGAAAATCGAGTGGGAGTGATAAAAAAAGAGTGACTGAGCACAAAAATGATTAATTCAATTCTACGGTTCCAAGGAGGCTCAGCGTCTCTCACACGCTGAGAATCAGCAGCTCACCTGCCGAATTGGCTGGAGCTTGGCACCTGTTCATCTAATATATTGTATTCTCTAGAAGTCTAGACCAATAAGCTTACGCGTGTATTTTGTTTATATTTCTTCAATAGGTTTCGATGGTGGTAGTAGTATGAATTATTACTTGTATGAAACTGGTTACGTACAAAGAAAATAAACATATGTATGGTGGTTTCGTGGAAAGAAAAAATATTCTTTGTACGTAACTGGTTTCATAGCAAGAAGAATTATTCCTTGTACGACACTGGTTACGTAGCCCTGGTTTCGTAGGCGGCCGAAGGGGGATAAGTTGTTCGATTGCATGAACAGCGAGAGTCCAGACTTACGAAGAGAAAAACCTTATGCTACAAATTTGTCAAAAAAATCACCCCATTTAAAGTTTTTTATTTCCATGAGAATGTTCTTTTCTGATATGGAATTTGTGGGCTGTTCCCAAACCCCACCATCACAGCAAGGTTGGATATGGTCATTGAATGCAGTAGAGCGGTTGTGAAGAAATTTATGTCGTAAACATAGTAACATAAAAACTTTGTCGACACGTCGCCTGCAGCAGGATCCCCTTAAAAATTTGTTTGGAACAATAAGAGGAAATTGCGGAGCAAACACCAATCCAACTGTTGAACAATTTATAGCTGCTCTAAAAACAGCGATCATGTCCAACCTTGCCCATTTGTCCAGTGGTAATTGTGAGCATGACGAAAATGACAACATGATTAAAAATTTTAAGAAAATATTTACACCCACACTCATTCGCACTGCCGATGATGCCAAACAAACAGAACAAAAAGATTTAGAAGCATCCCTTTGCTTGATAACAGATTCAGTAGATGTAAGTTTCGCGGAATCTTCATCTACTGAATCTGCAGAATTGCAGGCTTGTGCGTATGTGTGTGGGTATTTATTAAAGAGAAAAAAAGATAATTGTCAAAAATGTGATACATTTTTAAAAAAGCAGGATATTGATTGTGAATTATTTAATTTCATGCAATTCAAAGAATACAATGATTTAAAAAAATCGCTTATATATGCATCAAACGAATTTGTAAACTGTGTGGAATCTTGTGCGACAATTATAAACGATTTATTGCGCACAAGAAGCCACACAGTCGAAATAAAAAAAACAATTATCGAGATACTTTGTAAAAACGTTAATTTTGCATTCATAAATTGTCATTACAATGAGAATATAGAATTTATTGTTAACAATATGTTTTATATATGTATTAGAAGATTTTGTACTTTGAAAAATCGCCAGTACAAGGAAGAGACATCGACAGTATTGTTAAGAAAAAAAATGGACATAATAAAACATAAATAAAATCTATTTGCCATTGTTTTATTTATTAATGTAATGTTTTTTACTAGTTTCAAACGTTTCTTCCATGTACTATTCTTCCGATGAAGTAGTTTCATGAGAAACTTCTCTCATAAAACTTCAAATGGAAGAATAGTAAGGAAAAAACGTTTGAAACTTTGAAGTAATGGTTTGGGTAGGTACACCTACTTTTGAAAAGTTTCTGATTCCCGCCACAAATTTTTCCCGCCATACTACTTCGTTGGGGATTACCAGAGATGGCGCTAGTGTCAGAATTTGTCGCCTTATATTATGTATGAAGTTGACATTCTTCTCCGTATGTGTTCTGTGCTGAACACTAACCATAGACCGGCGACCGCCGCGAGCTTAGAGCATTAAACCAAATGGAGACGCCATGCGCACTAATTTCTATGAAAAAAGTCTGTCATTTTCTGCGGGGGACGAGGTAATGCACACAAATACAGTTTCACACTAATGCATTTTTCAATGACGTCGCTACGCACGCACACGACAAAATTATTAAACACTAGCATAAACTAGACGCACACTACTAAATTCACACACAGGGATAACATGTCCGTGCACGAGTCTGACGGCAACTTTATGTAAACGTCGATAGTGCTTGACACTATCGATTTAATTTGTCGATGCCAATAATAACGACATAGCCCGAAAAGTTGCTAAGCTCAAGTGCCCTGCAATCGCATCGCTCGCAGGACTGATGGCCGCTGGAACAGTCCTCGAGTGGTGACCGCGTACCGGAAAGCGCAGTGTCAGCAGGCCTCCAACAAAGTATACCGACGATCTGGTAAAGGTCGCGGGAAGCCGCTGGATGCGGGCTGCACAAAACCGGTCGTATTGGAGATCCTTGGTGGGAGGCCTTTGTCCAGCAGTGGACGCCTTTTGGCTGAGATGATGATGATGATGATGAATATTAATGTGATTTTTTTTGTTTAAATCAGGCTCTTCAGTATGGTTAATTAAGGTAGACACTTTGCTTTTCTTTATTGTTAAAATCGACAGTTATTAATTAGGATAAGTCAAAATCTGCAAAATATACCTACATAATTTTATTCCATTCCAAGGAGAATTGTTGTTTTTAAGAAAAGCTGCAATCTTATTTTTTCATTATGGAAAAATAGTTTGCTACCTTTCTAACCGACTCTCAAACAAGAGGAACCGAAAAATTGAACAACATGTATAGTACTTTCATGGTTCCATAAAGCAGATCAATTCTTTTTTGTAGGTAACGTAGGGTCTTAATTTTTCAGATTTCCAAATGCAATTATTCGAGAATTTTTTTTATTTCTATATAAGTTTCCAAATAAGGCTGAATTTAAAAGCAAGAGACTTAAATTAAAACAAACATATCAATATACAGGTATGTACCGAACTCCAGAATGATATCATACAAACATACAGCGAAATATACCTAATGCTGTCAAGGTTTGAACTGCTTTTTGAGTTAAATCTTTGAATGATGCAAAGTTCTTTAATGCATTAAAGCTACTCTAAGTGATCATATAGTTTAAAAAAAAATTGGAATAAAAAACGTTATGTTATAGTTTTAAGTAAATTCTGTGGTGTAGGTGTTGTTATTTCTGTCAGAAATTAACTATTATTTTGATGCTTATAATGTTGTATTAATTTAATAGGTTCTTTATTTTTATTTTTTTGTCATCAGTTAAGCGGATCTTTAATTCACAAAGGAGACATAAATCAATAACTTCTTTTGATGCATACAATAGGCCACCACGACTTTTTTGGTATGTTAAAGTTTTGTCATTTGGCTCCCCACATAAACCCTTTATGCATGTACTGCGTTTAATTTTTTAGTAGAAAATACTACGAAGCCCGCTTTATATTCCACTACCTTTTCTCCAAATGGAGATAAGTATGTTTCGATCTCTAATAATTTGTTTTTTTTTTTAATTTATTTATCTATATTATTATTTTCATTTAATAGCCAAAATAAACATTATGATGAAGTCGATATCAATATTTTGTTTTTGTACTGTCGCAGTTCTAACTTTGTTACAGTGTGGCCAATGTAATTAAATTAAAATTTCCTATTTTCGGGATAAGTGACGGGACGTAAATATAATATATTAATGAAGTAGACCGATCATAAACATACAGTTTAATAGTATTGAGAATTTTTAATGCAATTAAGTTGAAAAAAAATCTGTAAAAACAAAATAAGTTACAATTTATAAGTAGTGATCTATCATTAATTAAATAAGCATTGTTGTGTTTCTTTGTATGTCTCTATTAGTCTCTCAAGTGTATCAGAAGGTTGCTTTTAGGGTTGGTGAATAAAACGATGTAATTACGTAATAATTGTCTATTGCGTGTCACTACAATATATACGTACAAAACAAGTACACGTAACAAGACCGGTGGGTACGCGTGTAGGGATACGACTGGCGTCTGCGGCTACGGTGATAGCTACGCCGCTACGACTACGGGCTAAACTGCTGACCCAACGCTATGTCGCTACACACGTCCCCCCCTTTTTTTTAAAAAAAATTGAGTCAAAAAATTTATAACTACAAAAAAAAATATATGTACTGACATAATTTTGACTATGGCATGAAATTATCAACCTACTCTCTTACTTTGCACTGTGGCATTACAATGATGTCATAATGTTCGCTTGGTTTCCGCTTTGAAACAATACAATGTTCGATAATAATAATGCTAAGTCAGAATACTCGCTAGTTGAAACTACGCTTGTAACTACTTAGGATTAAATTACAAAGTTCTCGACTGTTCTTTCTGTGAATGGAACGTGTGACATAAATACATTGTTATACTTTAATATAAATACCTATTTGATTACATATATCATTTTACACTAGGTTACATTAGGTAGTTACCTTGACTTTACAAACTGCGATCTTTGTTTAAAACATATGATTATTATTTGTTACCATACAACAAACTAAGTAAGTTCTGCCAGTTAACATTCGCTTAAAATTATTTAACTCTTTTAATATACATTAATTTATAAATCTTATATTTCATATGTTTTTTTAATATTGTAATAAATTTTGGATTTACATTATTTGGATGTTTTATTTATTCGTGATACCTATTTCCAATAATTTTTCATAATAATAACTCTGATTCTATATTTTACACAATTGTCATATAACATTAGATATAGATATAATATTTAGTGATAACATCATGTTTTTATTAAGTACTAAGTATACAAAATATATTATATAGCTTAAATATTTTGCGGTTTTCCCTTTTGGGACCGACTTGAAAAATTTTCAGAAGGAAAATTACACAAAATGCTTTAATTAATGGTAGTTGCTAAGGTGACCCACTCTGCTATAAAAAATAAAAATATCCGTCCTTGAACTCTGCAGTGTCCACCTTAACAACGCCTGTATACAGCTTAACACAAACATTACATAACAAAAATAATTGGACTGACTTTAAATAATAGAATGTAAAAGTTAAAATTCGTAATCTTCTTTGAAATCATGGTCTGTGACTTTGTTACGTACCGTATCTAAAAATTAGAACACTGTATTTTTCACTTTACATTTTAGGTATACTTTTGTTCTTCGCAGTGGGAATGCCAACTTGAAAACGTAAGTATTTACGATATTACCACTTTGGGTAAAGTCTGATGAGACTTAGGATTTTCCATGGTCGCAATCGTTCTTACACGTTTCAACAACACTTTGTTCACTTTTGCATTAAGTTTGTTCCAACAAAAATATAATATAAAAATCACTAATATCACTACCACTACTATAATAGCGATCGAAAAATAAAATAACTGCGATTCTAATCCTTTGGCGTTAACTATTGCACTTGCTGAAATAGTTTGCCCTTCGTGATTTTTACTGCTGTAGTTTCCCATCTTAACAATTGACATAGAATACTAAATTAAAGTTTATAGTTGTTCTTAATTTTATATAAAAATGTACGTGATAGTAATGTGATTAAACTAAAATAATAAATGCTAATTTACCATAAATCTTACTGGCGTTTTAATAACACGTCCAGTACGTGTTTGTCGCAATATTGAAGGTTTGCTTAACACGTTTCTCTCTAACTGTTCCGCATTTTCATTTTGGGAACAATTGCCTTCCGCGTTGTTTGAAATATTTAAATCGGTGTTTAAACTTAAGTCCGAACTATAGTCTTCGTCATTAATTAAAAAAGCTGGCTTTAACCTATCAATTGAAATGTTTGTTAATCTATCTGGTAATTGAACTTTAAATACTTTATCATTTCTTTTAATAACTCTATAGGGTCCTTCATATGGATTTTGCAATGCTTTCGTTGACCGATCCGTTCTAATAAATACGTGACTACAAACTTTTAATTCCGGATGTACGAAAATTGTTCTAGAATTTCTTTGTCTTAATGGCTTCGGCTTTAAGTTATTCACTACGTATTTTAATTGTTCAAAATAACTATATGGAGTTAATGATGAATACTTATTACTACTTGTTTCGTAAAAATCGCATGGAAGTCTTAAACTTTGTCCTATAGCTAACTGCGCTGCACTAACTCCCGTATCATTTCTAGGAGCTGCTCTCAAACCTAGAAGTACTGTGGGAAGTTCATCTACCCAATTATTTGCATCTAATCGCGCTCGTAAACTTGCTTTCAAGGATCGGTGCCATCTTTCGATTGCACCGTTCGATTGTGGGTGATACGGAGTAGTACGTAGTTTCTCAACTCCTAAGTATTTCATTAATTGCAAAAAAATGTCACTTTCAAACTGTCTGCCCTGATCACTTGTTAGTTTAACAGGACAGCCAAATCTAGTAATCCAATTTTCATAAATGATTTTTGCAACCGTTGAGGCTGTAATATCTTGTACCGGTATTGCCTCCGGCCAACCAGTATATCTATCTATCATAGTAATACAGTAACGAAATCCTTCTTGTGAAATGGGTAAGGGACCAACGATATCAACGTGAACATGTTCGAATCGTTTGCATGGTGTGAAATTTCCTAGATCTGATATAGTATGGCGCTGTACCTTTGCTTTTTGACAAGCAATGCACGCCTTTGCCCAAATACCTATATCTCTATTCATATTAGGCCAATAAAATTTTTCTTTAATTATTTTACGCGTGGCTCTAATACCGGGGTGGCTAATATTATGTATTGCCTCGTATACTTTTCTACGAAACTTTTCGGGCAAATAAGGTCTGATACATTCCGTAGAAATTTCACAATACACTGGCTTAGTACAATTAGGTATGTTCATTTGTTTAAACATGATTTTATCGTTTGTATTATTCCTATGAAGCGTAATATAATCGTCATTGTTCTGTGCTTCTGCTAACTCGTTGTAATCGATCTGTGTTGGGCAATATATGGTCTCAATACGCGATAGTGAATCGGCAACTATGTTGTTATCGCCGCTTATGTGTTGAATATCCGTTGTGAATTCGCTTATGTAACACAATTGTCGCGTTCTTCTAGGTGTTTCGTTGTTCGTACCTACTTTACTAAATGCAAAACAAAGAGGTTTATGATCGGTAAAAATAGTAACTTGCTGACCTTCTATAATGTTCCGAAAATATTTTACTGACAAAAATATGGCTAAAAGTTCTCTATCGTACGTACTATATTTTAATTGGGGTTCTGTAAATTTTTTTGAAAAATACCCTAATGGTTTCCATATACCATTTACTTTTTGCTGTAATACTGATCCTGCCCCTATCTTCGAAGCGTCAGTCATAAGAGCTAATGGTAACTTCGGTAAAGGATGTGAAAGTGTAATCGCGTTTTGCAGATCTTTTTTATTGTTTTCAAATGATTCCTCAGCCTCCGGGGTCCAAATAATTTTCGTCTTATCCCTTTTTTTTGCATTGTGTAAATACTTATGTAATTCACCTTGGCGTTCCGCTGCGTTATGTATATGAGCTCTATAAAAATTGATCATTCCTAAAAAACGTCGGAGTTGTTCTACAGTTTCCGGTTTAGGATAATTACTGATAGCTTCTACTTTTTCTTTAAGAGGTTTTATACCTTCACTAGATATTTCGTATCCTAAATAACTAAGTTTCTCCTGTCCAAAACAACATTTATTTAAATTGATTGTAATACCAAATTTATCTAACCTTTTGAAAATTTCCTCTAAATGTTCTCTATGTTCGTGTTCTGACCTTGAACTTAATAACACGTCATCAATAAAACAGAATTGATAATCTAGACCTTGTAACACTGTATTTTGCATGAATCTCTGGAATGTTTGAGCTGCGTTTCGCAACCCAAATGTCATCCTTGGAAATTCATACAATCCAAAAGGTGTAGCAATAGCTGTTTTGCAAATATCCTCTGGAATTGTTAATATATTATGGTAAGCTCTATTTAAATCTAATCTTGAAAATATTTTCCTATCTGCCATGATATATGTGAAATCTTGTAGTCTAGGCACCGGGTATCTATCAGGTTTTGTGACTGTATTCAAAGCTCTATAATCGCCACAAGGACGGATGCCGCCATCCTTTTTCGCCACTACGTGTAACGGGCTAGACCATGGGCTCTTGGAAGGTCTACAAATGCCCATTTCTTGCATGACCCTAAATTCTTCTCTTACCTTTTCGTAACGCTCCGGTGGTAGAGGTCGTACTTTGGCATGCACCGGGGGTCCTGTGGTCTCGATGTGGTGATATACCGCATGCTGTGGGGTTTCCTTAAAAGAAACTTTTTTCGTAATGTTAGGATATTTCTTTAAAATGTCTAAGTAGGGATGATCATCGTTAACGGTCTTTATGGAGGGTTCATTATGTGAAACAATTTTTCCAAAAATATTCATATTCGTTAGCTTATCGATTAATTTATTTTCCTCTAAATCTACCATTAACTTATGGTGTTTTAAAAAATCGGCTCCTAAAATAGGTTGTTTTACGTCACAGACTATGAAATTCCAAGAAAATGGTCTACGTAATCTTAAGTTTAAAGTTAACCTTTTTTCTCCATAAGTTTTTATTACACTTCCATTAGCAGCGTATAAAGTATATTTCTGTTCCTTATTATCACTAGCACTAACTAACCTTTTATTACGGGGTAATACGGAAACGTTGGCACCAGTGTCCACGAGGAAAGTAAGTCCGGAGTTGTCGTCTAAAACGGTTAATCGGTGGTTGTTAACTTCTTGTGTGCAGCTATCCACCGTTGTCGTCTGCACACCTCTTAGTTTTCCGACTTCTTAGTCCAGTTGCAGGGTTCCACACATTTGCTTGCTTTGTTGCCGTACCTAAAATGGTAAAAACAAAGCCAATCAGGGCTTGATGGTGTTCTTCTCTGGTTTGGCTTACGGGAGCCTGATGAGGATCTGTATCTGCGTTGATATCTGCTGGAACTGCGTTGCTTGTTGTAACTACCTCGCTCTCTTCCACGTGACCTCTCATTTTCCACTTGATTGAGTCTGACGTGTAACTTGGCTATCTCCGCTATTAACATCGACCTGTCATCGGGTTCGTTCTGCTGCTTGCTGCTTTGACCGACCTCATTGATGTGTAATTGTTTCGAATTCTCCAGTATCTTGTCTGCCATAAGTGATAATGTATCTAAGCACTTGGTATCGGATACTGCTAAAATTGCTCTGATGGCTACAGGTAAATTATTCTGCCATAAAATTAGCAATGTATCATCATTTATCTTATCTCGGGCTAAATCTCTCATGCGTCGCAGAAGTTGGCTTGGCTTTTGGTCACCCATCTCGATTTCTCCCATTAGTTTCTGTATTTTCCTGCTCTCTGATTCCTCAAAAATATCTAATAATCTCTTCCTTAGCGTTTCATATTTTTGCGTCTCAGGCGGTTTAATAAGAATGTCTGTTACCTGCTGGATTGCCTCTTTTCCCAGTTTCGATATGACTAACTGGTATTTCGCATCGTCGCCCAGTCGTTGTGGATGTAGCACAGCTTCCGTTTGCAAGAACCAAATTCTCGGCTGGTCTTGCCAAAAATCGGGTATCCTAGCTGCTACCGAAATTGCTGCCACGTCACCTTGTATAATTTTTGTTTCCGTTTCACTGGCCGTAGACATTTTATGCACTATTTTTGCTTTACTAAAGTTCGTAACGCTTAGCTCTATTTATAGCACTGCCCACGCGGTCTGTTAAAAAATTGGGTCGCTCCCTTAAATCACACGCGCATCACGTCGGGGTCACCACTGTTGTGTTTCTTTGTATGTCTCTATTAGTCTCTCAAGTGTATCAGAAGGTTGCTTTTAGGGTTGGTGAATAAAACGATGTAATTACGTAATAATTGTCTATTGCGTGTCACTACAATATATACGTACAAAACAAGTACACGTAACAAGACCGGTGGGTACGCGTGTAGGGATACGACTGGCGTCTGCGGCTACGGTGATAGCTACGCCGCTACGACTACGGGCTAAACTGCTGACCCAACGCTATGTCGCTACAAGCATTTATAGTAAAAAACTTTATAGAACGTGAAATATAAATTATAATTCAATGTTGGCTCATTCAACTTTAAAAGTTACGCAAAGTTGCAACTTGACGTTTTAGTGGCAACACTTTTTGATTAACAATATTTTTTCAGTTTTTTGCAAATTTTGTGCATTATTCAATAATATTAAGACAAAATAATAGTTACAGATGAAAAGTAACGTTATCCTTTTGTACAATCGACGTTTCTGATCGCTTTTTACGTGAAAACACGCTGCAAATTGGCATTTTTTGCTCAGGTCTTATCGCGTGCACCGTGATTTGCAAATGACGCTGGAACACACTGGAACTAGTTTTATATAACGAGTATGATCGGCGGTCATACTCTTTTGGCAGAGGGGAACGCCTGACAGTGGCGTCTCCAGTTGGTTTAATGCTCTAAGGCCGCGAGTGAAAACATGATGGCCACAGACAAGGAGAACACGGAGCCAATTAGTCCATGGTTTCACTCAATTAAATATAGGTAAATTAAATAAATGTAAATATAGGTACTTCCTTGCCCTATTTTTATTATTATATTTTTTTAGTGGAAATAATAAAATAATAATTTAATGAAACCATTTATTAGGATTAACATTCTTTTAAGTTATGTTCTCGAACAAACACGAAACGTACTGTTCCCAAACGGATGACAGTTCAAACGCATCTGTCAAACAGGTTGTTTGTTTACATTTTATTAATTTAGTTTTATAACCATATATCTTTTATCTTCTTTATGTAAAATTATTAAAATGTTGCCCAATGTATGCCCACCGGTAAGTACTGACCATTGTACAATTTGCGCCGTTCACTTAGGTGAATTGGCCGAAGTGTTACATATCCCCCTTTTTAGAGTAGGATTTTTCCTAGGAAAAATCAATCTAAGAAAACCTACTTCCTTGTAACACTAAAACCACATTGTACTACATCCATCACATCAAACAAATTGCATTTCAAATTTCCCATTCAGAACTTCCTTGTCTTAAGCAGTAGCAGCCATAATCAAACAACCTTATGACCGCACCCACAACTAGGGTGCTTTATTTTAAATTACAAAACACCCAAATATGACTTTAGTAGTTCTATTATCCAGAATAATTCTGTGGTCCTAGTGAAAAGGGCAATAAGTCGAAAAACACGTTTTTTCACTACAGCAAAACAACTTTTTTTTAAATAAAATAACACATAACTTTTCCAATATAAATTCTATAAGAAATCTTAGCATACCGTTGTTTTTAGTTTTTTACATAGCGTATCTTAGTCTTTGTTATTTTTCTTTAATTCAGACCGTTTTAAAAATGGACAGACTTAGGTGGTTAAAAAAAAAGAAATCATTTTGTGTAAATCTTACTCTTACCCCTTTACACAATCAATTTGTTTTGTGCAAAAGTATTCAGAACTTGTTTGGTTTGACCATATTCATAGAAAAATTATGTTAAAAAAAAAGGAACAACCATTAATAAGTCACAAAGTTTTGCAAGATTATGGCAAAACCATCAAAAACCTATTTATTGATGTTTGAAGGACCCCAGAATTGTCCTTCGGACCATAAACAACTGCATTAAAAAAAATCCCCACAATAAGGTTGACAATAGGTAGGTATTGCCAACAACAAGACTTTAGAGGTCCTGGTTAGTACAGAACTAACAAAATGCAAGGTATAGATTTGACTGTGATTTGACTGTGAGTGTGGGAAACATTTATTTATATTTATTATTTATTTACTACACACTTCAATCCTAGTTAATAATTTAATAACGCCTATATTCTTTAATAACACTTTCATTCATAAAATGTCTCAGCCACCTAACATCAATCATTGCCTCATTGACACATTGACAAGTTTATTTTACTTATATATGTAAAAGAGGGGAAAAAAAAGCATCTCAAAGTTGGTTTATTTAACGCAGGGTCACTATGCACGAGACATGAAGAGTTTATTGTGGCCGTGGAGGGGTTGGCCCCAGATATCATGGCCATAAACGAGACATGGTTGGGGACAGGACAGGACGAAAAAGCACCCAAACCACCAGGCTACCGTTTGCGACATACCCCTAGGCCCGATCACATCCGGGGGGGCCGTGGCGGTGGGGTGGGGTTTTACATTCGTAGGGGTATAAACGCGCGTTCTCTTGATCATCCCTCTTCAGGGTCAGTAGAGCAGATGTGGTTAAGTGTACGCTTGGGTGGGTTGGAGTTCGTGGTTGGTACTGCCTATAGACCGCCGTGGCAGGACGTGAACACCTTTCTGGACGCCATCACCAACTCCATTCTTTCTTTTGCAAAACGGGATGGCCTTATACTGCTGGGGGATTTTAACATAGACCTTCTTGACACCGAGAGTGGTAGATCTAAGCTGTTTGCTCAATTTCTATATAGCATAAATTTAAATCAAATTGTTGAGGAACCAACTCATTTCACAGACCATAGTCATACTTTGATAGACGTAATTTGTTCTGACACACGGGCCCTCCATGTTGAGGTTAGACATTCCCCGGACCTGGGAGGCCATGCTATGCTGGTAGCTGAATTTAAAATAAAAAAAGAGAAATCAAATCAGCGCTATGTCACCTATAGACCATTTAAAAATATCATTCTGGATCAATTTAATAAAGACCTTAACGCTGTCCAATGGAATGGTCTCAGTCAGACAGATAATGTCAATATCATGGTTGAGTCATTTACTGCCTGTATCAAAACTTTAATTGATTTGCATGCCCCGTTAAAAAAACATAAGTTTAAACACCCACCTCATCCATGGATAACAGACACAGTAAAATCTATGATGTACATTAGGGATAGCTACCATAAAAAATACAAACTACTTAACACTGAAGCCTTTAAAGAATGCTACAAAACAATGAAGAAAGTTGTAGTTTGTGCCATTGAAAGTGAAAAAAGATGTTTCTTTGACAAACATATAAACAATACTATAAACAACTCTAAAAAGCTGTGGCAGAATTTAAAAAACACTGTACTACCAAACAAGAAGAGAACATCAGAGCTCCCTCAGATTTTCGATGACCCTAACAAAATAAATGCTCATTTTCTTAATGTGCCTGGTGCTGACAGTGTGTCGATTTCTCAGCTGACCTATTTCGAACATCACAGGCACAGTACGGCAACTTTCTCACTTCAACCTGTCAATGAAGATTTGGTATCGAAAATCATCAGAGGGCTTAAGTCAAATGCTCGGGGGGATGATGGCATATCCTTGGACATGTTGCTGCTCACTTTGCCACAATCACTGAACACTGTCACCTCTATCATAAACCGGTCTATAGAGGAAAGTACATTTCCCGAGAACTGGAAGATGGCTGTTGTGAAGCCTCTTCCAAAAAACAGTCAGCCGACATCGATGAAGGACCTTCGGCCCATCAGTCTGCTCCCATGCATTTCTAAGATCTTGGAGAGAGTGGTTTGTGATCAGCTTACCAGATACCTAGAAGAGAACAACATCCTGCCTCAACTCCAGTCTGGCTTTCGTAAGGGCTATGGTACGGCGACTGCTCTGTCAGATGTCGTTGACAATCTGCTTGCTGCCCAGGACCGGGGGATGATTAGCATCATGCTGCTACTGGATTTCTCCCGTGCATTTGACTCGATCAATACAACACTCCTCCTTTCGAAGTTGTCTTACTATGGAGTTGATGCCAGGGCCCTAAAATGGTTTCACAGTTACTTATCGCAAAGGCAACAGTATGTGGAATTGACAAAGTTGGATGGGGGGAAATTACACTCAGCCCCACTCCCCGTAACACGAGGTGTGCCGCAGGGGTCCATCCTTGGGCCTATCCTCTACATTTTATACAGTGCGGACATCATTGACAACATTACAAATTGTCGTCACCATTTATATGCTGATGATCTGCAGCTTTATTTATCATTTCCACCTTCTGACTATATCAAAGCTGTAGGTCAAATTAATGAGGAATTGGCTCGGATTTCTACTTGGTGCAAGTCGAACTGTCTTGTCCTGAACCCCACAAAATCCAAACTAATTTTATTTGGTTCAAAAAAAAAACTACATGAACTCAATAACCTATCTACCTCCTTAAATATTATTCTAAACGGAGAGATAATTGAGCGTGTTGATAGGGTCAGGAATCTGGGACTGACCATCGATGACCGCCTTAACTTCGAAAGTCATATCATCGAATGTGCCAGAAACTGTTTTTATCGTTTGAGTATTTTATATAAGATAAGACCCTACTTAAGCGAAGAGCTCAGAACCAAACTTTGTGAGTCTTTGATTTTATCCAAATTTAATTATTGTGATACAGTTTATGGACCATGCCTTCTGACCAGGTCAGTCAAGCTCATTCAGCGAGTGCAGAATGCATGTGCTCGTTTCTGCTATCATATACCACCTCGCTCTCATGTTACTCCCTTCCTCAACGCAGCAAATTGGCTGAAGATGGAGGCTCGCAGGAAGCTTCATCTTGCGACCTTGATGTTTGGTGTTGTCACCACGGGGAAGCCAGGGTATCTTTTCGAAAAGCTGGATTGGGCCCACGAACGCAGCAGGTATCCTAAGAGAATCATTACTTACATATTCACTACTCCTAAACATCGTACTGTGGCTTTTCGTGGGTCGTTCAGATTTGCTGCCTCTCGGTGCTGGAACGATCTCCCGCCGCCGATGCGTGACCTTAAAACAAAGCAAACGTTCGATAGAAAACTCAAAAAGCATCTATTGAAGTTACAAATGGATGACTCTCAACTAATAACTAATTGATTTACCTGATCGTTACACACGTCTTGCTTGGCGCAGGTCTGAGATTGCGTCCCACCGCCGTAGAGGCAAGCAACCCTTTTCCTCCTTCCCGCTTTTTTTGCCTGATTTCCATAGCATCCCCACTAAGTCAGTGCCTCCATCCAACATTCTTCTTCTTTTGTTTACGGCCCAAGAGAATTTAACACTACGTTTACGGCATCAACAACAATGTTTTGACTAAAAATGCCTTCTTGACATCCTGTCATAAGAGCCAAAACAAAGGGGTTAACTCATACAGCCAAGCCAGACTTCTTGTTTGAGGATTGTGGCTATTTACATTTAATATTATATTTTAAATTATATTTATTTTACCTTTAAATATTTAACATATCTTGTATTTTCATTTATTAATATATTTAAGTTATTATTATTATTATTTTTTCAATCCAGACATTTTGTTTGTCGGCGTCGCGGCGCGTCGTCTCCCTCCGGCCCTGTCAGAATAACAGCGCTTCTACGGCACTCAGCCCATCTTTGAGTGTCGTGGGGGTATTATGCTGAGACAGGGTCTTTGTTGGCCTCACAATTTAAAAGTCTAAAAAAAGTCTACTATTCTGTATGTTTTTACGATGTTTTAAATGTATTGCCATATTTTGTTCTTTTTTAAAACTTGTATAATTTTTGTGTTGCCAATAAATGTATTTTCTTCTTCTTTCTTCTTCTTCTCAATTAAAGTAATTGAACAAAATTACAGTTGAGAATGACCAGTCTGGTAGGGTTCGTGTGTTAGGCCCCCGGTGTGTGACGCCCCCGTGGTGGAGGCACCCGATTTTCAATTAAGTTATAACAGGCGATTTTGTCGTAATAAAAGTCATTTGTACTACATACAGGCAGCAACAAAATGTTTCTGAACTAAATAAGTAATTTAATTTCACTGTGAAATTTCATGTTTATGATTATTATGAGTATGATGCGTTACAGGTATAATTATCTGATTATGTACATATATATATATATATATATATATGACGATCTAACACGGTATAAGTATGTGATGATTTGTCGCCGGTACAAATATAACTTCGATAATGGCATAAGTATCTGACATCGGGCCGCTTCAAAATATATGACATTGCACAAAATCAAAATTATGTAACCCACCACCAGCATAAATATTTATTCACTGTGAACATATAACCATCGGATCACAGATGGACCGCATAAATATCTAGCATGATACAAAATCTAAAATATGTAATCAATCTGCAAATATGAACTTTATCTTGTTGTCTTACCAAAATATATTTTTTTTTTAAATGTTTAATTATTTTGTTATCAATGTTGTAAATATTTAAGTAGATACCTATATCATTTATAGGGTATTCAAAATTACCTTAATTACATTTTATATTAAGTACTTTAAATCATCTGATTTTATCAAATGTGATTTTAAATTGTAACTTGACTAATGTGATATTATTAGATAAGCAAATTGTTGTTTCACCGACATTATTAATAAAGATTTTATAAAAAACTAAGACGTTGATCATTAAATTTTTCAAATAATTTCATGTAGACACTTATAAACATTTTTATAATAGGTTACACTTTGCTATCTGACTGTACTTTTGATAAAAATATTCAACTTATAAATTTTATCGCACTAAAACGAAATCGGGTGCCTCCACCACGGGGGCGTCACACACCGGGGGCCTAACACACGAACCCGTAAATACGATGAGCTTGTTTGCAAACAACACAATTAGACGATTGATTAAAATTATTCATGTGCGATTTATTGGTATCTAATTGAGCAGTATAGGAGAACGACTTAGAATGAAAGTCTTTCGTTTTGTGCGAATTGCTTATACTGGAGATTGGCGTGCGCTTGTGTTTATCTAACTTATTATTGTTTATGGTTTCTAAAACATCCGCACGATTTTTTAGAAACTGATTGAACTGTTCAAGTGTCGGCATGTTTTCAAGCAAATTACGATACTCTTCCCATTTCAAACTAGTATGAGCATCTAATTTTGAAGAACCATGTGTATTATTAGGGTGTCCCATTTATCTGTAGGCTGCCCTAAACTAGAAAAGGCTCGTAAATTTTTTCCTACATGGTCGATTAAAGACCTCAAAGACCTTTCAGACTCCCGCGAAATAGGTTCAATATTGAACAGCGAATTGAGATAATTGTTTATGAGCTGCCTTTTATTGTTGTATCGCTCGCATAGCAAGCTCCATGCTTTGTTGTAATTGGCGTCTGACATCTCGAGATTGCTAATAACACGGGAAACATCACCCTCTAGATATGACGATAAATAATGGAACTTGTGAATATTTTGAATGCGTTCGTTGTTGTGGACAAGTGAAATAAACATGTCTCGAAACTCAAGCCACCGATAGAAGGATCCATCGAATTTAGCGATCTGAATTTGCGGTAACTTAAAACCAACGCTTTGAGACTCAGAACACTGATGGAAGCTGCTACATTGACTATCAGCCTTGCCTGTTTTGTTTGGAACGTGCACATTGGAAATCTCTTGCGCAGTGGCAATGCATATTGACAACTCAGTCTCAATATTGTCGCGTTCCGTTAATTCGACTTCCAAGCCAGAAGGGTTTAGAACCTCGATTTGACTTTGAACGGTTTCAAATATAGTTGATAATGACTCAATACGCGACAATTTAATATTTAACTCGTTCACTTGTACAGGATTAAGAAGAGATATCTTTGAAAGCGAGTCTAAATAATTTTTAAACTTAGTGATACGTCCCTTAATTGAACTACGTTTAGTTGTAAGTTCCTTTAAACTAGATTCAGCCATTGTAAATTAAAATATTTATATTTGCAACCTCAAAAACAAAAACTAAATGCGCACCAAAGAAATGATGAACAGCTGATCATGCGCCGATTATGTAATAATCAAATAGCTTACGCTCCTCCTTCGTGAGATACCGTTACTGTGTCCGCAGCTGGGGTCGAGCAGGAATCGGGTCACTAGGCGAGGGCGCTCGGGCGCAGGCGGCCGCACGTCACTCTGCAAGCTGAAATAGTCGGCCAAATAATTTGAACAAAGCGAAACAGTACTTTATGCCGAAATAAGTGATTATAGACGTTGACTAGAGTTGTGGTTATGGGCAATACTTTTGATAGGCCGTAGTGGAAAGCTTAAGCAGCTTAGCAGCATTGATTTTAAACGGACAATGATTTTACCAATATTTTTATTGTGAGCCCAACATAAAGCGAAAGATTGAATAGGATGAAGCGTAGTGCGTAATTAACGAGGTTGGTACGGTGATTTTTTCAATATAGCTGGTCTTTAACGTAAGCAGAGAAGTGATTTGTAACCTATTATGATGATAGTAATGTTGCGAGTTTTAAATTGTAGCAATATGAAGTAGAAATAATGCAAAATATGTAGCAATTATGATGGTAATTTGCATTGATTTGTTATTAAGATCGAAATGATCACGCAAAATATAGAAATATAACGAAATCAATGCAAAGCAGCGTGACACGTGCACATGTCACGCTTTGCCCTTGACTAACCTTAAGCACTATAGGCGCGCTTAAAACACAGATCTTTGCACTAGATTTTAGCTAGAATGGATATAGATGGGAATCAATGGAATGGAAGATAGTGGAATAACGAGATTGATGGAGGGTAGGACACTTAGCTTATTGGCCTGGTCGCGATGCGGGCGGCTGACCGACGACGTGGGCGGTGTCTTCAACTCGTTCCTGGGCTTGATTCTTGGACTCGATGGGTTGCCGGTGGCGACTCGATGGCTGCACTGCGTGGCTGGGCCACGGAGTTCCGGCGATGTTTCGGAGGCTTGACCTGGCGGATGGCTGCGGCGCTGGGAGCTGACCGGCTGTAGCTCAGGCGCTCCGTAGAAATAATCTAGGGACTTAGCTAGCACGCTAAGTCCTGTCACGGTCGCCACTTTATGGCCGGGCGGGCCACTGGAAGTTCTATTTAAGTAAAACCTCGATAGCTTTTTAATGCTTTTATTAAAAGCTACAATTATTTACAAAACAAAATGGTATTTTAATTTTGGACAATGTATATTTTAAGCAGTTGAAGCGCTGGGGTGTTAGGCACCACCAGGTTCAGATAGAGATGGATGAAATAAAAGATGGAATCGGTACAATCGATTTATTCCGCTCAGGGTAGTGGGTTACGTTGGTCGCTTGTTTCGCTCAGTACTGCCGCGCGGTTTAACAAGAGGACTTAGCTTCTTGGGGGTCTTGAATACACGAACGCAGTTCGGCGCCTAGGTCAGCCTAGACCCGGACCGTAGACTGCGCCGGTGGGATCTGGATCCCGAAGCTGGGACAGCCGCAGTAACTGCCTCCGGAATGCAGGCGGGTAGGCGCTTATAGAGCTGCCTCCGGAGTGCAGGCGGTAGTGTGCCCCAGGGATTCGCTGCCCGGTACAAGAACCCTGTAAAACACCAATGAAGGTATGAACAAATTGTTCACTAAGGCCCGCCGCCACGCGGTCTGGGATTAGGGTAAGCTGCTGCAAATGAACCTGGCTCACTAACATTGACCTCTAATGGTTAAGCAATTGTAACATAAAAAGGTAAGGTTTAGGAATCTAATTGGGATTAATCCTGGTAAAAAACAACAGTAATGATTAACTACAATCCAATTAGCCATCAAAACTCCCGAGGGAATAAATATTTTATAATAAGTATTGATTATTAAATTGTGAAGGTAGGCTCGACGCCACAGTAACGGCTACTCGGCCCAATGAAATTTTATAAATCTAATAAACCATTAGAGATTTCTACATGATAAAATTAACTGTTAATTGTATTTCGTCCACGAGATCCATTAGGAATCACGCTTCACCACAATACAATTATCTATTTAGAAAACATGACATTAGAACGATTCAACTCGTATGAGTTTAAAATCGTCATTTCAACAAAAGGATTAAAACATTAAATGAATTAAATTCTCAATTACTGTAGGACACAATTAGTAACTTGAACAAATAAAACAGAAAATCTAGATCAGCAAAGCTAAGCAAAAATTACTATTGACGAAGAACACTTACCCGAGTTTGGGGTTATAATTTATGTGGTTTAAAAAAACTGGTATTAACTTTAAAATAATTGAGCAGAGTCACGGCAGGAATGCTGGTAGATGAAAGAAAGCGTTCATCCCCTCTGCCGCCCTTATATAGCCGGCATTGAACGAGAATCTTCTCGAACTGACCCAGGACTTCTAGGTTATAGTTAAACACTGATCATAGACCGGCGACCGCTGCGAGTGAAAACATGATGGCCACAGACAAGAAGAACACGGAGCCAATTAGTCCACGGTTTCACTCAATTAAATATAGGTAAATTAAATAAATGTAAATATAGGTACTTCCTCGCCCTATTTTTATTATTATATTTCTTTAGTGGAAATAATAAAATAATAATTTAATGAAATCATTTATTAGGATTTAATTCTTTTAAGTTTTGTTCCCGAACGAACACGAAACGTTCTGTTCCCAAACGGATGACAGTTCCTACCCATCTGTCAAACAGGTTGTTTGTTTACATTTTATTATTTTAGTTTTATAACCATATATCAATAAAAATGTTGTTTAATGTATGCCAACCGGTAAGTACTGACCATTGAACAATTTGCGCCGTTCACTTAGGTGAATTGGCCGAAGTGTTACATATCCCCCTTTTTAGAGTAGGATTTTTCCTAGGAAAAATCCATCTAAGAAAAACCTATCTTCCCTGTAACACTAAACCCATATTGTACTACATCCATCACATCAAACAAATTGCATTTCAAATTGCCCATTCAGAACTTCCTTGTCTTAAGCAGTAGCAGCCATAATCAAACAACCTTATGACCGCACCCACAAGTAGGGTGCTTTATTTTAAATTACAAAACACCCAAATATGACTTTAATAGTTCTATTATCCAGAATAATTGTTCTTCGAAACATTAACAACTGTTTTAAAAAAAATACCCACAATAGGATTGACAATAGGTAGGTATTGCCAACAACAAGACTTTAGAGGTCCTGGTTAGTGCAGAACTAACAAAATGTAAGGTATAAAGGTTCAATTAAAAGTAATTGAACAAAATTACAGTTGAGAATGACCAGTCTGGTAGATTGTAATGCAATAATTTTTATTTATTTATTTTTTTGTTGGAGGAATACAACCTGGGATAGAACCAACAAGCGACACCAAACCTTAGTACTACCAAAGGCATATATGGCATACACAAACAGCAAAAGCAACCAAAATTTTATTTGTTTGACTTAAAAAAATTAATTTGATTTAGTAGTGTAAATAGCAATTAAACTTTGTAAAAACTTAAATTTTGTTCTAAATAAAATTAATTTCATTTAAAATATTTATTATAATAAAAGTTTTATTTTATTAAAAGTTTTGTTTAAGAATTAAGTTTCATTTTATTCAAGTTTAAGCTCTGATACAGCCAACACTTGTAAGACCCAATGTTAACTAAAATCAAAGTTACAATTTATTTTAGTTTAAATTTATTTTAGTTAAAATTTTATTGTAGTTTAAAATTTATTTTAGTTTAAAATTTATTTTAGTTTTTTATCTTCAATTTGGCCAACTTTGTTTTAGTCACAATGTTATACCATTTAATTTCCACTTAACAATTTATACTACAATAACATTGCTTTAGTCGCAATTTATTTGTATATTTAAGTAAAATAAAATCATTTTAGAATTGATTTATTGTTTATTGATTTATTTAGTCCTCTGATAATATGTTTTTCGCCAGACAAATCACCAACATAAAAATCGTGACTTTTGCGACGAAGGTTATAAGGAGCACAGTTTCTAGCATGAAACTTTATTAACGAGCTTTGAACCTGATCGTTAATTTTTCTGGGTTTTTGAAGCAGTCTAGAACCTTCCTTAGGACGACCCATAAAACCTAGTCTAGAATGATTAGCGTGTTTACGAGAATTGCACGCCTCACAATTATTGACAAAACTAGCAACATCTTTATGTATACCAGGCCAAAAATAATTTAAAGATATACTTTTTAAGGTTTTAAAATTTCCTAAATGACCAGAAGTAGAACTGGTATGATTTTTAGTTAAAATATCCCGCCTGGATTCACTAGGAACAACTTCCTTCCACTCAAACTCTCTAGTTAGAGGGTCCATGCTCTTCATTAAACGATATAATTTATTATTTGTTATTTTATAATTTAAAAAGGATGCCGGAGACGATCTACAACCATTGAATATATTTAGATACCAAGAATCCGTCACAGCAGTGACGGTTTGGTTAATCACGTCAATCGCCGCAATAGGTACCGCGCGATTCACGATAGATAGATTAGGCTCCTTAGAAGAGTCTACAATAGAACAATCTAGCTCCTTGGGAAACAACCCAAAGGATCTCCAGAAATCCATTCCTAAGATAAGATTGTTTTGTACCCCAGGTACAATATAAAGTTTAATAACATGTGTTTGATTATTAAAAGTCAATGGTAGATTTAAAAATGATTTAGATATAAATTCCTGTCCGCCAGCTGCAGAAAGCTGTATGGGATCATAAGTAGTAGGTTTATAATTTAGATTAAAGAAATATTTTTCCATTTTATTTCCTAAAATGGAAATGCCAGAACCAGAGTCTAAAAGACCCACAATACTTTTGTCACCGACATTGACAGTGATAAAAGGACGCGAAGAACTATTTTTAGAGTCCAGGATCGGAGACACATAATGACTAGTGATGTGTTCATCACTTTGTTCCTGGTTATTAGATATTTTTTGATTTCCTATTTTGTTACAATTAGGGCACTCTGGGGAACGAACACCTTTTTTGCCACACTTAAAACAAACGATAGTATGAGGCTTAGTACACTGCCTTAGCGAATGTGACTCAGATCTACATCTGGGACAAAACACCTTCCGTGATTTCCCAGAATCGTTCCTATGTGTCGATGACAATGAAGCAACAGAGTATTTCTTTTTAACAAAATTAGAATATTTTTGATTAAGGTTATTATTAGAATTAAAACTTTTATTATTGTATGGATTATTTATATTAGAAGAACTTGACGATAAAGTGCTACGGAAAGCAAACTCCGGTGCCACTGTATTTGGACCAACACTAGGTGGCTCATGAAATTGAGACATGCGAGTTTGGATAATTTCGTAGTTACGACATAGTGTTTTAAGATGCTCGATGTCTTTTATCTCATTTGCCGCAGCCAAGGTACTGGCATAACACGGCCTAATGTTGTGTAGAATAATTTCCAATTTATCTTCTGGACTCATGGACTTGTCCAGCCTAGCGAACATGCCCTGCATAATTGCGAGATAAATAGTTATGTTCTCGCTCTCGCCCTGAGTGCGAGCACGGATCTCTGCTAAGAGACGGTAGCTATAGTCGCTCACACCGAAATCCTGCTTCAGAAGCCTCACTAATTCGTCCCAAGAATTGATGCTGTCCTTTACACCACGAAACCAGTGGAGAGCATCGTCCGTGAAAACTTCCAACATAAAAGACAAGAGCCTATCGTTCGGCAACCCCCTAGAGGTGGCGAACTACTTTATTTTTTGGACAAACGCACGGACACAAGATTTGCCAGAGTACTTAATTTTTCCTAAATCGGACAACAACCTCCGCTCACACACAACACACACAACCTTCGTTTCCTCAGCCTGCTCCGATGATGCAGGTATTGCTGTGGGTTGCGGCTGTGGTTCCATTGATTTTAAATTCCTATAGATTGTTTTAAACAACGAAGTTATTTCTTGAAATTCGGCCTTTAATTTATCCGTAGGTGTGATTCTATTCATCCTATGGTAAATATGATTTAAGAGATTATCAGTACGGGTAAAAAGATTTTTGTCAAAAGCACTCCTCAATTGGCGTATATTACAGTTTAACGCTTTAGTTAGGGACTCCTTGACAGCCTCGATATCCCTATCTGGTTCTAAAAAAGACTCCAAAATGTTCTCAGATGGAAAATCATTCGCAACTTTAATGATTTGCTTCCGCAACTCCTGAACAGAATCTCCGGGTTCTAGACCGCGAACTTCCACTTCGTATGCTAATTCGGATTTTTGAAGAGACAAAAATTTAATTGGATGAGCCATTTCAATTTAAAACTTAAGGATTTTATTTAAAAAATTTATAAGGATTTTTGAAAGTTAAGATTATTTTTAATTATTATTAGTTGGCACGAAAGCACACGTATTCACAAAATGGCGCGGTAATACGGTCAGTCACAAAATTTTAAATGTTCCTAAAGCTAGCCAGCAGTCAGTTCGAGAATGTCGGTTAAAATAAAAACACAAAAGAAAAACTAAGTAAGTGTTCCCAGTCTACCAGGTCAATTGCAGCATAAAAATTTAAAATAATAAAATTCGTGTTAAAAAAATTAAGTGGGTATCAGCAAATTCAAATTTAAAAATTTAAGTTTAAACCGTTAACGGCGCAACGGATTTTTAAAGCTATAAGCACTTTAAATGAGGTACTATGATAATTCAAACAACAAAAACGAGGTAGGTTGCTTGTTATTTAAAATAATGCCGTTAAAAACGGAAATTAACTTTTGAGAAAAAAATTATTACAAAAAGTGAGGTAGGTCACTTTTGTTATTACAAAAAGTGAGGTAGGTCACTTTTGTTTGAATTTAAAGTTAGCTCAGCAGCGTAGTAGCCACTAGTAAGAACCAACTAAAATAATTAACGGACAAAATGCCAGGTGCACAGAAAACACCGCCAAAAAAACTAAAACACTGATATCCACTTACACACAGTTAAAAAATTAAAAAATTTGCGACAGCACTGAGCGAGCAACCTTGAGCGAGCCGGGCGCCACTGAAGCGCTGGGGTGTTAGGCACCACCAGGTTCAGATAGAGATGGATGAAATAAAAGATGGAATCGGTACAATCGATTTATTCCGCTCAGGGTAGTGGGTTACGTTGGTCGCTTGTTTCGCTCAGTACTGCCGCGCGGTTTAACAAGAGGACTTAGCTTCTTGGGGGTCTTGAATACACGAACGCAGTTCGGCGCCTAGGTCAGCCTAGACCCGGACCGTAGACTGCGCCGGTGGGATCTGGATCCCGAAGCTGGGACAGCCGCAGTAGCTGCCTCCGGAATGCAGGCGGGTAGGCGCTTATAGAGCTGCCTCCGGAGTGCAGGCGGTAGTGTGCCCCAGGGATTCGCTGCCCGGTACAAGAACCCTGTAAAACACCAATGAAGGTATGAACAAATTGTTCACTAAGGCCCGCCGCCACGCGATCTGGGATTAGGGTAAGCTGCTGCAAATGAACCTGGCTCACTAACATTGACCTCTAATGGTTAAGCAATTGTAACATAAAAAGGTAAGGTTTAGGAATCTAATTGGGATTAATCCTGGTAGAAAACAACAGTAATGATTAACTACAATCCAATTAGCCATCAAAACTCCCGAGGGAATAAATATTTTATAATAAGTATTGATTATTAAATTGTGAAGGTAGGCTCGACGCCACAGTAACGGCTACTCGGCCCAATGAAATTTTATAAATCTAATAAACCATTAGAGATTTCTACATGATAAAATTAACTGTTAATTGTATTTCGTCCACGAGATCCATTAGGAATCACGCTTCACCACAATACAATTATCTATTTAGAAAACATGACATTAGAACGATTCAACTCGTATGAGTTTAAAATCGTCATTTCAACAAAAGGATTAAAACATTAAATGAATTAAATTCTCAATTACTGTAGGACACAATTAGTAACTTGAACAAATAAAACAGAAAATCTAGATCAGCAAAGCTAAGCAAAAATTACTATTGACGAAGAACACTTACCCGAGTTTGGGGTTATAATTTATGTGGTTTAAAAAAACTGGTATTAACTTTAAAATAATTGAGCAGAGTCACGGCAGGAATGCTGGTAGATGAAAGAAAGCGTTCATCCCTTCTGCCGCCCTTATATAGCCGGCATTGAACGAGAATCTTCTCGAACTGACCCAGGACTTCTAGGTTATAGTTAAACACTGACCATAGACCGGCGACCGCTGCGAGTGAAAACATGATGGCCACAGACAAGAAGAACACGGAGCCAATTAGTCCACGGTTTCACTCAATTAAATATAGGTAAATTAAATAAATGTAAATATAGGTACTTCCTCGCCCTATTTTTATTATTATATTTCTTTAGTGGAAATAATAAAATAATAATTTAATGAAATCATTTATTAGGATTTAATTCTTTTAAGTTTTGTTCCCGAACGAACACGAAACGTTCTGTTCCCAAACGGATGACAGTTCCTACCCATCTGTCAAACAGGTTGTTTGTTTACATTTTATTATTTTAGTTTTATAACCATATATCATTTATTTTCCTTATGTAAAATTATTAAAATGTTGTTTAATGTATGCCAACCGGTAAGTACTGACCATTGAACAATTTGCGCCGTTCACTTAGGTGAATTGGCCGAAGTGTTACACAGTTAATTAAGGACGTTATATAAATTTAGGTAGTCAAGGGCTATAGCAAGTAAGTGGTCGGATGCGAAGTGTAACCCGTTGGATGGCCGCTCTCTTGACGTCACAACCGGTCACCGCGACGTTTCATTTTACGTGGCGCAGACAACATATAATGGTGAATAATAGAAATATAACAAACTGAAAACTTTATCTAGGTTAATGTTGACAACGTTTTTTTAATAATTGGGAGATGCCGGACCGAGAATTTCCCGGACATTTTTCTTAAATTCATGTAAAATTTTCATGGAAAATATGTCGATGTTGTTATTAAGTGCAACCAGTTCATTGTAAAGACGGCACATTCTGACAATGGGATTGTAATATGATGTATTATTTTTATAGACATTTAGTACAAAGGTCTTAGGCGCCCGGGTTCGATACAAAGTATTTATTTGAATGAATGAAAGCAATTTAGGGGAGTCGATTATTGAGTGCAATATTTTAAACAAGTAAATTAAATCATACTGTTCTCGACGAACCGCAAGCGAATTAATAACACCAAACTTAATCATTCGAAGTACGTAAGAATAAAGAGACTTGCCTAAATGAAAGCGATAAGATAGAAATCTTAAACACTTTTTCTGAATGCCTTCAATACTTTCTATGAATATTTTATAGAATGGGCTCCAAATTGTTCAACCGTATTCTAAAATACTATGTATTATGCTGTAATAAAGACATAATACACTTTTTGGTTTCTTGAAACCTTTTGTGGATTTATCCTCTGTGATGGCACGCAGACATAATATGTCTTCTGTCAAAATACCCTAGAGTGGCAGGCAGACATATTATGTCTGCTCTGGTTGGGTCGCTTGGTAACCCTGCTAAATAATAGTGTGTAGTGAGCCGGACTAGAGAGAGTGTGACAAAAGACTCTATGATTAAGTAGGATAGCAATACAATCGACAGTTGTTGACGTTTCTTAGAAAAATTCCATTCGCGCGCTATTAATCTGGATATTACTCTTAATATAACCCGACACCCAAACAGCTGACTACCTGCGGGGGGCCTCGCCACTTGACGCCATATTGGTTTCTAGTGTCTGCCATCTCAGAGGCTAAATATAAAACCTAAAAGACCATTACATCTTTTTAACACATGTTCATAATGTTGACGGAATGAAAGTTTATCATCAAAAATAATGCCAAGGTACTTTGCAGTAGTGCATCGAGACAAAGCGCAATTGTTCAATTTATAGTTATAATTTTGTGGTATTCGTTTTCTTGTAAAAGATATGACAAAACATTTATTGTTATTTAGGTACATATTATTGATTACGCACCAATCTTTAACTATGTCAATGTCTTTTTGAAGAGTGCAGCAGTCATCAATGTTTTTAATACTAGTAAATATTTTAAGGTCATCTGCATAAAGTAGGCATTCACAGTTTAGCCGGTCAATTAGATCGTTAATAAAAATTGCAAATAGCAAAGGGGAAAAATGGGAACCTTGAGGAACACCTGAGGTCACGTCGATAGCAGCAGACTTGTATCCCCTAAGAGCTACTAATTGACTTCTATGTGCAAGATAAGAGCATAGCCATCTATAGAGATTACCCTGAATACCGTATTTGTATAATTTGTAAGATAAAATTGAATGATTAACCTTATCAAATGCCTTAGAAAAATCTGTATATATATAGAGTCCACTTGGCCACCAGCTGCAAAAACGTTACATAAATAGTTCTCATATTCTAGGAGATTAGTAATAGTGGAGCGACCCTTTACAAAGCCATGTTGTTTTTCAGAAATTTATTGCTTCACATGATTATAAATATAACCGTATATAACCGACTCAAATACTTTAGCGAGACAGGATAAAATACTAATGGGTCGATAGTTCTCACATTCAGATCTACACCCATTTTTATAAATAGGGACGACATGGGCAACCTTCCATTATGCAGGGAATACACCAGAATGGAGGGATTTAGTAAAAATAATTGTTAATGGGTGACTAATTTCTTTGGAGCATGCTTTTATAAAAGCTGAAGGTATGTTATCGGGTCCCGCGCCCTTATAGCTGTTTAATTTTTTTAACTTATTAAGTACTTCTTCCTCCGTAATGGTTAAATTGGAAATTACATTAGAGTTGTTTATAGAAACATTGCATGTGTGACCCGAGATACTAGGGTAGTTTTCGTAAACCGATCCAAAGTATTTTGCAAAAAGTACAGCATGGTTTCTCAATTTCAGCCCACAAATGAGAATTATCCAGTTGCTATGGAAATTTTAACTAGGCGCTATGAGAACCGTCGTGTGTTAAAAGATCGATTCGTGGATATTATACTTAGTTTACATCAAATTGAAGCGCGCTCAGATATCCGCACATTATTTTTCGCGGTCATTTCAGCTCAATCAGCGCTAAATAACTTAGCTCTGCCCATTAAAAATAATGATTATATTTTCGTGTCCATAGTAGTGAGGAAACTCAAAGGCGAGCTCCGCACTCTGTTCGAACGGAAGTACGGATCACGCACTACTCTGCCCACTCTTTAGAATCTTATTGCCTTTTTAGAAGAGCACGCGCGCTGTGTAGAAACAGAGTGGGCCAGTACACTACCTACACAGGCAGACCGACAATCACCACGACCCAGCACATATCAGCCCAGGCAAACTTTCTCACAGCCTCTTCGCGGTCCGCGACAACGTGCTTGTCATGAGTTCAGACCCATTGCCCCGTCTGGGAGTCGCCAAGACTACCGACCTACACAACCCGCTCATAGGCCTGCCTGCTCGGTTCAACCCGGGCTGGGTTCGACTCCGAGCTCGACTCAAATCAACTTTACCCAACTCAGCTCACGCATCGTTTAGCAACAGTATGCCGTGCCCATACTGTAAAGACAGAGGCCACAAGCTTATCGCGTGCCCACAATTTAATAACCAACCCGTACAAGGTCGGTGGGACTTTGTACACGCGCGTAACCGCTGCCGGCGCTATTTGGGCCCTCATTACGTAAATGAGTGCAGGTCAACTAAGGCATGCAAGGAGTGTGGGAGCGAAAAACATCACACCTCCCTGCATCACCCCGGCGCTGATTCACCGACGCACACATCCGCCCACTTATTGCCCCCGCAGCTGCGAGAGCAGCCCAGGCAGCGGCAAGCTAATGAACAGCAGCATTATTTGGCACATGCTCGTTTTTCTCGCCCCAGCTCACCCAGACAACAACGCTCGCCCAGTAGGTCAAGGGGAGGTAGTAATCAACAATGACTACCTGCAGTAACCAAGCATAGAGAAATAGAAGATACACACTCACACATTCATTCAGCTCATACACACACACACACACTAACTCCTCTTATACACACACAACACACACAAATGCACCTTATATACACTCAACGAATTCAGCTCAATTAAAAACTAATATTCACTCTGCTCAACATAAAGGAAAAGTGCATAACACACCGACTTTGTTGCCTACCGTTTCGTTAAAAATAGCAGATACGCATGGCCATTACTCGTATCACCCAGCTAGAGCCTTATTAGATTGTGGCAGTATGTTAACACTGTGCACTCAGCGCATGGCAAAAATTTTAAAGTTAAAAACACATCCTACATCCTTAAAAATCACAGGAATAGGTAATCAGCACACACAAGACGCAAAAGCATCTATCAATATTAAATGTCGACCCACACACCGAGATACACCTATTATTATTACAACTACAGCTTACATTTTAGAAAATTTAACTGGTTATTTACCATGGGAAAAAATACCAGATGTCGTTAAACAGACAGAACATTCACACATTCTCCTGGCGGACCAGAGTTATCACATACCAGCTCCCGCAGACCTCATATTGGGTTCTGACATCCTGGGGCAGGTTTTAGACGGGACTAAGGTCTCATTGGGCCCTGGCAAGCCAATAGCCTTCGGCACGATTTTTGATTTTACGTTGATAGGACCTATCAAAGATTTACATGTTACACCTGCGCAACAGGTCAACACGACTCAAGTTATCAGCTCACACATGGACTTAGAACAGTCTACTCGTGACATTCACAAAAGCCTAGAGAAGTTCTGGGAGTCAGAGGAACCTCAGATCACTAAATAGATCAGCCCTTTAGAAGAACAGTGTGAAGATATTTTCCGCACTACAACAAGTCGTGTGCCATCAGGCCAATATATGGTTACATTGCCCTTCCTGCACAACGCGCCGACTTTAGGCAACACACATGCGATTGCGTTACGCAGGTTTCTCAACCTAGAAAAGAAGCTGCTAGCGAATCCGTCGTTCCGCTCAAAATACGTCGACTTTATGAAAGACTACATCAACCTGGGTCACATGTCGCTGTGCCACCCCAACACCTTCGCTCACAAACCTCACTTTTACATTCCACACCACGGTATACTCAAGGCCGGCTCAGGAAAGTTACGTTGTGTGTTTGACGGGAGCTGTAAAAGTTCCAATGGCATCAGCCTAAATGATTGTCTACATACAGGTCCAGCCCTTCAACAAGACATTGTCGACATTATCATGTCATTCAGGACTCACGCGGTCGTATTTAGTACTGACATCTGAATGATGTTCAGAAACATACTTATCCACCCAGATCACAGATCTTACCAGCTCATCCTGTGGCGGTCGTCTCCTGATCAACCTCTGCTCACATATGCACTAAATACGGTGACATACGGCTTGCGGCCTAGCCCGTATCATGCCATCCGCACTCTGCTCCAATTGGCTAACGACGACGGTCATCGTTACCCTCAGGCTGCACAGGTCCTCTGTAGGTCGATCTTTGTAGATGACATACTCACAGGTCATGACTCTGTAGAATCTGCTCAAGCACTACAACAAGAGCTGATCGACCTACTAGCCCTAGGTGGCTTCCAGCTCAGTAAATGGACCTCCAAATCACCTCAGCTCCTCGAACAGTTCCGAGATGATCAGTGCGACATGCCCAAAGACTTTGACATCCGCCCTGAGTCGAACTCTATAAAGGTTTTAGGGATACAATGGATTCCTCAGCGTGATGAGTTCACTTATCGCATTTCACTGCCCCCTATGACACAGAGCACCAAGCGCTCAATTCTCAGCACAGTAGCGTCACTCTATGACCCCAACAGTTGGGTCACCCCCGTTATATTCCGCGCAAAACTACTATTGCAGAAGCTATGGCTACTGAAACTGAGATGGGATGATTTAATTCCCGAGGAAATCCACACAGAGTGGCAGCACATCTCAGACGACCTTCCTCAGCTCTCGAATATCCGCTTACCTCGGCACATCTGCAAATATAAACCCATATCCACTTACGAACTGCACGGATTCGCAGACGCTTCAAAACTCGGCTTTGGCGCTGTCATTTACATTCTTGGGCTAGATTCTAGTGTATGTGCCAATGTACACTTGGTCATTGCCAAGTCAAAGGTCGCACCAATCAAGAACAGACTCACAATA
This sequence comes from Eudonia mercurella, assembly GCA_963082485.1. Lineage (NCBI taxonomy): Eukaryota > Metazoa > Arthropoda > Insecta > Lepidoptera > Crambidae > Eudonia > Eudonia mercurella. The sequence continues at coordinate 68,632 of CAUJAO010000193.1, forward strand.
CCCAAATTGGAGCTCTCAGCCGCAGCTCTCTTGTCTCAGCTCATCACTCGAGTGTCTAACCAATTAGCAGCACATATTCCCATAAACCGACACGTATGCTGGCCTGACAGTACCATAGTCCTGGCCTGCCGACTGTGCGAGCAGGGGAATGTCTGCTCAGTCTCTATCCACTCATAACTTATTGTGGTCCCCCAGATCGCTTAAACAGCACCCCAGCACCTGGCCCAAGATGCCACTTGCTCTAGGTCATCATACCCTACCAGGCCTCAAACCCAAAAGCGTACCAGCTCATATCGCAATCCCAGAGCTCGATATGGATCTGCTCACTCGCTTCAGCTCGCTCGACAAGCTCGTCGGAGTGACGGCTCGTATTCAGCGCTTCACATTTAACTGTCGACACAGTTCACATGAGAGGCGGTCTAGTCCATTAACAGTTAGTGAGCGTAGGGACGCCCTACTATACTGGGTCCGCTCTGTTCAGCACAATGAGTTCGCAGAAGACATCCACCGTCTACAAACGGGTAAAGCTCAGCCCGCTCGTCTTCAACGTCTCTCGCCGTTCATGAAGGATGACCTCCTGAGAGTTGGTGGTCGTCTGTCTCACGCGCCGATTAGATACGACGCTTAGCACCCTCTCATTTTGCCCAGCTCTAGCTCACTGGTAGATCTAATTATAGACTACTATCACAAGATACATTGCCATCCGGGCGCCGATACACTACATGCAATCTTACGCCAGCAGTTCTGGATATTATCCGCCCGCCGTGTCATCAGACACCGTGTGTTCAAATGCATTGCGTGCTTCCGATGCCGCGCTCAACCCCAAGCTCCGCTCATGGCTGACCTTCCAGAAATAGAGTTACTCCTCAACCAGTGTTTAGCCAAGTCACAACTGACTTTGCCGGCCCATTCCTCGTCAAATCCAGCACTTTACGAAACGCGAAACTCATAAAAGCGTATTTCTGTATTTTCGTGTATTTCGCAACGAAAGCGGTTCATTTAGAGCCCGTCTCTGCACTTACAACAGAAGCGTTCCTTGCGGCCCTACAAAGGTTTGTCTCGCGACGCGGCGCTCCGGTTCTTATTCGCCCAGATTGCGGTACAAACTATGTAGGCGCCAAAAATCAGCTCATAGATGTACAAAACTTCCTCAAAGCAAATAATGACGTGATCACTCACAAACTCGCAACTCAGCACATAACTTGGTTACTAAACCCCCCCAAGGGGCCATGGTTTGGCGCATTACATGAGATCAATGTAAAATCCACTTAACAATTGCCGTCAGTCATCTTGAAGTCACAAACAACGTATCACTATCACTAAACACCAAACGTTAAACTGTAATATAAAGTATACGTTACAATTAATTCCTCGCTGCGTCGGGATGATAACCAACCGGTCGGTCTTGCTACGGCCGACTCGGGCGCAGCGCAATGCAATGAGTAGATTGTGTTTGCACTGTGTCGTTGTTGGAATACGCGCCTCGCCCAATATACATAAAAAGAAAAATGTCGTAAACAAAAGAACCGGAGGTCTACTCTCTTTCTCCGAAACGAAAATTCGCAAGCATACGAAATTGCAACGAAACTTCGTCACAAACCCTACCCTATATCTTTTTCGAATACGCACAAGAAGTTCGAATCCATAGACCAAACTTCGTGAACGAATGGAATGATTAAAGAGTGTAGGTTTTTTTTATGTCGTTACCGGTAAACTGCGGTTTTTACTTCAACTTAATTTTATTAAACTTGTTTGCTTTCTTTTTAAGTTGGTTTAACATTTATTGTGTGATCCATTAAGCGTTTCTAGTAACATTCATGCTATAAAGCTAAACATACAAATCAATTGTTTGCGACGAAAATAATCGAGACTCTATAAAACACCCACTTACTGTCATTGTTATGCGACTAATTTAAAAAGTACTATTTCATGCAGACTTTTGGTAGTAACGAGTGACAACTAAATTTTCCGTATATTCACACGTAATGTCATGATTCAAATTCAAATTCAAATTTTAATTTGCTATATTTTTGAATATCAAGCCCGTCTGCATTTTGATTGTGTATTCGCAAGTTATTTGGACTTAAAAACTTTGTAAGTAAAACTTTACTTTTCTATATGTACCAAATACACAAATAAATTTCTTTTTCACAATATCTTTTAGATTACTATTACTATTGATTGTCATTTTCTATTCGCCTTTACTTACTTACTTATATCTTATCTAACGCTTAATATATCACACAATAAATGTTAAACTTAAAAAGAAAGCAAACAAGTGTAATAAAATTACGTTGAAATAAAAACCGCAGTTTACCGGTAACGACATAAAAAAAAATTTATACTCTTTAATCATTCCATTCGTTCACGAAGTTTGGTCTATGGATTCGAACTTTTTGTGCGTATTCGAAAGATATATAGGGTAGGGTTTGTGACGAAGTTTCGTTTCGATTTCGTATGCTTGCGAATTTTCGTTTCGGAGAAAGAGAGTAGACCTCCTGGGTTCGATTCCCGCCTGTCGTCGTGGTGTCGTCTTTTTTAAGTGTTTAAAATTTACCTACCTAAGTATATTTCAGCGTACAATATCAAATTTCGAATTTTGAAATAAAAACATATTGCGAATTTACTTTAACATGAATATGAAAATATAATCTCGCAGCTATCTCCTTCTCGCTCTGGCGATTTTATTTACCTCTCTTTCTAATTACATAATTTGTTAAGACCCCACGCGTAGATCTAGCTCTATTCGCGGATGACACCGCGCTATTTTCGTCCGGTAGAGACAGAGCCGCGGTTTCCAACCGACTCCAAAAAGCTTAGAGCAGGGGTCGGCAACCGGCGGCCCGCGGGCCGCATGCGGCCCGTAGACTATCTCGGTGCGGCCCGCAAGCCTGAGGTCCGTAAGAAAAAAATACCGAAGCAAAAGGCCATATAAATTCACTAGAATTTATACGGCCATGCTGCTGGGCCATGAGAGTATTCTTGAAAGCTCGCTCCCACGCGGGGTGATAAAAATGTACCTCTATTTCATTTCTTAAGAACTGTTTATTAAGACTGTGATGTTATGTATTGTTTCTACCGAAAATAAATATTTGCTGTACTTATTCAATTCTTGGCAATTTCTTTTGCGTTTATCCGCCGCACGTGCGGCGGCGGGCGGCTCCTTTGAGACAATAGGCGGGGCGGCAGTCTTTGATTAGACGCAGGTGTGCGGCGGCGAAAAAATTCAAAGCGACCGGTTTTAGTTAAAATCACAGCCGCGCGCAGCTCTCGCCACATTCGGTTGTGGAAATTCGCCGGAAACTCACGTCTCATCTGGTTGCTAGCTACGCGTTTCGTTTCACCTTTCTTCCCTTCGCTGATAGCTTCTCACGCACGACGTATGAGGTAAGTTGTATGCACTCGCGAGCATTTTGTTTTATTTTATTTACTGCTTGTTAATGTGAACCTTCAGATTGATGGGTAAATGTTATAAGGACGGGGATAGTAGTTACATGACATGAAGTTAGTTACGAGTGTGTCATGTTTTAATTATTACTTGAATGTGGAGTTGAATTTGTAGGTGCTAACTGGAACATATAATTTTACAACGAATTTAATTTTTTTCATTATTGTTACAGAATAATTATATAAACATGGCTTCAAGAAAAAGGAAGATAGAAGAAGAAAAAAGAGTTTTTAACGAATTATGGACAGAATTATACTTTTTTTATCGAGTTTAAAGGAAAACCGTTATGCTTGATTTGTCAAAAGAGTATTTCTGTAGTAAAGGAATATAACCTGAAGCGACATTACGACACTGAGCACAAAGCTAAATTTGACTGTCTTGAAGGAGAAATACGGAAAAGGAAAATTTCCACTTTGAAATCGTCATTACAAAATCAACAAAACATAAGGTTGTGGCAGACAACAGCGAATCGAATGTTCGGGCCAGTTACAGGGTAGCAGAGATTCTTGCAAAAAGTGGACGTCCGTTTACCGATAGTGAATTAGTAAAAGAGTGTGTCTTAGCTATCGCAGAAGAAATATGCCCAGAGCAGAAAAAAAATGTTTGAAAGTCTTAGTCTCTCTGCAAGAACTTGCACCCGACGTGCTGAAGACTTGGGTGCTAATTTGTGTGAACAACTCAGGGATAAGGCGCAGTCTTTCGACTGCTTCTCTTTAGCGATGGATGAAAGTACGGACGTGTCGGATACAGCACAGCTACTCATATTTGTACGCGGCATTGACGAAAACTTTACTGTTTACGAAGAGCTTATGAAAATGTGCAGTTTGAAAGGTACAACTACGGGAGAAGATTTATTTCACCATGTGGAACAAGCTCTGGATTCATTGCAATTAAGCTGGGAAAAGTTAACAAGTGTCACTACCGATGGAGGCAAGAACATGAGCGGTCAAAACAAAGGTGTTGTTGGGAGAATCATCAGCAAAGTGAAAGATTCTGGATCTACTGTGCCATTGATTTTTCACTGTATTGTCCATCAAGAGGCATTGTGCTCCAAAGTTATATCCTGGAAAGAAATAATGGATACTGTAACATCCACTGTTAATTTTATAAGAAGAAATGGGCTCACACACCGTCAGTTCCAAAAGTTTTTGGAAGATCTGGAAGCTGAACATGGTGACGTGGTTTACTACTGTGAAGTGAGGTGGCTCAGTCGAGGTGCCGTTTTGGAACGGTTTTTTGATTTGAGGAAAGAAATTGGCAACTTCATGGAGATGAAAGGAAAGCCAGTAGAAGAGCTTACTAACAAACAGTGGATTATCGATCTTGGTTTTTTGACTGATTTGACTAAGGAACTGAATCAGCTCAACAAACGCTTGCAGGGAAAAAATAAATTGATTTGCGATATGTATACAGATGTAAAGTCATTTGAAATGAAACTGAAACTGTTTATCAAGCATATTGATGAAAAAAAGCTTGACCATTTTCCTAATTGCAAGAAAGCCGTGGAAGAAGCTGGAGATAATTTTGTGTGGCAAAATATTACAATGAGAAACGTGTTAACACAACTACAAACTGAGTTTGTAAATCGATTCACCGACTTTAAAAAGAGCTCCCTTAACATGGAAATATTCCAAAACCCTTTTGCAATTGATATTAGTGAGGTACCAAGCAATTTGCAAATGAACATAGTAGATTTGCAAAGTAATAGCACACTTAAAACGGCATTTAAGGAAAGCACTGACTTGATACAGTTCTACGGAGGTTTGAGTTCTGAAAACTTCAAAGAATTGAAAAAGTTTGCTCAGCAGATAATAACTATGTTTGGTAGTACATATTTGTGTGAGCAGACTTTTTCAATTCACAACTACCGCAAAAATAAGAATTGTTCGCGGTTAACGGATGAACATTTAGACGCGATACTGCGCGTGTCTACTACTAAAATGAAAGCAGACGTTAAAAAACTTGCAAGTCAAATGCAGCCTCAAAAATCTCACTAGTTCTTACTTTTATGTTAGTATAGTAGTTCAATTAAAAAAGACATAATTGTATGAATATATATGCGTTTTATTTCAAATATTAAAAATACATGCCCGAACATATAAATATAAGTGCGGCCCGCACTGATACTCTGGCAACATATGTGGCCCGGCTATAGCATAAGGTTGCCGACCCCTGGCTTAGAGCATTAAACCAAAAAAGCCGCAAACATCCTCGGCGTTTGGTTTCGTAAATGGCGGATTGAAGTTAATTGTAACGTATTGCTTTATATTACAGTTTAACGTTTGGTGTTTAGTGATAGTGATACGTTGTTTGTGACTTCAAGATGACTGATTTAAAAGAATAAGTTAAACAAAGGGGTAACATTAAGGCCCGATTTACTTTATTTGAAAAATATTTAAAGCCTTTGATGGATTCTAATGATGTTAGTGCATTACAAATGAATGAGTTACGTGTCCGTTTAAGCAACATGCGTGAAGTGTCGTGCCTTTATGAGGAAGTTCAATCGCAAATTGAAATGCTGGACAAGGATACTACAAAACAAATGCAGGAACGCGAAGGTACTGAGAACTTATTTTATAATTTAATTGCTAAAGGTCAATCCTTGTTAGATTTTTTCGAAAACAAAGATAAAATAGAATCTTCGTCCGACAATGACAAAGACTTGATGTCACTCTCGTCTACGTTCAGTTTTGAAAATCAGGCAATCCCGCTATCTCTATGGAAGACGATAAGGACTTCTGCTCAAAATTCTTTATTCCATGTTCGAGGACAGCTACTCTCAGCTCTAAATGTTTGTTCTTGTTTTGCAGGTCTGCGTTCTTGTTCTCGAGATTTTTAATAGTGTTATCTTGTTTTTTTTATTGCCTGCTCCATTGCACCCATCTGACCACCTAAGAATTCAAGTGAACCCTCTAAATTGCGCAGCTCTTCCCTGAAGGTTTTTTTTGACTTCTCGGCTAATATCTTGAACAAGCTTTCGTGTGTCCAAAGTTTGTACATTCATAAGGCTCCCATCTTCGGAATCGTCGTCATTATTCTCATCTGGCACCAGGAATGATGATCTACGTGAGACGTTCTTAAGGCATTCTTCACAACTCCATTCTACACCTGGAGAGTTTCAAAAAGTACTCAGGTGCTTATTTGATAACTTGGTACATGTAGTATCAGCATGCACAATCTTATTGCACCTACTACACTCTAAACCGGGTTTTGTAAATAAATAAATAAATAAATCTTTCGCTACAACGTATCGACGCAGACCTGAACTGTTTTATTCTTATCTTCGTCAACGCGTAGCTGTATTAGAAACAACACATAGTAATAATAAGTCATTTAAAAATGAAAAACGTCACAGTTTACCCAATATAAAATCATTAGTCTGCTCTTCCTCGGATAACAGCGCTAAACTTTGCTGCGCCATCTGTAAACAAGAACATAAAATTGGCCTTTGCCAATTCAACAAAGAATTTCTAAAATTAATTCATTAAAATTTTGTGTTATAATTGCTTGCGTAAGGGTCATATGCCTTTTCAATGCAGAATGAGTGGTTGTAGAATCTGCAACAGAAAACACAACACTTTACTACACAAACAAGCTTCTTTACAAGACCACACAAGATAGTGAATCTACTACTCGTAGTAAAGTTAACTTGCCTGGTCCTGTTAGTGAATCTAATCAGTTAAATCCTTCCGCTTCCATTTCTATGTCCGCAGTAACCACCAATCAAGCCCTTTTGTCTACGGCGTTGGTCAAGGTTACAAACAATAATAAAATATTCATTTTACGGGCGTTACTAGATTGCGGAAGTCAATCTTCTTTCATCACTGACAGGACTCAAAGGGAAATCGGCATCTGTAAAAATTATTATCACAGTGTTACTGGTATCGGTAATAGTGTTCTAAATGTTACAGAACATTGCACTATTAAATGTCAATCATTACATTACTCTTTTAATGCGTTTGTTAAGTGTTTTGTTCTTCCCAGAATTGCGAATAAGTTGCCTCAGTCTAATGTGTGTGTACAAAGTTTAGGTATTCCCGAAGATGTGCAGCTTGCTGATCCTAAATTTTGCCAACCAGCAGAAATAGATTTGTTGCTGGGAGCTGACATATTCTGGGATATTCTGCGTTCGGACAGGTTATCTTTAGGTATACAAAAACCTATCCTATTGGATACAGAATTAGGTCGGATAGTTGCTGGATCCGTACCGGCAGAATGTTATAATAACCGTAAAGAAACACACTATGTAATTTTTCACAAGAAATCAAAAACCAGTTAGCAAAATTTTGGGAAGTCGAAGAGATTCCTGATTCAACCGAATACAATTCCGACAACTATTGTGATAAACTATTTACTGAGACTACTTCAAATACCGCTTAAGGGTTCCGTAGAAAACTTAGGTGAATCTTATAGTGTTGCTGAAAAAAGATTAATTCTTAAGGGGGTGCAGCGCGGACGCAAAACTGCGAGTTTCAAGTTTCTTTATGATAGCGAACGAGCGGCGCGTGGCAGTGGTGCGACAACGGCGCACGACTACGAATACGCACGCACACTAATAGCTGTACAGAGTAGGCTGCTGATTTAATTAGAGCAATGTTTACTTTCGTAAAATCATAGGCGTTTGGGTAAAAAAATATAAAAGTCTTAATATTTTTATATTCATATTTTTTAATTGAAAAATAAGACAACAGTGCCCTGCGGAATATCAATACAAACATTTTGATGTCGGATCATTGTTTCATTTGTGCTGTATTTACAAAGTTTCTGAAGAAATAAGTTTTTATATATCATTACTTTGACGTATTGTTTATGCAGGTTCTGGGTATTTGTTTCAAATTCCAAGACAACCATGCCCTTGTAAAAGGATCAAGCTAACCTACACTAGTCCTTTTAATGTATATGACCTATTCAACGCCTAGCACCAGTGACTTAAAATCACGTAAATTTTCGAAATTCCGCGCTGCACCCCCTTAATTATTAAAACTAGAAAGAAAATTTAAAAATAAATCTCAATTAAAAGAGGAATACACTGAATTTATTCATGAGCACGAATGATGAGCACTATTCATTTTTACCACTACCAACAACAGTAAACTTGTCTTGTTTGGTAAATTTTATTATTGTTATTTTGTGTGCATATTATTATAATGTTGTGGAATATTGTTAATGTAATTTTGTGTAAATATTTAAAGTAATATATGATAGTGTATGTATATATAGTATTGTATGTATATATAATATAGTATGTAGGAAGGTCACCTACAAAGATATTTGAATTAAATACGGTAACTTATGGCACGGCTTCGGCTCCTTTTTTGAGTACGAGGTGATTAGTTCAATTATCAAACGAATGTGAGGATAGTATAGTGTCCCAACGAAGTAAAGACGGTTTTTATGTGGACGATTTTCTTTCAGGAGCAGAGAGCGAAAGTCAGTTGTCAAATATAAAGGAATCTGTTATTTCAACACTGAATTCTGCATGTTTACGATTGCGGAAATGGCGAACCAATGCACTTTCTATGTTTAACAATGACTCCGGTACTTCACAACCCAAAAATCTAGATTTGACAAGTCAATCTAGTGTGCTCGGTCTGAAATGGAATAAAGATAAAGATAAGATAAAGATAAAGATATATTTATTTGTTAAAACATGAGTATACACATGGTGCAGGTGTTATTAGTTGGTGATGTCCTAACATGTTTTGGCCTATTAGGCATACAAATGTAAACATGCATTGTTAAGATTATAAATAATAAAAATAAAAGAATCATTTTATGCTACTGGCTTCAAAACATTCAAATAACAATAATATAATGTCAAATAACTAAAATTCAATATAATCAATAAAAATTATATAAATTAAAAACGTAAAAACAATTAAGTATAACAATATTAAAATATTCTTGATTATTATTATTATCGTTGAAACTTACTTGTTGGTCAAAAATTCGTTAAGGTGATAGTTGCATTTTTCTACTAAAAATCTTCCAATCTCTTTTTAAATAAATGTATATTTATATCCTTTATGTCTCTTGGTAACTTATTATATATGATTGGCCCCATACCGAAAATACTTTTAAGCTTAAGTGCAGTGTTAGCTTTGCAGACGCAAAGTTTTGAGGTTTTAGCACGGATGCGATGACTGACATATTATGTAACCTCCTCAAATAACTCCGGATTCGTTTTTACAAAGACGGCTACCTCAAATATGTAAAGCGAAGGTAAAGTCAACAACTTGTATTTTTTGAAATATGGTTGGCAGCTTTCTATGGGTTTGAGACCAAACATTGCACGTATACATCGCTTTTGAGCCTTAAAGATTGTTTCCTTATCAACCGAATTCCCCCAAAGGATTATACCGTATAATAATAAAAAAAAAATAAAAAAAACCGTATCTTATGATTGAAACAACCATACCATGATATGCGGTTATCAATGCTTCTACATTTATAACAGGGGCCAGTTTATACAGTGCATATGAAGGAGAACTTACTTTTTTGACAGTTTCTCTATTTGCGGTTTCCAGTTTAGTTTTTTATCAATCGTTAGACCAAGAAAAGTTGTAGTTTCAGTTTCACATACCGATTTGTTGTCATATTGAATTTTCATGTTGCTAATTGTCGGCAATCTTTGACTAAACTGCATTAGTTTCGTTTTTTCTATATTAATCCTTAAATTATTACTATCTAGCCAAGTGATTATAGATTCTAATGTGTAGTTTATATCATTTTCATATGAGTCTATATGCTTACATTTAATTACAGCCTGTAACACTTCGGCCAATTCACCTAAGTGAACGGCGCAAATTGTACAATGCTCAGTACTTACCGGTTGGCATACATTAAACAACATTTTAATAATTTTACATAAGGAAAATAAATGATATATGGTTATAAAACTAAAATAATAAAATGTAAACAAACAACCTGTTTGACAGATGTGTTGGAACTGTCATCCCTTTGGGAACAGAACGTTTCGTGTTCGTTCGGGAACAAAACTTAAAAGAATGTAAATCCTAATAAATGGTTTCATTAAATTATTATTTTATTATTTCCACTAAAGAAATATAATAATAAAAATAGGGCGAGGAAGTATTATACCTATATTTACATTTATTTAATTTACCTATATTTAATTGAGTGAAACCATGGACTAAATTGGCTCCGTGTTCTTCTTGTCTGTGGCCATCATGTTTTCACTCGCTGCGGTCGCCGGTCTATGGTCAGTGTTTAAGTATAACCTGGAAGTCCTGGGTCAGTTCGAGAAGATTCTCGTTCAATGCCGGCTATATAAGGGTGGCAGAGGGGATGAACGTCCTCTTTCATCAACCAGCATTCGGTCGTCACTCTGCCCGATTGTTAAAAGTTAATACCAGTTTTTATACCTCATATAATTTACAACCCCAAACTCGGGTAAGTGTTCTTCGTCAAAAGTAATTTTTGCTTAGCTTTGCTGATCTAAATATTTTGTTTTATTTGTTCAAGTTACTAATTGTGTCCTACAATATCTGAGAATTTAATTCATTAATTGTTCAAATCCTTTTGTTGAAATGACGATTTTAAACTCATACGAGTTAAATCGTTCTAATGTCATGTTTTCTAAATAGATAATTGTATTGAGGTGAAGCGTGATTCCTAATGGATCTCGTGGACGAAATACAATTAACAGTTAATTTTATCATGTAGAAATCTCTAATGGTTTATTAGATTTATAAAATTTCATTGGGCCGAGTAGCCGTTACTGTGGCGTCGAGCCTACCTTCACAATTTAATAATCAATACTTATTATAAAATATTTATTCCCTCGGGAGTTTTGATGGCTAATTGGATTGTAGTTAATCATTACTGTTGTTTTCTACCAGGATTAATCCCAATTAGATTCCTAAACCTTACCTTTTTATGTTGCAATTGCTTAACCATTAGAGGTCAATGTTAGTGAGCCAGGTTCAGTTGCAGCAGCTTACCCTAATCCCAGACCGCGTGGCGGCGGGACTTAGTGAACAATTTGTTCATACCTTCATTGGTGTTTTACAGGGTTCATCTACCGGGCAGCATCTACCTACCCTCTACCAGGCAGCGGCTACCCTGCGAACAGCTACCTGCCAGTTCCGGCCAGCCACCATCCAGCTCTCACCGGCGCAGACTACGGCCCGTGTCTAGGGTGACCTAGGCGCCGATCTGCGCTCGCGTACCCAACCCGCTAGAAGCTAAGTCCTCTTGCTAATCCGCGCGCAGTACTGAGCGAACAAGCGACCAACGTAACCTACTTCCCTGAGCAAAGTAAACAAATATTACTGGATTACATCTTTCATTACTACATTACTTTCTGAACCTGGTGGTGCCTAACACACCAGCGCTTCAAGCCGTACTGTCATCCGCAAACAGAGTCATCGGCTGCTTAACTGCTTTCGTTATATCATTTATGTAGATTATAAATAGAAGTAGACCAAGTACACTACCCTGTGGGACTCAGAATTGAATTGTACGTTCATGAGACAAAAATATTTCTTCATGTTTTGTTGTTGTACATACCTTGGAAATTTCAACATACTGTGTTCTGTCTTTTAGGTAAGATTTTAAAAGTTGAAGAACATTACATTTATTAAATTTTTCCAAATTTTCATTACAGTAATCACGGCGTGATACGCGCCAACAGTTAAGCAAAAACACTTTTTTTGCTGGAAACTTAAGTATTTGAGCTGAGTGATCCGACAGGGCTAATTCGATCACTTCAGACTTACAGTCACTTTTAAAATTGTGTGCGAAGTTATCTATACAAGACATGGTAGCTAAACGAGTAGGTTCTCTTATTTGTAATTTGAGACCAAAATTCATAAACAGACATTCAAAATTCAGTGTTACACTATTCCTTTTCAATATGTCAACATTAAAATCGCCCGTAACAATAACATGTTTTCTATTGTGTTTGTTTATTTTGTATAGTAGAACAGTCAACTTATCAAAGAACATATTTAAGTTTTTTACATTCGGTACTCTATAAACACATACAATTATAAAATTATAATTACTGAGTTCCACCCCACAACACTCGAACACGTCTTCAACAGAAACATTTGTAATTTCAGGAAGATCCTTACTCAGATGACCTTTTCTTACAATATACAAGCACCACCTCTTTTGCTGGAGGGCCTGCTAAAATGGGAAGCTAAGTAATAGTTAGGGATCATTAAATGTAGGAATCCTTCCAAAGACCTCTTTACATTTCCAATAGATATAGAACTTAGTTCAAATGCAACAAAACGAACAATTTTATCTCATTCAGCTAAGCTTTTTGACCCTTTGGGATTACTAAGTCCATGTACGTCGTTGTTGGTATGGTATTATTTACAATTTATTAGTCCCGCATACTTGTTTATTACACCACAGCTAGGGTTGGCTGGAAGAGATCTCTTCTAGAGATAAGCTCACCTTTGTATATGTCCTGTGTTACGTGTGTTTAAATGTATTTTTTCTTTGTACAATAAGGGATTAATAGATTAATTGTACTATTGTTCCAAAAATAATCTTGCAAAAGTTATGGCTTTCAAAGCTTGAGTAGGACGATCCAAAAGATAGTTCATTAAAAAGCAGTGGTTACAGTTTACAACAAATCTAAAATCTTTGTCTAGTTTTGAAATACCAAGATTTGCTTTGATCGACAAAGCGGAATTTATCGAATTGCACGCATTTTGTGATGCTTCTCAAGCAGCATACGCTTCTGCAATATATCTTAGATCTACAGATGGTGCAGGCAACGTTTTAGTCAAACTGCTTTGCTTAAAAACTAAAGTAGCCCCAGTTAAAGCAACAACCATTCCCAGACTAGAACTACTCGGTGCATTGCTTTCAGCAAAATTGAGTGCAAAGGTCCTTAAGGCACTTCGGTGTAACGTAGACTCAGTTTTTTACTGGACCGACCCGACAGTAGTGTTAGGGTGGCTATTGTCTCAACCGTCTAATTTGAAAACATTTATTGCTAATCGAGTAGGTAAGTGAAATTCAACAGCTAACCGCATCTCTTACATGGAAGCATGTTTCAGGTCACGACAATCCAGCTGATCTAGCATCTCGTGGTCTGAATCCTGCGTCTATCCATTTTGCTTAATTATGATGGGTTGGGCCTACATTTCTATATGAAAACCAATGCGATTGGCCTCAGACAATGGAAATAAAAACATGTGAGTTGCCGGAGATAAAACCTCATCCATTAGTTACACTACATTGTAATGTCGAGGCATCAACTTCTATCGTTGACTTTGAAAGGTTTTTCTAAATTCTCAATCTTACTCAGCACTGTATGTTATGCATTACGATTTATCAACAATCTTCGCAATAAAAATAACAAAATAAGTGGTCCGTTTAGCACTGATGAACTAAATCATTCATTAAAAATATTAATCAAACAGCACCAATATGAATGTTTTGCAGATGAAATCAAAATAATAAAAAATAGTAATACATTACCTGCTAAATCTCGCATTCTTTCGTTGAATCCATTTATTGATGATTTTGGAATTCTATGTGTAGGCGGCATTCTCCAGAAGTCTGCTGAAACTTATGAAAAAAAAATCCAATATTACTAGATACAAGCAACAATTTAACAAAATTATTATTTGTGCATCAACACAAAAAGCTGTGGTTCTCAGCTTTTGCTGAGTGACCTCAGAAACAAGTATTGGCCTTTAAGAGGCAAAATTTTAGCACGGACTACTGTCAATAATTGTAAATTATGTAGAATCGTTAAGGCAAAATGTATTAATCCCTTAATGGGAAACTTACCATCTAGTCGTATTACTCCAAACTTCCCCTTTAATGTCAGCGGTGTTGATTTTGCCGGGCCATTTTATATCACCGATCGCAAAGGTCGCGGTTGCAAAATTTCTAAGTGCTATATGTGCCTATTTATCTGTTTCGCAATGAAAGCAGTACATTTAGAAGTAGCAAGTGATCTTACCACTGACGTGTTCATTCTATGTCTAAGACGTTTTATAGCTCGCAGGGGTAATGAGGGCTTAAAACGTCGAAGGTTTTGCGGCCGACGAAGGCATACAATTTAGATTTTATCCTGCTTGCTCTCCCCATTTTGGAGGTTTGTGGGAGGCAAACGTGAAAGCTGCCAAATATTTCACAACTAGAATATTAAGGGACCTAACATTCGAAGAGTTATCGTCTTTGTTTACACAAATTGAAGCCATCATTAATTCCCGTCCTCTTACTCCTCTTTCATCCGACCCTAGTGACCTTGATCCTTTAACACCTGCACACTTCCTGATCGGCAGATCTTTGACGTCGCTGCCTTCGGAAAACCTGATGGAGGTCAACCCGAATCGACTCAATCGTTACCAATGGCTGGAGAGTATGAGACAACATTTCTGGGAACGCTGGAGGAGAGAATACCTGAGCGAACTACAGCAAAGATCGAAGTGGCGAGTAAAGGAAAAGGGACTTCAAGAAAGAGAACTGGTTATCGTCAAGGAGGTCAATCTACCACCTTTGAAATGGCGTATGGCACGTATCGAAAAACTATACCCGGGATCGGATGGAGTTTCGCGAATCGCAGATGTTCGCACTTCCAAGGGCATATTATGCAGAGCCATATATAACCTCTGCCCTCTGTCTGATTCAACTTCAGCAGCAATTCCTCGAAATCCTGCAGTTTTCGAGCGTGGGGGAGGATGTTCGAGCCCACTGTCCACCTCTGACGTCACGAAGAAAATGCCGGAAGGGGGCGCACGGATCGAACCATTGCGCTGACAGCTCCGACACACGCACCATCGTATTTTCACAATTTTAATTATTTTCAATTTTATCGACAAGTAAACTTATATTTTAACTACACGGAGTTATTATTCAAAACCAAAATCAGCGGCGCAATCACTACTTTTACGGATCTACTCGCGTTTATTTTACAAATCAATTTGATTAAATGTTTATCCTGATGTTTCGAATCCTTTCCAGGGTCCGTGGTCACAGGGAGACTAAGGTGTTGGTCGTCCTATAATTAGGTGGAAGCTTGTATACCCTCATTTTAAATTTAATGAGATGAGTTCCATTTCACGCAGTAAGGGTTTACAGTATCCTTTGGTCTGGCAGTATGGTGTTGAGGCTGAGATTTAATAGTATAAATGATGAGATCCCCAGGCCGGTGGTAAATTCCAACCATCTTCTCTATTGAAATCAGGATGTTTTTTTAATTTCAATAGCCTCGCGTATTATCCTAGGGATAAATCGTTATTCTCTAGCGAGTATTTAAAGTTTATCGAATCTGATGTAATGGTTGGGGCATGTTCGCATACTGCAGACTTATTTTCGCGCCTACGCTTGACGTCGGTTATGTGTTCTATAACATGGGTTCCCACGCTCCTCTTTGTTTGCCTGATGTAACCCACAGTCGCAGTCCGGTTTATTTACGCCTGCATCTAGGTTGGCGCTCGACTATGGTGCATTTATTGCGTTTTCTGTAATCCATATTTCTAGAAAGTGGTACCTACCTACTAGTTATCTACGTACCTAGGTATTTTGGCAGCTGTCTGTACTTCCTTCCTTGTGGTTAACGCGCCTGGTCTGCGAGTGCTGTGGTTAAGCAATTTTTGCAATGGCCGTTCATGTGATGGGTGACCAAAATTTTTTCATTTCGAGCTCCTCCGTGCTTCGGAAGGCAGGTAAAGCTATTGGTCTCAGCTGCATTAGCAGTCGTTAACAACCATCAACCCGCACTGGGGCCGCGTGGTCAAAGTGTTGAACAGTGTCACTGTCACTACAGGAGTTTTGAAGTTGGGTAGTGGCACCACTACCCTACTTCAAAATTACTGTAATAAACTTTACTTCTTCAAATGTCACAAACTGCAATTCACACTAATAGCTTTAATGTAATGTCAATTTTAAAAGGAAACTTAAAAACCCCTTTTAAAATGAAAACAAAATTATTCTTGTTTCCGTGGTTTTTAAAAGACTATAATCATTTTTTATTATTTCTTTTTTGAAAAACTAATTAATTGTATTAGCACAAAACAAATAATTAGTTAGTAGGTTAGTAGGACCAGAGAAGAATTTTTCACTACAAACCAGCCAACTAACAAGAGATGATCAGTTTTAATCTACAAAAAATAATACCATCATCATCATCTCAGCCAAAAGACGCCCACTGCTGGACAAAGGACCTTTGAGCTGCTCGCATCCAGCGGCTTCCCGCGACCTTCACCAGATCTTCAGTCCACCTTGTTGGGGGTCTGCCCACACTGCGCTTTCCGGTACGCGGTTGCCACCCTAGGACTGTTCCGCCCCAGCGGCCATCAGTCTTGCGAGCAATGTGCCCTGCCCACTGTCACTTGAGATTAGTAACTCTTTGGGCTATGTCGGTAACCTTTGTTCTTCTGCGGATCTCCTCATTTCTGATTTGATCAACCAGAGAAACCTTGAGCATAGTCCTCTCCATTGTTCTTTAAGTGACCTTGAGCCTTTGATAAGGCCCACTGGCAACACACATAGGTCAAAGACTTTTGTCTTGAGACATTGCGGTATATCGGACGAGAAGATATTTCGTAGCTAGCCGAAGCTATCTTTAGCTGGACTGTTTGTCCCAGCTAAACATAATCGTCCACAACTTCAAGGCAGAGTCCCCAACCTTAGTGCGACATAACTTTTGTCTTCTCCATGTTAATTTTTTTTAATAATATACAAAAAACATTCCACCAAAGCAGATTTACCCAAGAAAAAATCGGTCAATGCCGATAAGAGACACGTCTTTTTGACCATAAAGTTATTTGTAAATGCATGATTACTAACTATTGTAATAGTACATATTGATTGTTCATCACTATACGCACACGAGTCTATTGAAATGTTGTCATTTACGCGATCGTCGCTTTTGTAGTCCTAGCCTCGATCTCGAACATTCTCAAAAATACTCGAGTCGGTGCCTTTGATAAATAAAAAACCGAAATAAAAATTGAAATTCAAAAAATGTGGTGTAAACAATCTCGACTTTACGTTTTGAAGTTAGAGCCGAGAGTCACTTGTTCACAATTATAGCGTCTAATCTCAGAGGCGGCTTTTATCAAAAGGACTGCGCCCTCACAAGTAGGTATCGGCGGTGGTGGCATAGTAAAATGGTTCAAGGCGACTAAGTTCGGCTGCGCCTCGTGATACGCCGCGTCAGAACGGTCGACCAGAGAGAGGTGTTTCGATTTTTTTCTAAATTCTTGCGGAACCACTACAGGGGTATCGCGGAACCCTAAGGTTTCGCGGAACATACTTAGGTTATAGCTGTTCTAGATGAATAAATAACTCTTGGCGCTACAACGTTTTGAAGTAAAATCCTTATGGCTTGATATCTCAAAACTGTCATCTTGTGGGTTGACACAAATATGCATAACACCGTCCAACTATTCTATGACTTTTCTAAAAATGCATAAATAGTTATTTGTGCAACAAGAGAGCAAAGTCGTTTTTTGCTGCGAGTGCTGATTTTGAATCCTGAGCAAGCGAAGGATTCAAAGATTGAATCACGAGCGTAGCGAGTGATTCTAAAGTTGAATCTTGAGTGTGGCGAGGGATTTAAAGGCACGAGATGCAAAAAACTTTGCTCTCGTGTAACACACATAATTTTTCACTTCAGCAGCGAGAACACTTTAGGAGATAAAATATATTACGTAACATTATTGAAACTAGAAATAAATATTTACAGGTTAAATATCAGTTTTATTTGCAGTAAATATTATTTTCGTTTAAATACAGCAATAAGTTAAACATTCAATAAATTACATTAAAAGACAATTATTTTTTTGCAAAATTTCTTTAGTTAGTAGGTACGAGATTCCGAACGTGTTTGTTTTTGAGGTGGAATTCAAAATTGGAACTTCGAAAGGGCTGGTCTTTGTCTCTCTCTTTCTAATGGTGGGAAAAAGATAGAGTGTGAATGTTTCAAATTGTATGATTAACCCAAGGCTGAATAAAATATTCGCGGCTTTCAAAAAAAATAAAAAAAATTGGTTGTCTGTAAAGTCGGTTTACTGACGATAGTTGAACGTGACAACGTCTTAAGAAGGTGTCGGGAAGTGTTGACGTCAAAAAAGTCACGTCCGCCATCTTGGATCTCGAAATAGATGTTGTATTCGAAATCGGCACCCCCGAAAACCATGGAAATGATATCCATATTGATTTTACATAAAAAAGTTGCGTCCGCCATCTTGGATCTCGAAATAAATATTGTATTCGAAATCGGCACCCCCGAAAACCATGGAAATGATACCCATATTGATTTTACATAAAAAAGTTGCGTCCGCCATCTTGGATCTCGAAATAAATGTTGTATTCGAAATCGGCACCCCCGAAAACCATGGAAATGATACCCATATTGATTTTACATAAAAAAGTTGCGTCCGCCATCTTGGATCTCGAAATAAATGTTGTATTCGAAATCGGCACCCCCCAAAACCATGGTAATGATACCCATATTGATTTTACATAAAAAAGTTGCGTCCGCCATCTTGGATCTCGAAATAAATGTTGTATTCGAAATCGGCACCCCCCAAAACCATGGAAATGATACCCGAGCGATATAACGCAGCATTAGCGAGCGATATAACGCGGCATTAGCGAGCGATGTAACGCGGAACTTTTTCGTGCGTGCAGCCGGTTCTATCGAATTATAAGACGTTGTCACGTCAAAAAATTAAAAAGTTACTTTGTCTCACTCAGTGAGCAAAATCGCATTTTGCTCACTGATTTCAGGCAGCAAAACCTGCATGTTTGAGCTACTGAAGTGAAAAATTTATTTATATCATAATAAATTGTGTAATGATCTTTTAAGTTGATACCTAGTACAAGTTTTAAAGTATTAGTTTATTTTTTTCTGTTTAGCGCATTTTATTAAAAGCTTGTTTTTTAAAAAGGTTTTTTACTTTTAATTTTATAATATTAGTATGGATAGAATAAAAGTATATATTGCTTAATACAAGCTTTTCTTAATTAACTAGCTTCGTTCGTATGTCTGTATGTCATTTCGGTTCAAATCTTGTAAATTAATTTTGACCTACTTTCCGATGCCTGATTGAGTTAAAATTTGGCATACCTAGGTATCTTGCGTAAAGGGGCTGGCAGCGACTAGATGCGGAGAACCGAGGATCGGGTTCAGTGGCGTGCCTTGGGAGAGGCCTATAGAACTACCACCAAAAACATTTTTATGTAAAATGTTGCCAAGACGAGACCATAATGGCTCGCACTGTCGAAAAGTTGTCAAATCTCATGTAGAGCCAAGCTTCTAACTCTCAAAGCCCTAACTTCACAAACTCTACACCTTTATCAAAATATGTAACTTGGCCGTTTCGCTACCGTCACATGGGCGTAAGGTGACACATTTATTCACTGTTAATTACTTTTCTGTTATACAATAGTTATTTTAGTAACAAATTTTGTTTATCTAGAATAATCCAAACCCAAGTGATGAGGGTTAAAAAAACGACGAAGCGCTTCGGGAAAAGGTAGGTAATAATGCCCTTGCGCTTCGCTTCGCTTGGCTCATCTTGGCGGGGGCACTAACACTGGGGGCCACCAGATTTGGTCTATCCAAAACAGCTTTGAAAAAGTTTACTTAAATAAAATATATATTTTTTTTGTTTCTTTCTTCTTTGTGCAGGTTTATACATTTCATCCGATTGTGATAAATCTTTGGTGATTTAGCTCGATGCCCGAGCCAAGTCCTAAACTAAGTAATTTGTGCTATTGATAAAAAATAATGGAAATAATCTATAATGTCGTGGCTCTTGGGATGGTCGCCATCGACATCAAAGACCATCGCGTACGAAAGTTCTTTGGTTCTTTGGCTCTGGTCTAAAAAAATAGTAGCGGCTAAGTTGATAACTGCCGAATGGACGATCGGAGTAATATCATATTATTTTGAGCCGGACGCTGACATTGAGACTTATGTACGACTCCTGAAGGAGATGATTAGGGAGATGGGTTGCGATTTGCTCATTGTTGGAGGGGATGCGAACGCCTGGAGTGAGTGGTGGGGAAGTGACAGGAGCGACATCAGGGGTGCAGAATTGACAGGGTTATTTGTTGAATTAGGACTGGAAGTTATGAATAAAGGGAGCACTCCAACTTTTGATGCCTGGCGCGGAGGGAAGAGATATAAGAGCTCAGTGGATGTGACGTGCTGCTCGGAGGACATGGCCAAACTGGTGCAAGATTGGAAAGTAGATGAAGGGATAACGACCTCCGACCACAACGCAATTAAATATAAGACAAACAAGATTGAATGGAGTAGTTTTAAAGAAACATGTAAATTAGAATATGAGAAAAGGAATATAAAATTAGAAGAGATAGCAAAAATAAAAGAAATAAAGGAATTGGAAGAAAAGGTAGGAAAGTACATAGAAAGTATCGAGGAAACATGTGAGAAAATTAAACCAAGAATTTAAACAGGTATTAACGCAAACTAATTAGTAAAAAGGTATCATACCTTCTTTATACCCGACGTTTCGACCGAGTTACAACGGCCGTGGTCCTCTTCACCGAAGACGAGTACGCGTCACTATACAGGCCGAAGTCACATCAGCCGCCGAAACTGTATGGCCTGCCCAAAATACATAAATCCAACGTTCCGTTGCGGCCAATCATAAGTCAAATTGGTTCTCCAACTTACGACCTTGCCAAACACGTTGCGTCAGTATTACAGCCACTTGTGGGTAAAACGCCGTCTTTCGTAAAGGATTCGCGCCACTTCGTTCAAATTAAAAAACCTAGTATTGGAACCAGATGACATTATGGTGAGTTTTGACGTTGAGTCGCTGTTCACCAACGTTCCGATCAAGGAGTGTTTGGACGTAGTCAGGGAGAAATTAATAGATAACGAAATGCCACGCAATTATGTTGATCTGCTTGAACATTGTTTAGCCGGAAACTACTTTTTTTTCCAAGGTCAATATTACCTACAGATTGATGTTGTCGCAATGGGAAACCCAGTCGCCCCGGTACTTGCCAATATCTGGATGGAACATTTTGAAGAGAAGGCACTTAGCCACGGTCAAAAGACCATTCGACTTTGGAAAAGATATGTAGATGACATTTTCAGTATCGTCAAAGGAAGTAAACAAGAAGTAGATCACTGGGCTCAACCTCTCAACTCCCTTCATCCGAATATGAGGTTCACATACGAGATGGAGGCGGACAGGTCGTTGTCTTTTTTGGATGTTAAGATGACCGTGAGATCCAACGGGCCTTTGTCCTACTGTGTCTACCGAAAGCCCACGCACACGGACAGATACTTACACGCCACCTCACATCACCACCCTCGACAGCTGCAATCCGTGATGACGTCACTAAGGAACAGAGCTTTTGACCTCTGTGATCCTGAACATTTGGAGCGTAAGCTGGATCATGTTCAGGAGGTACTCAAGAAAAACGGATATCGAGTTAGTGGAAAACGGAAACAGCCCACAAGAAGTTGCAAGCATCCCGAAGTTGGCAGGTAACCAGCCTGTAGGCTGGTTGCCTTATGTCAAAGGAGTGACAGACAAGATCGGCCATATATTACGGGAGTACTCCATATCGACGATATATAATACTGGCACAAAGGTGAGCAACAGTGTGGGCACTACAAAGGATGTCTTGCCACTTCAAACACCAGGCATATACAAGATAGACTGCAGCTGTGGTAGTTCCTACATAGACCAAACAAAGCGGACTATACGAAAGAACATATCGCAGCTGTAAAGAACAAGCAGTCTAATAAATCAGCGATTGCAGAACACCTACTTGAAAGAGGCACAAATCACTGGATTGAATTTTACAGTACGCAAATCCTCTCCACAGATCGCCACTTTTATTCAAGAGTAGTGCGTGAAGCGATTGAAATAAAGAAGCACCCTAATAATTTCAATCGGGAAGACGCCCACAAACTATCTTCAGCGTGGAATCCAGTATTTGTAAAAAGAAATCTCTGTTTTTCTTCGCAGTCGTTAAACAACCAGAATAAGGCTTGTATACGTAATAGGGACACCGTTAGTGTTGTGTGTGGCGGTAGTTGGCAAAATAATGGGACGGTGGATGAATACTCTGCCGCGCAAACGGAGGCGCAACATCGCGACAGCAGTCAACCCGTGACCACTGCCGTTGTAACTCGATCGAAACGTCGGGTATAAAGAAGGTATGATACCTTTTTACTAATAAGTTTGCGTTTATACCCGTTTAGATTCTTGGTTTAATTATGGTACGCGAAAGTTTAAAAGTGTACATGTGAGAAAATGTTAAAAAAGAAAAATGCTAAACAAAAAATAAAAATTGGGTGGTGGTCCGAGGAGTTAGAAGAAATGAAGAAGGAAAAGAATAGAATGAAAAGGAAAGTTAAATGGGCAGCGCCAAACCGTTTGGCTTACGTCGTCGAGCAGTACGCCAAGACTAAAGAAAGATACCAGGAAGAAATGGAAAAGGCCAGGATCAGAAGTTGGAAGGATTTCTGCGAAAAGCAAGAGAAGGAAACAATGTGGGAGGGCATAT
Source organism: Eudonia mercurella (assembly GCA_963082485.1). Taxonomy (NCBI): domain Eukaryota; kingdom Metazoa; phylum Arthropoda; class Insecta; order Lepidoptera; family Crambidae; genus Eudonia; species Eudonia mercurella. Next base: position 91,580 of record CAUJAO010000193.1, read on the forward strand.
ACAGAGTGATAGGAAGAACAAAAAAGGCAAACGAGGACCTGCCGATAGCTAGGGACGGCAAGAACATCAGCCCAAAGGAGTCGGTGCGCATAATGGCCGATAGCTTACCCGGAGGTTACCGAATTGGGGGAGAACGAAGAACACAGAGAAGTGAGAAGAAGGGCAGCTGAAGCGAATGAGGGTAACAAAGATGACCTTTGCGACCAAAAGATGACCTTTTCCATTCGTAGAGGCTGAACTTCTTCAAGCAGTGAATTTGTTCAACCCCAAAAAGGCCCCGGATGACGATGGCTTCACGGCCGATATATGCGCAGCAGTTATTAAAGCCGACTCCTTATTATCCCTAGCCGTCTTCAACAAATGCCTCGAGCTCTCCCACTTCCCAAAGCCCTGGATGGTGGCAACTATAATCTTGCTGAGAAAGCCAAATAAAGAAAACTACACGCACCCCAAATCTTACAGGCCAATAGGGCTCCTGGTAATCTTGGGCAAAATTTTAGAAAAATTATTAGTTAGAAGATTAAAGTGGTATGTGCTGCCCAACTCAACCCATACCAATATAGCTTTGTGCCACAGCGCAGTACCGAGGACTCCCTCTATGATACGGTCCAGCAGATCAGACAAAATCTGGTTGAGAAGAAGATTATGGTCGTGATCTCGCTGGATATAGAGGGGGCCTTCGATAATGCGTGGTGGCCCCAAATTAAATGCCAATCAAAAGAGAAGGGATGTCCGATAATTCTGCGGAGGCTGGTGGGCAGTTATTCGAAAGATAGGAAGGTGACGGTGAATTATGCAGGGGAACAATACAGTAAAAATACCAACAAGGGCTGCGTCCAAGGTTCTATTGGCGGGTCCTTGTTCTGGAACCTAATTTTAGACCCCCTGCTCAACGAACTCACCGTTGCCAACGTATACTGTCAAGCCTTTGCAGATGACATCGTATTAATTATAGAGGGCAGCACAGCCGGAGAAATCTCCGTGAGGGCCAATTCCGTTCTCTCATGTGTCCAGAAGTGGGGAGAGTCGAACAAGCTGAACTTTGCGCCACAAAAGACCAAGGCGATGGTCATAACCAAAAAGCTGAAGTTCGACACGCCCCCTCTGGAGATGGGAGGAACGGACATTGGGATAGTGGATAGTTTTAAAGTTCTAGGTGTCATTATTGACGATAAGCTTTTATTTAATAAACATATACAATACGTATGTAAAAAAGCAATCGGGATATATAAAGGAGTATGCAGAGCGGCGAGGGCTACCTGGGGACTGAACTCAGGGATCATTAGGACGATCTTCAAAGCTGTTATCGAACCCGTGATCTTGTACGCAGCAAGCGTCTGGTCCAAGGAAGCGAGGAAGGCGGTCTCCCGGAAAGCCCTCGTAGTATTGAGAGGCTTTGCGCAGAAGATTACCAAAAATAATAGGACAGTTTCCCAAAATGCTGCTTTAATACTGTCGGGGCTGCTTCCGCTGGATCTTCGGATCCAAGAAGCATCCCGGCTTTTTGAGGCAAAGCGAGGGAAACCCCAGGCAGTATTGAGTGGCAGGAGGGTTGAGCAGCGCGCACCATATACGGAAAACACCCACCTCAGTAGGATGCTAAATTTAAAAATTACCCTTTTGGAAAACGTAGAAGAGGATAGCAAGTTGGCAGAAGGCTTGGTCAAGATCTATACGGATACGGCAGCAAGCTGGAGGGGAAAGTCGGAGCCGCCCTGACCGGTTGGAAGGGGACGGCTGAGATGTGTACCCGAAAAATCAGATTGGAGCCATACTGTACGGTCTTCCAAGCCGAGCGACCCGGCGACCCGTCTTCCGAGTTCGGCAATGGCACCAAGCAATTAGAAAGCCGGGATCTTCGCCTTAATTGTAAATTTAAAAGTTATTTTTTTTTGTAATCTAATAATTTTTCTGGCTACACCTACTATTTAACTTACTTTTATTAATTTGTATTCTAGCATGCAACGTTGCCTTTCTCAACAATAGTTTTATATAAAAGTGGAAACTAATTAGGCTTATGTAAGAACTAAGTGTCACTATTATTTGTATGACTGTAACGCTGTTTGTTTCCCAATAGATAAATAAATAAATAAATAAATTAATTGATCTATATGTCTAGGCAAATATTTTCCATTACCGCTATCCACAACGTATCTACGAGTCCCGTCATTACCAATAACCGTGCCCTTGACCCATTTCCGATCGTCAACGTAGTTTCTAGCCCAGACTGGTTCCCCTTCCGCGAGCGTGCGTGGCGTACCCCCCGCCCTGCGCACCTGCCGCTGTTGAGCGCTGCGCACGCGCTACTCCCGCGCGCGGTCGCTGCGCAGCAAGTCTAACCGAGATCTCAAAGGTCGTCTTTGTAACAACATAGCTGGACTCTCACCTGTTGTGCTATGAACGGTGTTTCTATAAGTTAATAGAAATGTTTGCAAAGCTGTATCTATTTCTACAGAGTCCCTAAAAGCTTTCTTTATAGCTCGCTTACATATCTTTACCGCATTCTCGGCTGCTCCGTTCGACGATGGGTGGTATGTTGGGAAAAATGACAGTACTATGCCATTCAATTCTAAAAATTGCTTGAATTCTGTACTTGTGAATGGCGATCCCTGATCAGAAACTAGTTCTTTCGGTAAACCGAAGCGTGCGAATGTAGCTCGAAGAGTTTTAATAACTGCTGACGCATTCGTTCGTACCATTTCGTATATTTCTAACCACTTCGTACTCGAATCAACTAAGACTAAGAAAGTTTTTCCCTTATATGGTCCCAGAAAATCAATGTGAAGCCTACTCCACGAATCAGTAATATAGGGCCAGGGCTGCGGGGGCGCTCGCGGTGGAGCCGCAGCCTCCGCCGCGCACGTCTCGCACTGCTGACAAATTGCCTCTACGTCGGCATCTACATTGGGCCACCAAACATAGCTTCTAGCTAACGATTTTGTTTTGACGTTACCCATGTGACTACTATTTAATTGTTTCAAAATACTATCATGCAACGATTTTGGTACAACTATTCTGTATCCCCACATGATACAGCCCCGATCTAAATACAACTCGTTACGCTTTTGAAAGAAAGGTTTTAAAAATCCTCTTGACAGAACGCCGGCCACCCCGATTGAACATAAGCCATGACCCTGCTTAGCATGCTATCTGTTGCTGTTGCCTTTTTAATATCGTCATTGGTGATCGGTAAAAACTTTTCTACAAAATTAAGATATGTCACGTCTTTACTAACATTATCTTTACATGTGACGTTTGTTTTCTGGAGTAGCCTAGATAGGGCGTCTGCGCAATTTTTCGACGAAGATACGTTTTCAATATCGTAAGTATATCCTGACAATAAGATGGCCCATCGTTGCAGCCGCGATGCCGCCATGACCGGAATACCTACCTTGTTACCAAAAATATACGTCAGAGGCTTATGATCTGTTTTTAATGTAAACTTACGGCCATATAAGTACTGGTGGAATTTCCTAATACCATAGATAATCGCTAGCGCCTCCCTATCTATTTGTGCATAAGCGCGCTCCGCTGGCTTGAGCGTGAGGGACGCGTACGCGACGGGCCGCTCGCCCGCTGACGTTACGTGTGAGATGACGGCGCCCACGCCCACGCTACTCGCGTCGGCCGTCAGCACTACCGGTAGCGAGTTCGAGTAATGCACCAGAACCTCACTCGAGACCAATACCCGTTTAATTCTTTCAAATGCCGTGTTACAATCTACTCCCCAATCATACCTAACCCCTGATTTAAGTAAATTATACAATGGTGACAGAATAGTGCTAACGTTCCTTACAAACTTTGCATAGTACATCACCAAGCCTAAGAATGACCTTAGCTCTGAAACATTTGTAGGCGTTGGGGTATTTTCTATGGCTTTTATTTTATCTAAGCATGTATGGGTAGCTAGAGGGGGTCCTCTTTCGTAATTACGTGACCTAGATACGTTACTGACTCAGCGAAAAATGTGCATTTCTCTTTTTAACTCGTAGACCGCTCGACTTAAACCTTTCGAACACGCTATTTAAATTATTTAAATGAGAATTAGAATCTACACCCGTTATTATAATATCGTCAAAGAACACCCCTACGTACGGCAAATCAGCGAATGAAAATGCCCGGACTCGATGACAAGCCGAAAACTAGACGTTTATACATAAACAGGCCCTTGTGTGTATTGATAACGGTGTATTTTCGAGATTCATCGAGCTCCAGTTGCGCGTAAGCCTGAGACAAATCCACCTTCGAAAAACGCTAAAAATATGATCTGTAGGGCAAGCACGAACATTTGCGAAAAAGTATTCGTATCGTCATCGTCAACAATTTGTATGAGAATTGAGCAGCGCCCCTATCGGACGTAAAAGGAATCAGATATGGAACGTGACCGCGATACGCTTGCGATACATTCACGTTCATAATTTAACGTCACTTGATATTGTTTATATTAAAATTGGAAGCACGAACATTGTTTGACGTTTGGTATCGTCAATGACGAAGGCTGGCTATCGTGACTTACGAATGTTTCTTCACGTAGAATTTGTTGGTGTAAGAAGCTGCGTTGTAATAATAAATTTGATAAAAAAATTGTTTTTTCGTTGTTACTTACCTCAAGACTTTACATAAAGATTAGTGATATTATATATAAGTAAATAAAGATGCAAGGAACAAATAGCAATTATAATAGTGCGTTATATTATTATCTTGCTGCAAGTTTAGGTAATTTAAAACGCTGAAAATGAACAAAGTGAAGCTAGGTAGATTATAAAAACTTATATGTACATAGGTAGTTATTTTAATAATATTCATAATTAATTATTAACCATTAAATCAGTTTTTAATTGCTATTAACCTTATGCATAATGGACTATATGCACTTGTGTGTGTGTGCGTGTGTGCTCGCTTTTGAAAGTTGATTCAACCTTACCAATCAGAAAATTCTCGGAAATATTTGTGAAATAATTGTGAAGACTTTAAAGTTTAAGTTTGGGTCAAATAACTTCAATCTACTCGCCTAAGCAAATGCCTTAATTTGTACCTTTTACCCTACTAGATTTGTTTATCGGTTTATTTGGATTTTATAAGGCTTTGTTTGTAACACTCAATCCACATGCGCCGCAGACGAAGTGTTCCTATTTTTATTTTTCCTCAGGCCGAGTCTCCAGTTCCATCGTTATTTAATTTATTAGTACCTTCCTTCCATTTTAAATGTATGAAATGGTGACCTCGGGGGCACCCAGAGGATTTGGATAAATCACCATTTCAACAAAATAAAATCACGTACAATCCAACAAAAGTAAACAATCGTATCGAAAGTCACAAAAAAAAAAATAGATATACTTAGCTTACCTTTCCATAAACTCTATACCCTATATTGCATATTGTGTATGGCTTGTCCTCATTGTATTCAATAACACTTTTAACTTTGTTTCCTTTTAAACGTATCACTAATTCACTACGAAGTTACTTTGTGAAGCTTTGTGAAATTAAACATCTAAACAAAGTCGGCTTTGCCGCGTCAGCAATGGGGAAGAAAACGCAAAACTTTTTCACAGAGGGCGCTGTGTGTTTGTTACTTGTCAAAAATTCTGTATAAAAGTCGGCTTGTTTTTATTACGATTTTTTTGCTATTGTGTCTTTTATGAGGTGCAAGCAAAGTTTTAAGCAATGTATTCTATCTGGCGAATCGCAAATTTGAAGGAAGAATTGTAATATAGCCTGGGGTGCCTAGCGTCAAGGAAAGAACGCTGATCTGATAGAAAGGTTAGTTTTGATATAAATTCCACGCCTTTTCACGCTTTTAGATTACCATAAGTATTTAAATTAAATAAATCACACACTTCTGTAATGAAAACTAGTAAAATATTGTTTTTTTTCACCTTACAGACGAACTAACAATTTATTAGAAAACGAACATAACGTCAGAATAATTCCACTATAAAGAAGAAACATTTTATTTCTGTTACAGATTCGAGGTCATTACAAAAACTTAAATTATAAGAGCATCACAAGTGGACTAAACGTCTTTACAATCGCTCTGTTTGGGCTAAAGTAGAAGGTTTTGCTGTGCTATTCCAGGAAAATTGCGTCGGCACCGCTGATTTCTTTAAAAAATTACGCCTATTTAAGTGGAAAACCTGTAACAACAAGTAACTATTAAAATCTATAAATAAATGTTATAGCTGGATACTTCGATTCATATTATAACATAATACCTATACTCTGGCTTTCACACATTGTTTATAATACAATTATAATAAAAATCAACATACCTGTTTCCTTAGTAATTGTTTAAAAATCTGTTTCTTTGAAATGTTTACTACATAACCTAGTGTGTATTTTGCTTTAAAGTTTCTTCTTATTAAAGCACTTTCCCATTTTTTCCTTAGAGTAGGATTAGAAGAAAATTTATGTGAACTTATTTCTTCACATCCAAATGCCACACATATACCCATTATTTAATAAAGTTATGGAATGATGATGAAATTCCATTAAATCACAATAATTTGTTCGGAGATTGACAGCTGGTAGGCTATTTGACAGTTTGCTTCCCCTTTCTAAGGGCCGTCGTTCAGAAATCAAATACAGTCAAAATCATTATTTAAAATTATAAGAATTAAAATGTGATTTATATTTTTTAATAATAATATTTATACATTAATAAAATAAAATTAACTTCTTTAGCTTTTATATACCATTTGACTATTATATTCATACAAAATGATTGTGTTATGTTTTGTAATACCACTTCAACAAATTTCAGAACGTATCATTGGAGGTCACGATACGATAGCGAACTCTTCGTGCTACAGTATTAACGTTGAACGATACGCCACGATACGTTTACGTTACGAATTCTTTAAAAGTTCGTGCTTGCCCTACTGGTCTTAAAGGTGAAATTACTCTGTATGCTGATGATACATGTCTGTTTTATTTTGGACGTACTATAGAAACTATAATTACTGAAGCGCAAAGTGACCTTAACTTATTAAATGAGTGGTTTCAGTAATGAATAAATCCCAAAAAGTCAATATAGACAATAAATCAAACAATGATTCTGTAGCGAAAATTATTTATTCTAAGTCAACGACACCTTATACGAGTTCGACGAGAAATCTTGTCACCGCCGTTCAGAATATGCGCTTACCAGTACAGCGCCATCTATCGGTAAATAGATGAACTAACAAATCATACAAGATGTAAATTGATCTCTGAACATTCCGGCCGCCATGGACATAGTCCATAAACGGTGATGAACGGTCCATAAAAAATTTAAAATTAAAATAACAAGTTTCATGCTTAACTAATCATTACAATGTGACACTGCAAAAGTGTCTGCTTAACCTAGGTATCTAAAGGTAATAAAACTAATTTTGATACAGGTCGTTTAATTTTGTTACCTTTGTAACGTAATGTGGCGACACGCGTAAGTTTGTCCGAACCGGGATGTTTATCGGTTATGACACCCAATAGCCAACTGGAGGGTGGAAGATCGTTCGCCTTTACTAACACTACACTTCTTACTTCGGGTTCCGGAACTTGTTGCGACCATTTGTATCTGTGCTGAAGTTGAGTGAGATACTCATGTGACCATCTACGCCAGAAGTCCTGAACCATTCGCTGCGTCAGATGCCATCTTTTCAGGCTGCTAATCTTGGCATTTTCGTAATTTATGTCTGGAGCAAGTACTAATGGCTCTCCTACCAAAAAATGACCAGGCGTCAGTGGGGTCAAATCTTCTGGGTTATTCGACAATTGGCAAATGGGTCTTGAATTTAAACACGCCTCAATTGGTGACAAGGTTGTTGTCATTTCCTCAAATGTTAGGTTACCTATGACCTATGACCCGTTACCTATGACCCGTTTTAGATGATACTTGGTCGACTTAACACCCGCTTCCCACAATCCTCCAAAATTTGGAGAATGGGGAGGGATGAAGTGCCAATTAGTACCATTGGAAGCCATCCAATCTGCTATTTCTGATGCGTATCCCGAGTTATCCGCAGCGAAAACTTGTCGAAGCTCTCGCGCTTCCTACAAAGGTGGTGCCGTTATCACTCCACAAATCAGCGACGTGACTTCTACGTGCAACAAACCGTTTGAATGCAGCTATAAAACTTTGAGAAATCATGTCGCTTACCACCTCAAGATGAATAGCTTTAGTGGCCATACATACAAATAAACATATGTAACCTTTTGTAGAGTGGTGGCCCCGGCCCTTTGTAGTTCTGATGCTGATTGGACCAGCGTAATCGACGCCGCTGCTGAGAAAAGGCCTAGTTGGGGTTACCCTCGCAGCCGGCAGCTGCCCCATAAGTTGTTGTCTTACTGCCGCCTTTTGGCGGACGCATGGAATACACTTATGTACGAATTGACGAACAAGGTCCTTAACTCCGATAACCCAATATTTATTTCTTAAATAATTCAGCATAATTTGAGGCCCCCCGTGCATAGTGTCTTCGTGTGCATCATCCACTATCAACCTTGTAAGATGAGAGTTGTGGGGAAGGATAATAGAATGCTTTACGTCATCGCTGATTTGAGCATTTTGAATCCTCCCATCTACCCTAAGAATCTGATTTGCGTCTAAGAATGGAGATAAGGAGGTAAGTTTGCTTTTCTTAGTTAAATTTGCCGATTTTTGTAGACAGTCGATATCTTCATGAAAATTATCCCTTTGACAGGTTTTAATACAGGTAAGTAAAGTTTCATTTATTTCCTTTGCTGATAACCATGTATTAATTGCTTTTGTGTTTTCCTTTACAGGTTTCTTCCATCGCAGGACTCTACGGCAGAAGGACAAAACACGGGTAAGTTTTCTTAGTTTTAAAAAGCGTGATAATATGACATCGATTTTATTATCTACTATGGTTGTGTGACATTTTACCTTACTCTTCTTCTCTTCTAAGTCTGTACTCTTTAATTATTCCTTATTGTACCTCACACTGGTTGAAGATGTTTCAGGGTGCTTCTTATCAGCCTCTGCAACTCTCCTGAAGGGTTCCCAGGGGGTGCTCCCCCCGCTGCCAGCCTTGCCTCTACGATGATAATTTCAGGGGGTGCTCCGCTCCCGCTCCCCCCGCGCCGAAGTCGATGCGACGTCAACAGCTGCTAAAACCGACACCCTTGACAGCGATCCGCTGCCCGTTCGGTGCCTTGGTGGATTGTGCAAGTCAACTCCGTACCGTGGTGGTATAACGACTAACGAAGGACCATGAATAAATCCCAAAAAGTCAGTATAGACAATAAATCAAACAATGATTCTGTAGCGAAAATTATTTATTCTAAGTCAACGACACCTTATACGAGTTCGACGAGAAATCTAGTCACCGCCGTTCAGAATATGCGCTTACCAGTACAACGCCATCTATCGGTAAATAGATGAACTAACAAATCATACAAGATGTAAATTGATCTCTGAAAAAGTAACAATTAACGTTACTAAAACTAATTACATAATTTTCAAAACCAAAAATAAAAATCTATCTGATCACGAGTCCCTAATATTTTAAATAACTCAAAAATAAGCCGAATCCATAGTGAAAAATACTAAGGGCTCATTGTGGACGGTGAACTGACGTGGAAACTTCATATTGAAAAGATTAAAGCTAAATTATCATCTTTAACTGGTGCCATAAGAGGCATCTCTCGATGTCTTCCACGTGGAGTGCGATACTTCATTTACAATTCTCTAATTAAACCTCACATTGACTACCTGATCGAGATCTGGGGTTTTGCTGCAAAATCAAACATTAACTTAATACAAAGAGCGCAAAACAAGCTAATACAGGTCCTATTTCAATATAATTACTTCACACCTACCGAAAGAATATATAAAGATACAACAATTCTGAACGTTACGCAAACATACATATACTATACTTGTTTATTAATACGTAAAATTTTAACTAAAAATATACATACACAAATAAGCTTTACAAAAAAAAACAAATACAAAAAATCCAACTAAGGAATGCAAATGATTTAGTATTGCGGCCACCAAGAACCAACTATGGCAAAAGGAATATTTTATTTGAAGGCGCACAAATTTATAATAGGCTTCCCAAAAATATTAAAGAAACTCAATCAATAATAACATATAAATAGTTATTTGTGCAACAAGAGAGCAAAGTCGTTTTTTGCTGCGAGTGCTGATTTTGAATCCTGAGTGTGGCGAGGGATTCAAAGGCACGAGATGCAAAAAACTTTGCTCTCGTGTAACACACATAACTTTTCACTTCAGCGGCGAGAACACTTTAGGAGATAAAATATATTACGTAACATTATTGAAACAAGAAATAAATATTTACAGGTTAAATATCAGTTTTAATTGCTGTAAATACATATTTTCGTTTAAATACTACAATAAGTTAAACATTCAATAAATTACATTAAAAGACATAATTATCTTTTTGCAAAATTTCTTTACTTAGTACGAGATTCCGAACGTGTTTGACTTTGAGGTCGAATTCAAAATTGGAACTTCAAAAGGGCTGGTCTTTGTCTCTCTCTCTCTCTTTCTAATGGCGGGAAAGAGATAGAGTGTGAATGTTACTCTATCTCTTTCGTGCAAAGTCTGCTCGCAAATAATTGTGAGGTCTGCTCACGTGCGCGGTCTACTCGCAAAGAATTGTGAGGTCTGCTCACTAAATAAATAACGACCAAAATCTTACTCTCAAAATATGCAGCACAGGCATCTGGAGTCCAATCCCCTTTCCATGGCACCATATACTCGGCCGCGGCTTGGGTTGACTTTCCATAGGAGCCCGCATTCAATTGCAGCTCGTACCGGCCATGTGGCAGCGCTTTGACAACGCGGTAGGGTCCGCGCATACCAGAATCTAGTTTTCCTGTGGATTGAGCTTTCTTTATTACAAAAACCATGGAGTCAAACGGGTAAATACAAGGCTCATGTCGACGCTTATTAACTGAGAAATCTTGTTGCTCCTGATTTTTCTTCAAACGCTCAGAAGCTCGTTGCCTTGTCATCGCACGAAGAGCATCTCTATTCGGATGAGTGCCTTCTATTGCGACGTCACGCACAAGGTTGCGAATGAAAGGCGTCATAGCGTCAACACCGATTAACAGATTAAGCGGCGAAACTTGTGTGGTTTTGTGTTTAGTCATATTTATGGTAAGTTGTAACCTCCACAATACATTAGACCATTCTTCCTGACGATAATTAGTTTGAATCCTGATCATGTTTAACAAAGTACGGCAATACCTCTCAACCTGACCGTTGGACTGATGTATTTCGGGAGTGATTAGGTGAATTTCACTTCCTAATTCAGATACCCAGCTAAGAAACTCGGTGCTTTGAAACATTCTGCCACGGTCAGCAACGATTAGCTTAGGAGTTCCAAAAAGTGAAATAGCGTTCGTAAAATGACGCTTGAGCTCGGTTGCGTCCTGACGTAACATTGGATAAAAAAGACTATACTTGGAAAAAGCATCGACAATGATTAATACATAACGATGACCGTTAGATTCTGGCAAAGGTCCTAAAGCATCAGCGTGGATTGTATCAAAGGGGAAATCGGGTTTTGTATAGGAGTGAATTGGCTGAAGTGGTGCTCTGGGACACTTCTTGTGAGCTAGGCATACAACACAGTGCGATACATATTTTTGGACAAAAACACGTAACCCAGGAAACCAAAAATGCCTTAGAATAAGGTCGCAAGTCTTATCTACGCCAACATGGTCTTGCTCGTCATGAAATACACGTAGCAGGCTGAGTATATGGCCTAGGAATAAAACATAACAGTTTAGCGTCTTCTCCGGTAGCACAATATCGGTAGTATAAGAGATCATTCTTTTTAACGTATCGTTTGAGTCCAATTGACCCTCGGATAGTTGTTACATAAGAAGTTGCGTTTCTTCATCCGCAGATTGAGCCACAAGTGCCCAATTGTGCGGCTTTTGGATACGAATGATATTAACTGCATTACGGCTCACATAATCCGCATGCGACATGGAAGTACCTTTACGGTACTCAAGCGAGAAGTCAAAGTCCTGCAAATACATCCACCAACTGGCGATACGTGGCATCAAGTCTTTTTTCTTTTGAGTTAGTTTTAAAGCATTACAGTCGGTTATTACGACAAAATGTACCCCAACCAAATAATGTCTAAAATGCTGCAGGGCTTTGACTACCGCTAAGGTCTCCAGTTCGTATGAATGATAGTTTGATTCCGCACCTTGCGTCAATTTAGAAAAATAAGCGACAACACGTTTGTAACCATTTTCATGCGTTTGAAGTAAAACAGCACCATATCCTAACGAGCTAGCATCGGTATGGACCTCGATAGGTAACGTTGGATCATAAATTGCAAGAACAGGTTCACTTGTTAATTGTGAAAGAATTTCATACCGAGCTGCTTCTTGTTCAGGTCCCCACGCAAAAGGAACATTCTTTTACGTCAATTTGGCTATACAAGCGGTTTTGCTAGAAAATCTTGCAATATATTTTCGAAAATAACCAGCCAGGCCCAAGAACTGCCGCACCTGTTTAACATTTTTAGGTACAGGCGATTCAACTAAGGCTTTTACCTTTAACGGGCTCGGCTGTACCTGACCCTGGCTGATTGTTCGACCCAAGTATTCTACTTTAGTAGTTAAAAATGAGCATTTCTTTAAATTGATCAAAAATCCTGCATCTGTCAAAGTTGTCAATACTTCTCGAAGGATAGAGAGTCCCTCATCAATAGTGTAACTCATAATTAAAACGTCATCAATATATACAAGGATTTCACCAGATTCAATAAGGTTTTGCAAGGTTTTTGTGATGATATGTTGATAAACAACAGGGGCATTTGCCAAACCATACGGCATTTTCAAATACTCAAAATGGCCTTCTGGCGTTACGAACCCTGTTAGTGGAATAGAGTCCTTATGCATCGGGATCTGGTGAAATCCTGTGGCCATATCAAGGCTGCTAAAATATTTGCGACGTCCTAATCGATCGATATGATCATCGATCAGAGGGAGTGGGAATCTATCCTTTACCGTTTTCTCATTAAGTTTTCTATAATCGACGCACATACGATCCGTGCCTTCTTTTTTCTTAACAAGAAGGATAGGGCTCGAAAACTCTGATTCCGACTCCCGTATGGATACCCTTTTCAGTCAAATCCCTAATAATTTCTCGAACGCGCAGAGTCTCAGCTTGAGACAATCGGTACGGTCTATAGCTTACTGGTATGTTGTTGTTGAGTTTGATAGACATACTTCCGGTAGTGACAGTTGAAACGGCTGTACCAGTTATAAAATGTGAAGCAAAGCTTTTGATCAACGAAAGTAATCTGTCGAAGTTGACAACAGTCAATTCCGTAGAAATCTGAAGCTTGTCTTCAGACTCAACCACAAAAACGTTATCAGGGTTAGGTAAACTACGAGTAATACACTGGCTTTTACGAGTACGCAAGTATGTTATTCCATCTCGATTAAGAACGTCTGTCCCTACTATGACTGGCATGTTCATATACGTGGCATCAACTACATACAAGTCGACTTCTAATGTAATATCATCGAACTCAATCGGCAAAGTAACAAAACAAGTTGATTCTACTTCTTGACTACCGATACCCTTCAAAATACGAAAGGTGGGCTTACGAGGGCAATCAAAGTGTTTCAAGAGGGCTAAGGACATTAACGATATTGTTGATCCGCTATCTATCAATACATCAACAGGGATACCTTGTATAACGGCTACCACCACATCGTTATTGCGACTACCTTTCATCTCACAGCAAAAATCTCTGACTGACTGACTCTGATTTCATTTTGGCAAAACAGGTTTCAATTTTATGTCCGGGTTTCTTACAAAAAGAACATATTTCTACATTTGGCAACTTAGTCGTCGAAACCACTGCAGGAACAACTTTATAGTGACTAGTGCTATCAATTCTAGGCTTCTTACTACATGAAGATTGAAGATGACCACTTAGACCACAATTAAAACACTTGGCACCATCATAGCGCTGTTTCCTTAATGTGTCGGAAGGTCGTTTAAATTTAGAACTGTCACGCTGGTTTCGAAAAGTATTGGAAAATCGAGAGGTATTTCTTTCCGGATTTGGTTTCACATAAATTGAAAAAAATTCTACTAGCTGATTACGCATAAGCTTTGCGTTGGTAGCAGATGCCCTAATTTGTGGGTCATTAATGCCACGAATGACAATGGCGGAAATTAATTCTTCACTTAGTCCAAACACGACTCGCAGGCGGAGCAACGAACGCCGGGCATAATCAGCATAAGTGGGATAACTATCAGAGGTAGTCTTCATTACGTCAAATAAAATGTTAACCACGTTAGGCTTTTTGGGGCATAAAGGCTTAAATTCCCTTTTAAAATTGCTCCAGCTGCGATCGGTCGTCACCCATTAATTTAGCCATAACCTAGCATCTCCTTTTAAACAATTACCTATCCTAGATAAACACTCGTTATCACTCCAGTTATTAGTTAATTTAGCTCTATCTACTTCTTGACACCACACACACATCAATATCATGTAAATTCGGATCAAAATTGGAAATATAGTAAGCTTGGTTTGATCTCACCGCGATATTGATGGACCGGATTGCATTCACCAGTGCATCGGTAGCTTGTTCGGATGGGGCGCCGCTGCTGGACCGCGGAACTGCATCTAGCGCCACCTCGCCACCAGCTGCCACAGTCGACTGGCTGCACTGCGACGAATGTGGCGGCGAACCCGGTGGTGTGCCGACCGTAGACCCCGTCTTTGCAAGCTCCACCTGACCTAGACCAAGGGCTGGCGTCGACACAGACGGCGAATGGAACGGTTGTCTTTCTAATGCCTGAAGCCTATTTAAAATCGTATCCATTTGATGTCGAAGGTCATACTCGGGAGATGAACTACGGCGACGTTTTCGACTACGCTGTCTATTTTTATCACGAGACCGTTTTTCAGACATATTTAATCACTAACAAAAGATTAAAACTTATTCAATGTACTTACTTCAAACTACCTTCGACCGAAACTATTTAAACTTTTAAAGAAAAAGAAAAAAAAAAGATAGTGAAACAATCAAATCAAAATAAGTGTTAAGGAAGCCGAGTTTAATTAGTTAAGACATACGTAGCATAAGGGAATTTGATTATTTTGTTATTATTTTGTTTGTAAACTTAATGTAGGGATAAGTACATGTAAAGCGATAAGTATGATTTGTTAAAGTTAGGTTTGATCTTGTCAAAACACGTCTAAACATGAATTAGCCAATCACGTTAAAGTTCACTTATTTGTTTGTCTAGTTAGTATGGGATTTTGTAACGGTCGCAAAATCAACTGTGTCAACGCGTCGCTAGTTGCCATACGTCCAAATCGGATATAAGTAGCGCAGTTTTGTAAGAGAATCATGTTCAACGTTCAGTATTCAATTGCAACTTGGGAAATAAAGAAGATACTAAATACATCGAAGAAGAGTTTTAATTGAACAAAAATACAGTCCACCACATTATGGTCCATCGAGAAGCCGGATTTCAAGAAATATTTGGAGAAAGAAAATATTCAAAAGAAAATATTCAAGCCTTCGTCGTCTACGGTACTGAATATTTTATCAACGTTTGGAGCTGCTATCAAGACGTCTAGCTACAATCTTCGTTGCCATTAGCCGATCGCAATGGTTGTCACAAGAAGTCAAGGTGATATAGCGGAGCTGGAAGAGCAAAGGCGTCAAGAGATGCAACGCGTTGAAATTGAGCGAATACGGCGACTCTCACTGGAAGCACCTACTTCACCTGCGTCGAGACATGTAGACCAGGGGCAAAGCAAGGCGAATCCAGGGGGCACCATGGTTCATAAGGCTGGTCCCAGTATGGAAGAAAAGGAACGGCGTCGCGTCCCGTCACCGACGCGTTCTGTGCGCTCGCATCGATCTACGCCAAGCGCTACTACGAGAATGCGACTGGCGGAATTAGAAGCCGCTGAGAAGCTAGCGTCTATAAGAAGAAAGGAATTGGAACTGGAAGCCGATTTAATAAAGAAGAGGTTTGCCGTCGAAGTATCGGCCATTCAAGAGGATGACGATAGCGTCCACGATGAACCGGTTCGACGCGTCTCAAAGGAGGAAGAGCGCCAGCGAGTTGATGAATGGCTACAAGTGCAAGGCAACCAAAAAGAAGATGTTCGACAACTACGCTTCGAAACACCTAGAGAAACAACATCACATACCCCATCACGAACAAGGAGCGGAATCGATCGACTGGCAGAAACTTTAGAGAAGATGGTGCGGCCTAGAACACGAAGTATGGACCTACCTATTTTCTCCGGCTATCAACGAGTGGCTACCATTCAAAGCGGCGATGCAAGATAGCACAAGAATGTACAACATATCCGACGCTGAGAACGTACAACGGTTGAGAAGCTGCCTTAAGGGAGAAGCTAGAGACGTCGTGTCAGCACTGCTACATACGGCCACCAATCCGAACGTCATTATGAGAACATTAGAACAATGCTTCGGACGACCTGAAGCCATGGAAGAGTTAAGGAAGACGCCGAAAGCATCATCATCAGCCACTGACCTCAATCAGTTCGCCGTGCGGTTACAAAACACCATCTGCGTATTGAAGACAAATTGATCGTCGGGGGTACCTCTACAATCCTCTACTGGCAAGAGAGATGCTGGATAAGCTGAGCCCGCACATCCGATCACGTTGGTGTGACTACGCTTACGAAAATGAAGGGACGGCGGAACCAGAGATCGTGATGCTTTCGCGATTCTTAATGCAAGAGGAGGACCGAGCGTTGCGATACACATACGCTCCTCCATCAACGAATGCAACGAACATAAGAAGAGAAGTTCGACCTGCTGCAGCAATTGCAATGCCAAGGAAGAAGGCTAACAACGTGTACAACGTGGAAGAAGTGCAAGATTCGTGCCTGAGCTGCGGTCAAGCGCACATACTACATCAATGCCCGAAGTATAAAGAGATGACGACTGAACAGCGATGGGACTTTTTAAAAGAAAAGCAAGTATGTTTCAAGTGCGCTCATCACAAGCACCGGCGGAGCAGCTGTCGCACCAAGCCATGCGGCGTGAGACAATGCAAACGTCCACACCATTCGTCGCTTCATTATGAAAAAGAAGAGAAGCCCGCAACCGCAACACAAGAACAAGCAACAACGAGCAACGAGGCCGTGTTGTCGGTAGCTACCACCGAAGCTGCCGGACCACGTGCCGTTCTTCTGAAGATGTGCCCTGTTGTCATCGGTGGACCACGGGGGGAGGTGAACACTTTCGCGCTGCTGGATGAAGGGGCTATAATCACTCTAATCGACGAGGATCTGGCCAAACAAGTCGGTGCGGAAGGACCTGCACATCCGCTACATCTTCATCTACCTTCAAGATCTGAAGCAAGAAGAAATATGTTACGAGAGAGCGCGTCCAGGCCTTTTGTTGGGAACCGATCACTGGGAAAGTATTGTCTCCAGGGAACTGAGAATCGGTGGCCCCAACGAACCGGCTGCCTCAAAGACGCAACTCGGCTGGGTGGTGCACGGAACCGTACCACGCAACATGATTATGAAGAATGAGAACGTGCTTTATCTCTACGAGCCCGATCGGCACAGCGATGCAAGAGAGCGGCACGACAAACAGCTTCATGACCTAGTGGAGTTTCACTTCAAGATGGAAGCACTGGGCGTCGCACGGGAACCACGAATCAGTGAGGCGGACCAGCGCGCAATGAAGATAGTACAGAACACAATTAAGAAAATTGATGACGGCTATGAAGTTGGCTTACCATGGCGACAAGACAAGGCCACCACGCCACCAAGCTACCACGCGGCACTACGAAGATTACAGAACATTGAGAAGAAGATGGACGCCTCGTCAGAATTCGCTGTCGAATACATTGCTCAAATAGAAAATCTTCTTAAGAAGGGGTACGCGGAGCCATGCGACGGATCGAAGATGAACAGCGCCCACTGCTGGTTTCTACCACACTTCGCCGTATACAACCCTAACAAGCCAGGCAAACAACGGCTAGTGTTCGACGCGGCGGCACGATGTAACGGCGTGAGCCTCAATGACCTGCTGCTGGAGGGCCCTGATCTGCTGCTATCGCTGCCCGGAAAACTATTTCGCTTCCGGGAGAAAGCCATCGCCGTCACCGGCCCAACAGTTCTTATGGCGAGGGGGAGATCGCACAAGTCCACCTCGACATAACAAGATGACCAGTATGATATTCGGCGCAGCAAGCTCTCCATTTATGGCGCACTTCGTTCGCAACCACAACGCAGAGCGACACGCCGAAGAGTATCCACGGGCATTAGAAGCAATAACGAAAAATCACTACATGGATGATTTCGTTGCCAGCTATGAAACAAAGCAAGAAGCTCGGGCTGCAATAAATGAAACAAGGAAGGTACATGCAGCGGCGGGATTCACTTTGAGACAATGGAGCGCAAGCGACACCGAAGCATTGCGTGACGTGCCCACGGAACTATACGCCACCTCACCTATGCGACTGGGGGGAGATCAGCAAGAGAGTAAGATCCTCGGTCTGATGTGGAACGCTGAAAAAGACGAACTGGGATTCAACACTTCAATGAACAGAGTTCCAGTGGAAGTTCGTAGTCGGCAGCGTGCACCAACGAAGAGAGAAGCTCTCAGCGCGGTCATGTCTATATACGATCCGCTGGGCCTACTGAGTCACTTCACCATCAGAGCGAAGATAATTTTGCAAAGTCTATGGCGACTGAAGGGTTACCTATTGAAACGCATAACGTTTTTAAGCATAAACTGAAAATGCATAATGTTCATGGTCATAATCGTCACTTGCCATAAGTCTTTATAGCATAACTTCATAACGCATAACATCATATGGCCGAAATCTGTAAGGCATAATCATGGAAAGGCATAATTGCAATAATCATAATTAACAAAAGGCATAATTTAAATTTGCCATAACATTTAAAAGTCATAATATTCAAAAGGCTTACATTTGATAAGCATAAAAATACATTCTATGTAGGTATCTTCTATTTAAATTATACCCAATATAAATATTTCGATTTAAAATGTTGTTTTATTTACTACACCTTATCATGCATGCATGAAGCAAGCATGCAGCAAGCAAGCTTCAGCAAGCATGCGGCATGCAAGCAGCATGCAAGCAGCATGCAAGCAAGCAAGCAGCAGGCAAGCAAGCTAGCAGCATGCAAGCAAGCATGAACCATGCAAGCAAGCATGCAACATGCAGCAGGCATGGTTTCTGTCAAGGCTCCGGCGCTGCGGGGCTCCGACGGTCCCACGCGAGCTTATCGCCTCGCCCCTCCGCGCCTACGCGCTTCTAAATTACACTCTAGCGTAGGGCAGACAAGACTACGTGGAGTCGGATTTGTAGCGATTCGTTTCTGTTACTGACTTTTGTAGCACAACATTACTAAAAACACAACGTATTAACTTTGAAGACTATATTTTAAATCAAATTAAGGTTTAAATGAATAATATACGTAATGTTTTTATAAGAAGTATATTTAGACCAAGTAAAAATTTTATCCAATGAACGTTATATCCTTTGACATTAGTTCATTTGTAATTGTATGAAATGAAATAAACCCCTTAAAATAACTTAAGATTATGTCAAAACAAAATAATGAATGTTAATGAAAAGTATGCTTAATAAAATTATGTCAAACAAAAATATAGATATTAACGAATATGATTTTTTACATTATGTCTTTCAAAAATTCTGCGTTATTATGTTTATGCATAATAAAATATTATGCCAAATAATATTATGCTTTTTGATATTTATGCCATATGATGTATGGCAATCGAAATTATGACAATAAACAGTATGCATTTTAAAGTGTCACCCGACTGAAGACATTCACGGCGTGTTTATCGCAGCTCGAAGAAATTGCAAGCCTGCGAATTCCAAGATGCTACTCGCCGGGAACCTACGAACAAATGGAGCTACACGTACTATGCGACGCAAGCGAACAAGCCTACGCAACCGTGGCCTATTGGAGAATCGTCTACAGCGACGGCGACGTTAAAGTCGTGCTAGTGGCCGCCAAAGCTAAAGTGGCGCCACAACGCACACAAACAATACCACGGTTGGAGCTACAAGCAGCAATCATCGGAGCGCGACTTGCTGACCAAATCAAGAAGGAACACAGAAGTACAATAACAAGAACCGTGTACTAGACTGACTTCACTACAGTAGTTCATTGGGTGCGCAACGACGCTCGACGCTACACACCATTCGTGGCGCATTGACTTGGCGAAATGGCGGAACTCACCCATAAAGAAGAATGGCGATGGCTACCAACAACAGAGAACGTAGCGGACGACGCCACGAGAATGACCAACGGTCGTATAAGTACGAGCGATCGATGGTTTCAGGGACCTCGCTTCCTATATCAACGTGAAGACGAATGGCCCCTCGAACGCATAGACGACAACCAAGATGAAGAGCAAGAAGTTCTACACACAACAGAAGTGGAACCAAGACGGGATAGCTGGATACCGGACCCGACTCGCTTCTCTAAGTATGAAACGTTAGTACGAGGACTGCGCGAGTGTTGGCGTTTATTGACATATGTCGACACAGGGCCACCAGATTGGAATACCGGCATATAGAACGAGCGGAACAAGAGCTCATCAAGCAAGCACAAGAAGATAGCTTCCCTAATGAGATGAAGAAGATGAAGACTGCTCAATCAATCACTAGAGGAAGTCGCCTCTTTCAGCTCGACCCGGTATTAGAAGATGGCATCTTAAGAGTACGCGGCCGCATTCAAGCTGCTACCGCGCCCGACAACATAAAGACGCCAATCATTATGGACGGACGGCACCGCATCACAAGACTGATCGTTCTGAAAGAACACTGCGACGCGGGTCACGCAAACAGAGAACGCGTAACTAACGACCTGCGACAACGCTACTGGATAATACATTTGAGACCCACAGTACGCGCTATGGAAAAGGAATGCGCACTCTGTCGGGTACGAAAAGCCAGACCGAGAGCACCGGTCACTGGAGATTTGCCACGCGCTCGCCTTGACCCTTTCCATCGCCCGTTCACTAACTGCGGGGTGGATTACTTTGGGCCAATGATGGTGAAGATCGGACGCCGGCGAGAGAAAAGATGGGGCGCACTGTTTACGTGCCTCACGTCACGCGCCGTGCACATCGCGCTCGTCTCATCACTCACCACAGACTCTGCAGTGATGGCACTACGACGGATGGCGGTAAGAAGAGGATGGCCAAAGCTTATGTACTCTGACAACGCTACGAACTTTCGCGGAGCCGATCAAGAGCTACGAGCAGCGTACACCGAGTGGGCACCCATATTAAAAGAAGAGGGGTACCTACACCGCATGGAGTGGCGTTACATAGCGCCCGGAGCGGCAAATCAAGGCGGCGCCTGGGAGAGGTTGGTGCGCTCAGTAAAAATCGCACTCACCGCTACGCTGCGAGAAAAGGCACCCGCCGAAGAGGTTCTGAGAACGCTATTGACCGAAGCAGAGTTCTCTATCAACGCCCGACCGCTGACCCACGTCAGTGTGAGTGCCCACGATCCAGAGGCGCTCACCCCCAACCATTTTCTGTTGGGATCATCAAATGGACTGCCTACGACGGGACCCTGACGAAGCGGACCGAAGAATATGGAGAGCCAGCCAAGCGTTAGCCGACCACTTTTGGCGACGCTGGCTACGCGAGTATCTGCCTTCACTGATACCGCGAGGCGAGCCACGAGACAACGGACGGCGACCCATACAAGTTGGAGACGTCGTAATAGTGGCCGATAACACTGTTAACATACCTACACAATTGTGTAGGTATGTTAACATCGAAAAAATCTGCGTCATTCTTATTAAACTGTTTACAATCGGCACGTAACTAAATAGTAGTGGACGGTGCATGGATTTTGCGCTATAAGGCTTAAGGATTGGTACAGCAAACGATTGTAAAATGATATCAAACATTTCACAATCGTTGAATTATATCAGACGTTAAATTAAAGGAGCATTCCTTAACATGGTCAACCCAACTCCACACGACTTTAAAGTTTATCCTGACAAATAATAATATTCAAATATTTCCAACCCTTACATTTTTATTATTTATCCGTCATTAGTAAGACCTGAACAACCCCAGGTTATCAAGGTCGAGATCGAGGGTGTACTTTGTAATAAAAAACCAACTAGTACCCGACAGGTTTAATGGATAGTTAAAAATACTATTGCACCTTAAGCATATATGAAACAGTAAAAACATTTCAATAGCGCGATGCAGACGGCACAACGCCATACGCCATCTATCGGGATTTATGAGAACTAAACTTTGTTTAGAACCATTTTTGTCTCACAATAAACTTACTTAGTACAAACAAGTTCTTACATTACCGCCTACCAAGGACAAACTGATATATTGTCCTTTAAAAAAAATCTATTATACATATTCCAAACAATTGGTCCCGGTTAGACTTTCACAAAATATTCTTAACCCGAACGTGTGTACTTATAAACATAACAAGTAAAAAACTTAATCTATATAAAAACCCAGTATACCTTAACCATTAACATTTTTGCATTAAAATAAGTAAAAATAAATGAATCCGTCTACACATTAGTAAAAGTTCAATCAGTTACAGGCAAGATGCATAACTTATTTGTAGGTCTTTTCATTATTGAATTTTTGCTTCTCAATGTGACCACCCTCGTGATTCCGTCGCGACCTGGATATTCCTCGATTATTTTACCATAGAGCCAACGACATGGGGGGAGGCCATCCTCTTTAATAAGAACAATATCTCCTACCTTCAGCTGTGGAGTTTCGTTTGACCAACGGTATCTATGAAAAAATTGGTTTAAATACTCTTGAGACTATTTACGCCAGAACTCCTGGGCCATACGTTGCGTGTATTGCCATCTCCGGAGCGAACCTACATTGGATGTCTCATAATTGTGATCTGGTGCAGTGACCAAAGGTTCGCCAACTAGAAAATGTCCAGGGGTTAAAACATCTAAATTGTTTGGGTCATCGTCCAGTCTCGACAGCGGTCGAGAGTTCAAACAGGCTTCAACTTGAGTAAGCACCGTTGCTAACTCTTCATAGGTCAATGTGGAAGAGCCGACCACTCTCTTTAAGTGAAACTTTACTGTTTTTATGCCTGCCTCCCATAATCCGCCAAAATTAGGTGCATGTGGTGGTATAAAGTGCCAAGAGGTACTGTTATTAGCCAACGTTTCAGCAATTTCTGGCAAAATGCTATTTTGCTCGTCAAGGAACAGCTTCCTAATTTCCCCCGCGGCACCCACAAAATTGGTTCCGTTGTCACTCCATATATTATCGCAACGACCTCTTCTAGCGACAAAGCGTTTAAAAGCCTGTAAAAATCCATGAGCCGTTAGATCACTAACTGCTTCAATATGTACCGCTTTCGTGGCCATACACACAAACAGACATATATAGCCCTTATATGACTTGTGACCCCGACCTTTAAAGGTACGTATTTGAATGGGACCCGCAAAATCGACTCCACTACTTTGAAATGGACGTGCTGGGGTAACTCTAACTGGAGGAAGTTGTCCCATTAACTGTTGGTAAGTACGTCCACTACTTTTTACACATTGAACACATTTTCGTATGTAAGCCTTAACCAACTGCTTAGCACCGACTATAAAATATTTGTTCCTTATATAATTTAAAGTTAATTGTGGACCTCCATGCAGGGTTTGACTATGTGCATTTGCAATTATCAAAGTGGATAGTCTTGATTTCTTTGCCATTACTATGGGATGCTTCCGGTTAGTCTCTAAGTTTGATAGTTCCAATCGTCCTCCCACTCTTAATATACTATTCTTTTCTAAAATTGGATTTAATGATTTTAAAGTGATGTTCTTTTTTATATCTTTTTTCTTCTTTATCGCTTCAATTTCTTCAGAGAAATGCATTGCTTGATCTCTTTTTATGCACACTTCTAACGCTTCTTTTAATTTTTCCGTCTTTAAATATCCTCTATAGTTATTTACTGACTTATCTCTTATTTTTACAAATCTTTTGCAGTATGCAATGACTCTAATCAGTCTGGTTAATGAAGAGAACTTTTCCCAAACGTTTTCATCTTCTTCCTTCGTTATGATATGAACTTTTATAGCTTCTATCTCTGTATTTATAGTAGTAGGTTTTATGTATTGTATATCGTTTGTTTTCAGAAACTCCGACCCATTGAACCACAGTATCTGATGTTTTAGATCTGAAGGTGAAACTCCTCTCGAAGCGCAGTCTGCTGGGTTGTCTTTGGTACTTACATGTGACCATTGTTGAGGATTCATTACGGTAAGTATTTCCGATACCCGATTTGCCACAAAGACTTTCCATCGGCTGGGTAAACTATTTAGCCAAGCCAATACAATGGTTGAATCTGTCCACGCGTGCAAATCAGAATTTTCTATCTTCAAGACCCTTGCTACGTCCACAAGTAGTCTTGTCAATTCGACAGCACCGCACAGTTCCAATCTGGGGATAGATACCTGCTTGATTGAAGCTACTTTTGATTTAGCTGCAATCAATGATACATAGATTCTACCCTCATGGTCTATTATTCTTAGATAAACAACTGCTGCGTAGGCAATTTTAGAGGCGTCACAAAATCCATGAAGCTGTTGTCGGATATCATTAGATTTGGTACCCACCCATCTTGGTATTTTTACTTCGCCCAAACTCTTTAAATCTTCTCGATAAGTGCACCATTCATTTAAAATTTCTTTAGGAGCTTCCCCATCCCAAGCAATACCCGCTATCCACAACTTTTGAATCATCGCCTTGGCTACTATTATACACGGCGTAATCCAACCTAAAGGATCGAAAAGTCGTGCAATGTCAGCTATTATTTTCCTTTAAGTGATAGGCAGTTGCAGCTCTGGAAGTTTAACCTTGTACCGGAATTGATCAGCGTGTCTTTCCCAGGTAAGTCCAAGTATTTTTATAATTTCATCCATTTTTATGTTTAACCCTTCTTTAACTTCCTCATATTCTTTATTTACTTTATTTTCCATTTCCTTCTTTTCTATAATTTTCAGTAATTCTTCACTATTACTTGCCCATTTTTGAAGTTTAAATCCTGCTTTCTGTAATAATCCTTTCATTTGGCTATAAATCTCTATTCCTTCTGTAACAGTTTCACATCCGCTCATTAAATCATCCATATAATAATTATTAAACACTCTTTCAGCAGCAAGAGGATATTTAGCACCTTCATCAACTGCCACCTGTTGAAGTGTTCTAACTGCTAAGAAAGGAGCTGAAGCCGTGCCAAAAGTGACTCTTAGCAGTTTATAATCTTTAATTTCTTCAGATGGGTTTTCTCTCCACAGCAACCTTTGGAAGTCAGTGTCATCCTCATGAACTTTAATCTGCAGGTACATTTTAGAAATGTCTGCTGTTAGGCAAATACTAGACAGTCTCCACTGTAGTACCAGATGTCTTAAATCAGGTTGTATAGTTGACCCTACCATAAGTTCATCGTTCAAGGATACGCCATTCTGACCTGGTTGTGAGGCATTAAATACTACTCTTACCTTGGTCGTATCTTTGTCTTCTCTTATCACTGCATGGTGTGGTAGATAAACTGACTCATTTTTTCTCAGATCAGGTTTCTTAACTTCAACCATATAACCCATTTGTAAATAGTCATCTATAACTGTTTTATAGTTTTTCTTAAATTCGCTATCCTTTTGAAATCTTCTTTCTAGTCCCTTTAATCTTTTCTCTGCTATATACCTTGTATCCCCTTTCTTACATTCTGGATCCTCCATTTTAAACGGTAACCTCATCACATATCTTTCTTTTATATCTCTGGTAGTAGTTTCTGTAAAATACTCTTCACATTTTCTTTCTTCCTCTGAAAAGTATTGGGCTTTTGTCAATCCTATGCCCGTTTCTATCTCCCAAAATTTTCTTAACATTTCGTCCCCTTCCTGTAATTGACAATGTAATGCCAATACACCTCCAGTATGGTTAACTGGTGAGTCAACAGTACCCGATAGTATCCAGCCTAGACTGGTAGATTGAGCAACCAGTGAACCACTAGGTGCCTTACGGATACCCTCTTGAATAACCTGGCTGTATACTTCCGCACCTAATAATAAATCAATTTTATTAGGGCGGTGATAATCAGGATCAGCTAACTCAATGCTATTAAATTCTTTTAAATCCAATCGCTCTACTTTCCTCCCTGGAAGGAAAAAAGTGATAGATTTAACCCTGCAGTGGTCGCGCGGATTACATATGTAATCCAGGGTGGTAAAAAACTGAATATTTCGCAGAATGTTCAAATTTGTTAGCTCAGACTCCATGTACTTTAAGCTCGATAGTCCCCGCCCCCGCTCGGTTGCGCTCGCGTATTGGCGATGGGTAGTTATTTCGGGAGAGAGTGTGAAAGTGCGCGGTCTACATATGTAATCCGCGCGACCTATTACGTGAGTATTTTTTTCAAACTAATTTTTACATTTGAAGATAGTTGTATTGTTCGTAGTGCATAATATTGATTGTGTTATTAGGTACGTATTGATATTATATAGACTAAGAGTATTGAAAACTATAATTTTTATTGTGATTTTGTAGAAAAAAAATGGATTCGAGAAAAGGGGCGTGAATCCAGAATGAATGAATGAATTGGCTTTACGAATGTGACCAGCAAACAAATTTGTCCGGACCATTCTAGATATGTGTGCAATTCATGTTTAGAAAATAATGAACAAATACTCATTTTTTGATCTCATATTATCCAAAGTGATTATTTACAGACAATTTTCAAGAAGTTTATGTTTTTGTTGATTTTTAGAAGAATTATGTTGATTTTGAGTTTCTTTTCAGTTTATATTGAGTAGTAGATAAGTTTTCTCAAAATATTAATACAGAAAACGGCATAAAAATGAATTTTATTTAAAAAAAAACCTGAAACTGAAATGGACTACATATGTAATCCGCGCGACCAGTTGTGTGACTTTTGGGGGCGCGACCACTGTAGGGTTAAGAACGTATGCTTGTACTGTGACACTAATATTTGTGTCTCTCTCGATTTTATTTTAAGGGTAACTACGGCCTTAGATATTAAACTTTTATCTCCACCCACACCTGACATTTTACCATTGATAGGTGTTCTTTTTAATTTCAGATCGTTTACAGTAGACTCTGTAACAAAATTCCCTTGAGAACCCTGATCCAACAAAGCTCTCAAAACATGATTGTTGCCGTTTTTTGATTCGGCATGCACTAGCGCCGTCGCCAGTAAAACCTGGTTTAGGTTTTCAGTCGAAAAACTGCATGCCACAAAAGCTGATGCATTCTCAGCATTACCTGCCTCATTATTAGGCCCTAATCCCTGTGTTGAACTATCCACCCTATCTGAATCAACCTTAACAACATTAACCTGCGCATTTTCTTCACCTTTTGGATGTAGTAGAGTGTGATGACGACGATGGCATAACCTACATTTAAAATTTACCTGACACGCCTTCGCCCCATGGTTTGCTCCTAGGCAAACATAACATAAACCATTTGTATAGACGAAATCACGACGCTGACCAACAGCTTGAGTTGCAAATTTTCTACACATACTTAACTTGTGAGCATCTGAGCAAAACTCACACTGTGTTTTTGTCACGTGCAAAGACTTAAATTTTACAACACTATTGCTACTGTTGGAATTACTATGATATTTATTTATTTATTTATTTTAGGATAGCTAACAGCTGCAATTGTAAAAAAATAACAACAAAAGTTATAACTAAAAGCTATTGACAAGCTACCACATTTAAGATGTCTACTTAGGGCTAGTGATTCCTCAATCGTCAGTCAAAGCCCATCCGTAGAATAATTCTGACACAATGACAGATTCTCCATATGAAATATGTCACAATGACAATGTCATTCGCCGGATAAAACCTATCTGAGAATTGAAAAATCAGGTCTTACAGTAATAGTAAAACTAAACTTAACATATTAACATTAATTTTGAATCGTCGACAAGTCGTCAACAACGGTAAGCGCCTTTTTTATGCTATTGATGCTGTCGAAAAATACGTCTATATTAGCATTAGTATTATTAATACACATACAAGCTCTTACGAGAAAACTGCTTTGTCTATAGTTGGTGTGAGTGGAGGGGATGCTAAATGGTTTGTATGAATCGTTTCGGGGTGCCCGTGTAGGTATTCTAAAAGTAATTTTGCTCAGCAAATCAGGACAATCTAGTGTACTTCTGATAGTAATAGTAATAAATAAGTAGCAGTACAACGTCTGCAATATTCCGTCTAACAGAAAGTGATAAAAAATGAAACTCGGCGCAGCGTTGTTCATAAGACATTTTAGGAATTCTGAATTTATAATTTAAATAACGTGTAAATTTTTTCTGAATTTTTTCAATATTATTTATGTACGAATCATAGCGAGGGTTCCAAATTGAACTAGCGTACTCCAGGTGGCTACGGACGTATGCACAGTAAAGAATTTTGATAGTTTTCATATGTTTGAATGACTTAGATGACCGCATAACAAGCCCCAGGGCACGGGATGCCTTATTGATACAGGTAATAATATGTTTATCGAATAAAAGTTTAGTGTCCAAAGTAACTCCCAAATCCTTAGCTTCATGTTGAATAGATAACCTCTCATTTTTTAATTTATAGCTATAACGAAATGGATTCTTTTTACGGGTAAAACTAATAGAAAAACATTTGGAAACATTTAGGTCGAGTTTGTTTAGGTGGCAATAAGCATCCAACCTTCCCAAATCCTCCTGAAGCTTGGCTGCATCATCATTATTATTGACAATTTTAAATATTTTCATGTCGTCCGCAAATAGAAGAAAATTTGAATGGGAAAAACATTGCCCTATATCGTTGATAAAAATTATAAACAACAGAGGACCCAGAAGAGATCCCTGTGGGACTCCAGATGGAATATTAGACCAAGAAGACATATATCCATTGAGGACTACTGCCTGCAACCTTTTTTCAATATATGAAGAAAACCATCTGAAAAGATCCCCTCTAATGCCCACCCTCAGAAGTTTTAAAAGTAGCATTTTATGATCCAGACGATCGAATGCCTTCGCGTAATCTGTATAAACAGCATCAACTTGATTACCTCGATCCATTTGATCAGTCAGATAATCCGTGAAGACAGCTAAATTCGTCACGGTGGAGCGATTTTTCAAAAATCCGTGCTGATGAGAGCTAAAACCTAATTTCAAACTACTATAAACTTGACGATAAACAATCCTTTCAAACACTTTTGCAAGGTGGCATAGTTTGGAAATAGGCCTATAGTTTTCAACACAGTCCTTGGGTCCCTTCTTATAAATTGGGGTTATAAATGCGGTCTTCCATCTAGTTGGCATAACACCTTCGTTGATAGACCTTTTAAAAATAATTGAAGCGGGAA
>CAUJAO010000194.1:0-17431 GCA_963082485.1 Eudonia mercurella
TAAACATTTTATCAACTAGACAGTGTGAGTAAAAGAGTGGAATAAGCTCCCAGATGATGATGTCTTAGTCTCCAACATCAATCAACAAAAAAAATACAGGCACTATTAGTTGTGACAACTGCTTGACTGTCAAAATAATAATAATAATAAATAAAATGAATAGTGAATATGGACCTTGAGGCAGGCGGTGCGCAGCGCGTCGTCGCCGGCGCGCGAGGCGAGGTGCGGGTCGGCGTGGTTGTCGAGCAGCAGGCGCGCGGTCTCGACGCGGTTGCTCCTGGATGGCGTAGTGCAGCGCGGTCTTGCTCTGTATGTCCTGCGCGTTGACGTGCGCGCCGTGCTCCAGCAGGAAGGTGCACAGGCGCACGGACTGCACGGAGTTGATGAGGCAGGTGCCGCCGTTGTGGTTGGGGCGGTGCACGTCGGCGCCGCGCTGCAGCAGGAAGCGCACCACGTCCAGGTGCGTCATGAAGCAGGCGGAGCGCACGGGCGTGGAGCCGCTGTCGCTGCACGCGTCCACGTCGGCGCCCGCGTCCGCCAGCACGCGCAGCGGCTCCAGCCGGCCCTCCACCGCGGCGCACCACAGCGGCGTGACCGAGTGCACGGAGCGGTCGTCCGCCACCTCGTACACGCCGCGCTGCTCCAACTCCGCGCCGCACACGTGCACCAGGTACTCCACCAGCTCCACGTTGCCGCGCTTGCACGCCACGAACAGCGGCGCGCAGCCCTCCGCCGTGCGGCACACCACCGCGCGCCGCTCCGCCGGGCACATCCTGCACCAACGGCAACGCCAGACACACATCACCACTCACTCCCAGTTAATACCTCCTTCGCCCAATGTTTTCCTCCTTTTATAAATCATATGATTTACAACAAAGCTATGTCTTTTTGAAATCTGAAATCTGCTACAGTATATGACACCAAAAAAGTCGTAGCAAAATGGCTCTCAACCTTTACTTACGATATCAATACCACAGAAAAATTATTTGTAATGCTGTCATAATTCCAAATGACTAAATTAAATATTTTATATAAATTTCATAAACTAATATTTCATTTGTCATTATTATTTTATAAATATATATGTACATCTACAAATCTGTGTTATGCCAATTCACATCTATTATATATATTTTATTTACTTTATTATATTTTATATATGTACATATAAATTTTTCAGAACAGTCAGAATAAAAACAAAATAGTATAATATAATTATATTTTATATCACTTGAGAGACCATAAGATGAGGCAATTTTTTTTGTTAACCATACTGGCATCAACGAAACAATTTTTTTTAGTATTGATGTCACAGGTAAACTGTTGATATATCTTTACAACAAAGTAGGATGTAATGTTGCTATGAGGTACACTGTATTATCCTATTTTTGTTGAAATAGATATTTTTAATTTTCATTTCACCAACCGCAGCCAGCATTGTGGCTGGCCAACAGAACTCTACTTGATATGCAGTCTGCTAGCCCATGAAAACTTTGTCTATACAAATTTACACACATTTCATTTCTACATTCTTCTTTAATTTTATTCTTATGTGTCTACTACTTTACAGGATCCATGGTTAACTATTATTATATTAATTATAATATTTTTGTTAAGTTAGTATAGTCACACACAACATACTATGGACATACTATGAACACCAGACAGGCAAACAAAACAAAGTGCTGATAATTCATTTCTGGAAAAGTTACTGAATGTTTCGAACCATTTTCAATTATAAATTCAATGGATGAGCGTTTTTACTTTGCTAGTAAGTCAACAAAAATGTTATCTTTGCTATAGTTTGCTCTTTTGTACTACATTGAGCTGCTACAACCAGTGATTGCTCACCATCAGACAGGCCACACATTGTGAGTAAACTCTTATTTCTACTCAATAGTAAAATGATCACTTGGTAGGCCTTATACTTTAAAATTTCTTTAGAAACCCAATATTGTCCCCAATGTTGATGTTTTAGAAGATAAAACCAAAACATGCTTTAATGAAACAACACTTAAAAGTTTACCTATTTTATAATTGTAATTTGATCAGTACCAAAGTGGTATCTCATTGCTGTAAGAAAATCAAGACAGTAAATACTTTGGCCTCAGTTTGGAATGTAACATTGACTACCAATTTATTAAATTAGATAACTACCTTCCTACAATTGTATTAATAAACACATATTGGATATATAACATATTGGAATTTATCAGTTTAAATGCTATGTTAACACGAAAGACTTGAATATCAGGCCTACATTAATAATGAAATGATAATTGCCTTTCAAGGGAGGTCCGCAAGCGCGCGGAGAGGCGGGCTCCCGGGGCGCTGTGCTTGCACTCCCGCATCAGCTCGCTGAACACCGCGTCATGGTGTTTGGAGTTTTCAGAATATTTGACGATGCTGTTGCTGTTGCTGGCCGTGCTGGGCCCTCCATCTTCCCACATCATGAACGATACGATCCACACACAGCGCCCAAACGCAATGCTTTGTTCAGAAAAAAACCCACAAAGAACCAAGAACAAAATATTGATAAAATCTATAGGTAATAAATGATTTTAGTTGAACGAACATTCACAACTACCGTCTAGGGATGTTCGATCCAATCCGATACTTCTGTGGATCGATACAAATTACAAAGCAATACGATCCGCCCGATATTTGTCTCGATATTTAGAGGAATATCCATATAAGTAAAACTCAGGTCGTCGGTCAAATAGAGAGATAATAAAAACCGTTACTTTTACAACAAAACGATATATTATATTTTCACATCAGAGAAAATTAATTGTCATGCTTGACGAAAAGTGACATTGTCCCTTCATAGACAACGCCACAACTACTAGCGATGCGCGATTATGAACGATACTAACTGAATCATTCGATTATTACATTCGTTCGAGTAATTCGAATGACTTTTAAAATGTATTACTAAATACTAAGCAGTACTAATCGGATGCTAATTAGTCAGTAGTAGGAATCAACCACTAACGAATACAGAATTTTGCAACTGAATGGTCATTTTGTAAAAGGAAATACAAGAGAGCGTTCCAAAGATGATTTAATTATATACACACCGAAATAAACAACATAACAATAAACTTATAAAAACTAGACTCAGAACATGTTTACTATGAGAAGCTATCAACGAGACTCAATTCACAATGACACAGACACATATGTTCTATTCTCTTTCTTTTAAGAACATAGACAATATTTAAACTTATGTCAAGAGAGTGTTGATTGCAACTGGCCAGCATATTGAAACTGGCCAGCATCACTGACCAGTATCCTTTCAACACACCCCCTCAATCAACTACCCTTGACATACTGCCTTCCATATATAAAGAAAATATTTTTTTTATATTCATATCCCATTTACCCCTGTCTCCCCTTAGACTTAAACATTTCAAATTTTAACGGTAACTTTAAAAATAACAACTTCCAATTAACTTATCTCTTGCTCAACCAGCTTTATAACAAACCTTCAATCTAACTCCTAACTTAACTCCTACTCGACTAACAACTTCCAATAAACTCATCTCCTACTCGACCTGCTTTAATACAAAACTTCAACAAACTCAACTACTAATAACATTAACACATCTCCTACTCGACCTGCTTTATTTGACTCAACTACTAATAACATTAACACATCTCCTACTCGACCTGCTTTAATACAAAATTTCCACAAACTCAACTAATAAAAAACTCAACACATCTTTATAATAAAAATAAAAAACAAATATACAGTAATTCATAAAAAATAAATGTGATAATAAACCTAAGGCCAATCTACTAAAAAAACATTGTATAGTATTATTCAAAGTTACAAGTTTTGTGTTTCGTTTGGTAGCTCCTTTCTAATAGTATTTATAAAGAATGATTAATTTAGTTTAAAAATTCTTCTAATATCCACTCTACACCCCCTTAAATTAATCATTATATATGCCAAAAATTACACCCCCTTAAACATTGTATGTTAACGCAACCCCTTAACTCTTTAACTGATAATATGAATTGACTTGGCTCCTTAAGTTTACATCACAACTCTATATAAGTTCTTTCTTATACAACATTACACCCCTATAAAAACTTACATACTAATACCCCACATAAAGACCGAAAAAAAACACTTAGTTCACTTTAGCCCACACTTATCACTACCTAACACTCACTCTGATACGAGTTTTCTTTGACACCTCTCAAACTTCACAGGTGGCAAACACTTTGTTAGTATGTCTGCTATCTGCGAACCCGTTGGACAGTATTTAACCGTTATTCTGTTTGCATCAATCTGATCTTTTAGATAGTAGTATCTCACATCTATGTGTTTGCTTCTTTTATTCATAATTCCTTTCTTCATAAGCCAAATAGCGGACTGATTATCTACTTTCATTTCAATTTCTAATTTCTCATTAGTCATTTCTAAAATGAAATCTCTGATGAAAAGAAGTTCTTTGCAGCATTCTGCTGCGGCTATATATTCTGCTTCCGTACTCGATAACGCTACGATCGGCTGTTTTCTTGAGCTCCATGCCACTGGTCCACCGTTCAACCAAATCACGTAGCCCGACGTGCTACGTCTAGTATCTGGATCCCCCGCGAAATCTGAATCACAGTATCCTCGAAGCACTTTATCACCTTCACCAAAATGAATACCTTTGTTTTTCGAACCTTTTAAAAATTTAAAAATAGTTTTTGCGTTATTTAAATCATTTAAATTTGGAGTACTCTGCTGACGCGAGCAATACCCTACATGGAAGCTAATGTCTGGCCTTGTTTTACTAGCTAAATATAACAAAGACCCTATCATTTCCCTATAGAGTTCATGACTCTCTGTATCTATTTTCAATTTTGGATGTTGTTCTATCAAAATGGTTGGAGTTTTGCATTCTCTTGCTTCATTCATATTAAACTTCTTCAACAATTTTTCAATATAATTTTCCTGACAAATTTTAACTCCTTTCTTTCCTTGTGTTATATCCAACCCAATATAGTTTGATATTTCTTCGCAGATTCTTAGATCAAAAGCTTTTTTTAACGTTTCCACTACATGCACCAAGTCTTCTTCTCTCTCACCAACTACTAGTCCGTCATCAACATAAATCGCAAGAATTATTTTTCTTTCACCTTCCATTACAAAAATACACTGATCTAACTTTAATTGCTTAAAACCCATTTTAAATAAATGTTCTGTAAATTTTATGTTCCACATTAATGGTGCTTGTTTTAACCCATAGAGACTCTTATTTAGTTTGCATACTTTATCTTCTTTATCGCTATAACCTTTTGGAACTTTTAAATAAATGCACTCTTTTAAGTCTCCATGTAGAAAGGCTGTTTTAATATCGAACTGTTTCATCTTCAATTTTTTATTTGCAACAATTGACAATAAAACTCTCAAAGAATTTGTATTTACAACTGGACTATAAGTTTCATCATAATCTATCTTATACTTTTGTTGGAATCCTCTTGCAACTAGTCTTGCTTTGTATCTTCCATCTGACTTTATTGTAAAGATCCATTTGCTTGTTATTAGTTTTCTTCCTTCAGCCTCTTTCTTATCCACAAAAGTCCAAGTGTTGTTTTCTTCTAACGATTTGATTTCTTCATCTATTGCTTTCTTCCATTTACCTTTTTCTCTTGATTCTATTGCTTCTTCATACGTTAACAAGGAAACTTCCGTATCATACTCCATAACATAATCTTTATATCTTTCTGGTAATCTACGTTCTCTCGCAGGTTGATTTCTTCTACTATTATTTTCCACTGCTCGACTTCCCTCAATTTCTTCATTACTATTTCTATTTTCTGCTTCAATCTCTACTACTCGACTCTGACTTTCTTCAACTTGTTCATTATCTAAAAACTCTTCATCTTCTTCTGGTTGTAAAACGTTATCAAAATTTAACTCATTTTCAAAAAGGTTTCTATTATTTACACTATTCTCATTTCCAGCTTCTTCATTTATTCTCTCACTCTCATTTGTTTGATTGTAACTTGTTCCACCATTTGTTTCATCATCATTTGTTCTAACTTCAACTGTTTTCCTGAATGTTTCATCATCATTTGTTCTAACTTCAACTGTTTTCCTGAATCTTCTAGACTTTTCTCCTTCTCGATCACTATCTATATTGATGATTCTTCTCCTATCTTCACCTTCTCGACACCCTTCATTGTGGTCTGATGAGTTTTGCCTTGTTTCATCTTCTTCTATTTGTTTATCGTCATCCATCTGCCAGAGTCCATTTATTTTAACCATATTTTCTTCATCATCTAAACATATTCCTTGTTCTTCTTCGTTTATTCTTACATCTCTCGCTCTTATTATTTGTTTCTTGTCGTCCACCCAAATTTTGTAGCCGTTTCGAACATAGCCAATGAGTATTCCTTTGCTGCATCTTTCGTCAAGTTTTCTTAATCCAAAATTTGTTTTGTAGTAAGCTGTAGATCCAAATCTTCTGATGTTCGATAGGTTAGGTTTTATCTTGAACCACATTTCTGCTGGTGTCTCGTTTCTACCTTCCGTTGGGCTTCTGTTGATCAGGAAACTGGCTGTTAAAAGTGCTTCCCCCCACAAATAGTTCGGAACCTTGCCGTCAAACATTAAAGCCCTCGTTCTCTCCATCAGGGTTCTGTTCAATCTTTCGGCTTTTCCATTTAGTTGAGGCGTGTAAGGTATGGTTACATCCAATACTATTCCTTTAGCCTGGCACCACGCATGTAGGTTATTGCTCGAATATTCACCCCCATTATCGCATCGAATTTTCTTTACTTTTCTATTGAAATGATTTTCACTTAAACATACAAATTCTTTAATTTTGCTAAGGCATTCACTTTTGAAGGCGATCAAGTACACGACACAGAAATGTGTAAACTCGTCTAAAAACGTGATAAAATATTTTTTGTTGTCCCAAGTGGGAACTTCAATTGGACCGCAAATGTCTGTATGAATTATTTCCAAAGGGAATTTTGCTTTGATTCTATTATTTTCAAACGATTTTCGAGTCATTTTTGCTTTTACGCAGATTTCGCAAAATTTGTTTGAATATTCCCCCCCAATTTTTATACCATTTACCATTTTTGCCAGACGAGGCACGTCGGATAGATGACCTAGTCTCCGATGCCAGATATTGGTACTCTCAGTGAGTAGCGCTTCGCGAGTATAATTAGCCAAAAATTCCGTTTCATAAAGTCCGGTTTTAGTTTTATAACCAATTAAAATTGTTCTATTAAAATTTTTTATAAATACCTTGTCTCCAGAAAAATGTACGGTGCCACCATTGTCTGTGATAGCGCTTACCGAGATCAGGTTTCTTGATATATCCGGGACAAAATGTACATCCTTCAGCTGTCCGAAGTCGGTTTTTATTATACCAGTCCCTTGCGCTACCAAGTTTTCTGCATTTGCACACCTAATTTGCACTTCTATTTTCTCTGTAATTTGAATTAAATTTTTATTGCTGAAGAAATGTGATGAGGCGCCTGAATCAATTACAGCTTTGACTGGAATCTGTAATTGTTCGCTTACAGGGTTATCATTATTGTTGTAATTATAGCTGCGGCAGAATTTTTCTATGTGACCCTTCTTATTGCATTTCTTACAAATTTTTCCCGAAAAACAGTTTCTTGTATTGTGACCAATCTTATGACAAATATCACAGCCTTGTCTACATGCCCTAGCGATGTGTCCTATTTTTCCACAATTATAACATTTTCTTTCGTCTGTTTTAAATGCTTGATTACTCCATTCTGAAGTACTAGGCATGTTTGAATTTTCTATTTGTCTTTGTATCTTCTGGATAAGGTTGAAGATGGTCTTTTCTGATTTCGGTGTTATATCCCAAACTGTCTTAAAATAATTTAAATTTTGTGGTAGTATTGTTAATGCTTTATTCATTAGCATATCTTCGCTTATGCTGTTTGGGTCTACTAAATTAATTTCTGAAAATAAATTCTGTAAATTGCTTATGTCATCTATTACATTCCCTTTTGAAATGTAGCTGTAAAATTTTATTATTTTTTCATGATTATATTCTTTCCTATCAAAACGAAATATCAAATCCAATTTCTCAAAAATTTCCTTGGTTGAATTGCAGTTAATAATGTAGTGTAGAAACTTTTCATCAATAAGACTAATTATAAGAAATCTTGCTTTTGCATCATTATAATCTTTCGCTCCTTCAATTAGTCCTTTCGACTCCAAGAATAATTTTGTTATTTTTCTCCAATTTTTGTAGTTGCTTTGATCTCTCAACTTGTTTATATTTTCCATGGCTATTAAATATTTCCTTAGTTACCGCCTTAAAATGTCAACAACTCTGGTTGCTATGTTTATCAGACTCTGGCATGTCTGTTATTCCTTAGTTACAAAACAA
Source organism: Eudonia mercurella (assembly GCA_963082485.1). NCBI lineage: Eukaryota > Metazoa > Arthropoda > Insecta > Lepidoptera > Crambidae > Eudonia > Eudonia mercurella. Next base: position 8,385 of record CAUJAO010000194.1, read on the forward strand.
CATCGAAAACAATAAATCACACAAATCACACAAACATCTATTTAAATGTTATGAACGCTCTCTTGGCCCATAACCTGTAAAAGGAAATACAAGAGAGCGTTCCAAAGATGATTTAATTATATACACACCGAAATAAACAACATAACAATAAACTTATAAAAACTAGACTCAGAACATGTTTACTATGAGAAGCTATCAACGAGACTCAATTCACAATGACACAGACACATATGTTCTATTCTCTTTCTTTTAAGAACATAGACAATATTTAAACTTATGTCAAGAGAGTGTTGATTGCAACTGGCCAGCATATTGAAACTGGCCAGCATCACTGACCAGTATCCTTTCAACACATTTATTGACAATGAATGAATGATAACGTAAGTAACTAATTTTCGATTATAGCCGGCCTCTCTTGGTAACCGCTATGAGCCTTATGCTGTGGCGTTAAAGTACATTTTAGCTTTCTTTCTTTCAATAATCGTTCGGTTTTATTACAAATTAGTAATACTTGTTCGATTATTGAAATTAGTATATTACTAATCTGGTATTTGATTTTTGAGATTAGTATTAGTAGTTAATTCGATTATTGAAATTAGTCATAATCGCGCATCGCTAACAACTACTCCCCTACGGAGAAAGTAAATACTTAAATGAAAGTATATGAAAGTATGAAACTTAAGTTAAGAATTATTAACAATTAATAATAAAATTAGAAAACTAAATAATAATAACAGGACATTTGGTAACTATGCACGTAAATCGTAGCTAGCTCGTCGTACAGATGTTGCACAATGTAAAATTTTGACTGCCGTATATATTTGCTACTCGTAGGGAAAACATAGACCGTTGGAACCCGAGGTTTCTTGGAAAACGAAATTAATCACGTCGGGGTCACCACTTTGGAGAAATATCCATATAAGTAAAACTCAGGTCGTCGGTCAAATTGAGAGATAATAAAAACCTTTACTTTTACAACAAAACAATACTAGGTCGAGTCATAAGTTCTGTCACAAATACTTTATTAAATAAATTGTACGGCTTTTTATGTTAGTTTATATTTTATATATTAAAAGAAAGGTAATTAAAAGTAGATCAAAATGTTGTTAAAATTATTCGAAATGCCCTCCCTGATTTTGAATACAGGCTCTCAACCTCCGTGGCCAGTCGTCAACCGCAGCACGCACAACGTCCATGTCTATATCAGCTGCTGCTTTAATCAAGGATGCTTTGAGAGACTCCAAATTCTGGTGAGGTTTAGCGCAGACTTTCTTCTCCAAATGTTGCCATATTTTGTAATGTTAGATTTAAGTCTGGGCTGGAGGCCGACCGCCTAACTCTCTCGCTTTTGATCGCTTTGAAGGCGAGGCAAAAAGGAGGCGTCATTTTGTCATTTCGAGAGCAATATGAAAGCAATATCGAAAGCTATAGGCTATAGCTTTCAAAATTATTCGATATTATATTAGAAGACGAGGCGAGGGCCTCGTCTTCAAAGCGATCGAAAGCGAGAGAATTAGGCGGTTGGGGGGCTGGAGGAGGGCTATTCTTCGTGCCTGATGAAGTCGATTCCATGGGCAGTCAGCCAATTACCAAAACCCAGTGTCTGTTTTCGAACATTGTGTGAGAAAGAGGTTCTACAATGTTTAAAAGCACTGTATTTTGGCACTGGTTTTTACACCTTTCTCACAGAAAAACACCACACTTAGGCCTGAATATGAGACTCCAAGCCAAACCATGAATGAAGCGGGGTGATGCCCACGATGGACCTCGGGATATGCCTGCTCGCATCTTCACAGTTGTGGGCATACACTTTATCATTTTGTTTGTTATAACTTACTTTAATGTCAAAATTTTTTTCGTCTGAAAAGGATTTCGCGGTACTTTTTTCCCGCGTACCGCCTTAACAAAGCCCGAGATCTCTCTAGCTTTATTTTTTTCAGACGCTCATTCAGAAAATGTCCTGTTTTCTTGCGATAAGCACGTAGTCCCAGGTCTTTGTTAAACACTCTTTTAACAGTGGTTCTGCTTAACTCCATCTGAAGAGCTAACAATTTTTGCTTGCGGACGGGATTTTGTTGGATACGAGGCCGGCCGCTCCTCATGCGATCTTCGAAGCTCAAATCTTCACTGAATCCTTTGATTGTACGACAAACAAACCTGTGTTATTTTCAAATTGTTGAGAAAGTTTAAAAATCTCAGCTGGCGCGTAACCGCAGCGATGTAACGCAATAACTGCGATTCTGTCTTCTTTTTGCGTCCACTCCATGTTTAAAAATGGAGTAAAATAATATTGTTTTTTATTTTTACAAGACGCAAAACTACTAAATTCAAAAGCATTCAAAACATTTCTAGCCAGTATTCGAAATTTGAAAATAATAAGGTTGTGACAAAACTTATGACCCGACTGCGTATATTAGATTTTTACATCGCAGAATAGTAGGTTGATTGATATCATTGATTGATATCATACATATAGGAGCAAAATAATATTTTACGGCGAGGGCGCTATTTTGAATCCAAAGTGAAGTGAGGGATTCTTTAGTAGAATTCTGAACGTAGCGAGGGATTCAAAGTACGTCGCCCGAGCCAAAAATATATTTTGTGCCCGAGTGATACACTCTACTTTTCATCACCGACTATGAGAAAATAAAAGGTGCCTCATATTTTATTGTAATTAATAAAACATAGAGTAACGACTAAATTGAAATTAAATCTTTCAGAAGTTAATTCTATACTTTCACTGTCATTATAAGAACTCATTTTTCAAAACAAAACCATGAATTTCTAACAATCCGTGATTATTGACGAAAACGCGCGCTGTAGGATCGATACAGTTTATAACGGTCCATTGCGATCCAGAATATCGATACAAGGCACTTGGATCGAACATCCCTACTATCGTCAGACAAACTGACAGTTACTTTCACCAAATAACGAACAAAGGAATACAAGTCATACAGTCTTATAACAATTGCAAGGCAAATTACCTAACGGTATAATTATTGTTATTTTGACAGGAGTCAGCAGGACGGCAAACGGGCTAAAAGTTGGCGCAGGGGGAGTCAACTTTGTATGGGCGTTTGGCGACATACCTATTGGGGATTGTTCTGTGTTGCTATATACAATGGATTTTTTGAATAGCAGTTTTATATTTATTTTTTTACACTAAAATCAATCAAATAATTCAAATTCAGCTTAGAAAAGGTACGTGGCAGATGGAAATTCTTAGTTGTTGGTTGTAATATTTATATTTTCAATAATAAATACATATTTGCTCCAGTGTAGTAGGATCTTTTTATAGTATAGTAGCAACACTTTGATTTCTTTATAATTTGTTTTGCGTTCGGTGCGGTCGCGCGCGGTATTCATTCTCGTTCGTTTAAAACAATCAACACACTTTTTGCTGCTGCAGTTTCCGATTTATCCATTAGTTTTTACATTATTTGCGTTGAGTTGAGCCTTTGCTCCTCCGCCATAGTGTCGAGCTGTGGTTGCTAGCGGTCGTTGAAGTCGTGCATGCTAGTGGTAAAATATTGTGAGACATTGACTCTTGGTTTTGTTATTTTCGTCAATATTGTAATTATGGCAGACAACATTAGACGAAAATGTTTGAAATGTGGACGATCACCGAAAGAAGACTCTAGCATTAAATTGTATAGATTCCCAAACCCTGGACTAAATAACATGTTACGGTAAGGTGAACGCACAACTATACGCACAACTATACATAGAAGTTACTTAGATTTCTTTTACATAATTTCAATAATAAATAAATTAAAACACCTAACTAAACTAAACTAAACACCAGTCGGACACCAACTATAACCCCTACATGCCATACTTCTTATATGAAAATGATGTTGTTTTTAGTAATGTCATGTAAACTAATCGCCAACTTCTACAACAACGACTTGAAGCGATGATGCCCTTGTTACTGCAACATTTTACACTAAGACTAAACCCTAATTTTAGATAACACTGAAGCAAATAGAAAATCTTTTTATTTTGAGCGGTAGTTTTAAGGACAAGGTCAATATTTAATTTCCTTTTTGGATCTGATTGATATGTTTGCCCCAACCAGATTCAAGAGGGCTAGTAGTTCATTTTCCCCAGAGACAGATAAAAATTCTTTGCGATAAGGCCTGCCCATAGGCCAATATGATTAGGTCGGAAGCTAGTTATCAGTACTATAGACAACTTTGTTATTTCTATAAGGTGGTGTTGACTGAGGATGGAAAAAATTCCTTTAAAAAATTTGTTAATAATAAAATAACAAAACAAACATGAGTCATAAACCGTAAACCTCTGTACCTAACTTGTTACCTTATGTATTTTGTATTTATATTAAATAGAAAAATAAATGATTTTACTATTACTATTATTAACATCTTATAATTTTTATTGTTTTAGTTGTGTATCATGGGCCAAGTTTTGTTTTCCTGACAATGAGTGCCATTCAGTGGATTTTCACAAAAAATTATATGCTGAACACAGAATGTTATGCTGTGAACATTTTAAGGAATCTTCCTTTACTGATTATGCCAAGAAGAAGCTAAATCGACATGCTGTTCCTGATGTTGAATGTGTAGAGGTAATTAAGTATTAATCATTTTTATTGAGTAAGTTTGTATCACTTCACATGAGCAATCTATTATACAATACTGAGATATTATGGAAAAAAAGTAAACTTGAAAAAAGAAAATATTTCATGCAACATTTCTTGTTTCTATGCATCTATGAAACAAATCAAGTTCGAGACAAAAATAAAAAAAATTGCCCTGATGTGCTAGGCAAAAACAGCATTTAGTCAACACCCACGGGAAGAGATGGAGTGGTGCTATTCTTTATCCCAGGCACCACACGGGAAATTTAATGTCTTTTTAAATTTAATGTTTGATAAAATAATATTGTTTTTCAGGAAGTACTAGGTCCAATACAGCATCCCATAGAACCTATGTCAGGTCCATCATCATTAAAGCATGACGTCATAGATGCTCAACCAGGGCCGTCACGCATACTCATGGACATCACAAATGTTGTACCAGTTGCCAAGGTATCTATTTACACATTATAATTTATAACAATGGAATTCTTTTATGCTGACCTTTTGTCTGTGAACTAGCCAAATTGGTAGCAATATATCTTTCATTTAATAACGTCCTGTCAAACAAATATATCCATATAAGTTGTGGGTGCTCTAAGTGGACAAAAATGTAAAACTAAATTTGTATACACGAAGAGCACCTGCCAAAAATATTGATGGGTGCTCTAAGTGGACTAGGCCAGGTGCTATTCGCGCAGGTGCTATTCGGATGGGTGCCCTAACTAGACTACCTCGTCTTTAACCCCTAACAATGAACTGCAGTTAATGTTTGATAAAAAATATTGTTTTTAAGGAAGTACCCAATCCATCACAGAACCCCATAGAACCTGTTCCATCAACATCAAAGCATGAAGTGATAGAAGCTCAACCAGTTGCCAAGGTACCTTTACATATTATAATAGGTTACAACCTATTGTCATGCGCCTGACCGGGAGGCGCGCCGGCCGAACGTACCTAAACTGCGGTGTGACACCCCCCTGCGGCCAGTAGTAGTAAAGCCGTAATATGTGATCGCCTTTACCCGCCATACTTTAAGATCCCCTCTCTAAACTTTCTCTTGTGTGCATGTGATGTGAGCATTAAAAAGTATATCTATCTATTTTTGTTTCAGCCTATCAGTGCCAGTAATCCAGCAAAATCAAAGAGAGAAGCAGAGTTATTGAAAAGGTGTAGACTGTATATGAAAAGAATTTGGAAGTTGCGGCACACTATCAAAAAAAGAAATAAACTTGATAGTTTTAACATCCTTTATGAAAACGATTCTTTCCAAAAACTGGTGAAAAGGTTAACTCCGTCTTTTGCAATACTTTTGCAATCGCAGTTGAAAAACGTTAAAAAGCAAAGGAAAGGGCGAAGATGGACTTTAGATGAAAAGTTAATTGCATTACGGCTTTACAAAAGGTCTCCTATGTGTTATAGACTTTTAAGGAGAATGTGGTTTTTACCAACCCCAGCAACTCTAAAATCGTTGCTAAGTCAGTTTGACTTGTCTGTTGGTATAAACCAAAAACTTCTCAGTGCATTAGAAGAACATGTTAAAAGTTTACAGTCTTCTGATAATGAATTTATAATGATGTTTAATGAGATGTCGTTAAAAAAACACTTGGAATACAAACCAAAATTAGACCTAATAGAAGGATACCAGGACCATGGGCCTCAGCATGGACGGACTCAACAAGAAGCAACTCATGCACTAGTATTCATGGTGGCTGGTATACGAAAAAAAGAAAAACAGCCTATTGCTTTTTATTTGTCTAGTTCCTATGTTACTGCAGACAGATTGGCAGTCCTTATAAAAGAGGTAACTATATACTATTACTTGCTCAAATTTAAACATATATAATTATGTTAGTATGTTAATAAGCAGGACCGAACCACACAGTCTGTTAAACATCTGATTCTGCAAGTGATTATGCCTTTTCCATTCACCAAAACACCTCAAATATTTAGCATGTAATATATCATACTGCATCAAGAGTACATTGGCGCAAGCCAGGTATCTACCAAAACTGAGCCAAGCGGTGCGTTATAAACACATCGCCTCTGCGATTGAAAATACTATGGTAGATACCGGGCTGTAAGCTGCTTATTGGTGGAGCACGAAGATTCTCTACAAACTCAGAGGCACATGCAGTGTGCATTACATACTTACATACATTACATACAAGATCAGATACACACTTACAGCTTTAGAAAGATTTGATTTTCTGTTTCTGTTTCATTTATTAAAAGTGTGTGTTAACAAAATCTAAAAATTTTTATTTGCAGGTTCTACATGCTTGTTTCAAAATTGGCCTATGTATATCAGCTACAGTATGTGATATGGCTGCAGTCAACAGAAGGGCATTAGCAATTCTGGGTGCAAGTAAAGAGAAGCCATATTTTTTAATAGTAAATAATGAAGTAGTTACTATGTTTGACCCACCACACTTACTCAAGAGTTTTAGAAATCTTTTTATAAAATACAATGTTAAGTGCAGTACTGATATAATGTCAAACACCCAAACAGGACAAGGTAATTTATCAATACTTATGCAAACATACATATTGAATTGATTTAGAAAGCAATAATCATTTCAAAATTCCTCTTTTACAGGTTTGGCAAAATGGAGTCACATAAAAGACTTTTATGATTTAGATAATCAAAACAAAAATTTCGTTTTTGCACCTGCTCTTCGCAAAGAACATTTAAACCCTAACACCAAAGAAAAGATGAAAGTAAAGTTGGCTGCACAAGTTTTAAGCCACTCTGTTGCATCGGGGATGTTCGCCAAAATAGCGGCAGGTAAATAATACCAAAATATATTTTTTATTTACATATCTTACGGTAAGCACTTGGCCTTCATCTCACTGATGTTAATTGATAATAAGGCCGACAGACGGACGGTTGAAGCGCTTCCCCCGGAATCCTCACCTACTGAGGATTTCTGCACTTACTATGCCATGTTAAGGCAACTTTCCACAACCTTAATTTACCGACTGCATTTTTTTACATTTCCGACTCTCATTACTGGTTAATTTCAGGGGAATTGCCATCAGACGCTACAACCACAGCAAACCTTGTATCCAACATGGATAAGTTGTTCGATTGCATGAACAGCGAGAGTCCAGACTTACGAAGAGGAAAACCTTATGCTACAAATTTGTCAAAAAAGTCACCCCATTTAAAGTTTTTTATTTCCATGAGAATGTTCTTTTCTGATATGGAATTTGTGGGCTGTTCCCAAACCCCACCATCACAGCAAGGTTGGATATGGTCATTGAATGCAGTAGAGCGGTTGTGGAGAAATTTATGTCGTAAACATAGTAACATAAAAACTTTGTCGACACGTCGCCTGCAGCAAGATCCCCTTGAAAATTTGTTTGGAACAATAAGAGGAAATTGCGGAGCAAACAACAATCCAACTGTTGGACAATTTATAGCTGCTCTAAAAACAGCGATCATGTCCAACCTTGCCCATTTGTCCAGTGGTAATTGTGAGCATGACGAAAATGACAACATGATTAAAAATTTTAAGAAAATATTTACACCCACACTCATTCGCACTGCCGATGATGCCAAACAAACAGAACAAAAAGATTTAGAAGCATCCCTTTGCTTGATAACAGATTCAGTAGATGTAAGTTTCGCGGAACCTTCATCTACTGAATCTGCAGAATTGCAGGCTTGTGCGTATGTGTGTGGGTATTTATTAAAGAGAAAAAAAGATAATTGTCAAAAATGTGATACATTTTTAAAAAAGCAGGATATTGATTGTGAATTATTTAATTTCATGCAATTCAAAGAATACAATGATTTTAAAAAATCGCTTATATATGCATCAAATGAATTTGTAAACTGTGTGGAATCTTGTGCGACAATTATAAACGATTTATTGCGCACAAGAAGCCACACGGTCGAAATAAAAAAAACAATTATCGAGATACTTTATAAAAACGTTAATTTTGCATTCATAAATTGTCATTACAATGAGAATATAGAATTTATTGTTAACAATATTTTTTATATATGTATTAGAAGATTTTGTACTTTGAAAAATCGCCAGTACAAGGAAGAGACATCGACAGTATTGTTAAGAAAAAAAATGGACATAATAAAACATAAATAAAATCTATTTGCCATTGTTTTATTTATTAATGTAATGTTTTTTACTAGTTTCAAACGTTTCTTCCATGTACTATTCTTCCGATGAAGTAGTTTCATGAGAAACTTCTCTCATAAAACTTCAAATGGAAGAATAGTAAGGAAGAAACGTTTGAAACTTTGAAGTAAAGATTTGGGTAGGTACACCTACTTTTGAAAAGTATCTGATTCCCGCCACAAATTTAAATTTTTCCCGCCATACTACTTCGTTGGGGATTACCAGAGATGGCGCTAGTGTCAGAATTTGTCGCCTTATATTATGTATGAAGTTGACATTCTTCTCCGTATATGTGTTCTGTG
>CAUJAO010000195.1:0-17134 GCA_963082485.1 Eudonia mercurella
ACAAACCATGAAAAGCGTGTTTTACAGTATTATAGGTACCTACCTACGTGGTGCAAGCGCTTCATATTGCAGTATTTGCATTCAACCCTATGAGCGACACGCAGCCGGGTTACCGGGTTACGTCAAGGTCGCCAAGCAGGATTTTGTGAAAGCAACGGCGCACGCTCGTAGCGCCTTAGATATAAGATTTACTTTCGATTGTCCCGACCGTTGAGAGAGTTAGGTACGCGGGATCATTTGTAAGCATGAAAATTTATGTCTTATTTATATTTCGATATGTTTGAATGTCCATTGGTAAAAATTTAAATCCTTTACCATGCATGCCGTCCGCGTTGCCATTAAGAAAAACTCATTTTAAAATAAGAAAAAAAGAAAAACTGCGTGTGCTATTGAAACTTTTTATTTGATAAAATTGCGATTTAGGATGTCTTAATAATAAAAGATGTTCATTAGACCATCACATAATAGACCATCATTTAAACCTGTCCAATCTGAACAAAATAAATAAAGTTCTCTTTAACTTTAATTACCAGAAAGAACCTTTTATTTTTACAATGCTACTTAACCGCTAAGATTATGAACTACATCAGTGTAGTTAACATAATCATAATCTTATTTATGATACAACCTAAAGCAATTATACAAAATATCTTTCCATACTGTACTTATTTAGGTTTATTTAAAGTAGAAATATAATATCGTCACATTTTGTTCATTTATAAGTTAGGGCAGATAAAATTAGATGCTTTAAAATAACACGTAATGAAAAATAAAATGATATTTTATGAGAAGCAACGATAAAGGCCATATGTTTCTTTTTGAGGAATGTAAGTTACAGTATTAATTTTCACTTCCGTTTTATGTTCACTATTGTTTTAATTTCTTACTAGCATTTGCTAAACATTTACTAACTTTAGCTGCGTGTCGATATATCGCATTTAAGTGAATCACACAACGACTTGTTATCTTCAAAAGCCTCATTTCGTTCAGTTTTATAACAAAAGAAATATAGAATTTCCAAAATGACGAATATTTTTTTGCTTCTAATATTGTCATAACCTTCGTAAATATTCAGTTCATTATTTTCACAAAAAAATTAAAGAACTGTATCTAAAAATTGCTGGATACTCTTTCCACAAAAAAATTAAAGAACTGTAGCTAAAAATCGCTGGATACTCTCACAATACAAAACAGTTAGCTGACATAAGCCATTTTTGTTCTTTACGCATTTGGCATTACGAATTTATTATAATCGCTACTTGTATAACAAAAATATACTATACATACTAATTTGTCTATAAATCATAACATTTAATCTCTGACATTCCCTATTTGTTATAATAATGCACATAATATATTGGTATTCTGATGTGTTCATAATTTCTTAGTCTCTAAAAAAGAACATTATTTACTGGTCAGATTATTGTAACAAAAACTATAGACGAACAGAAAGGTGGGGTGGACACGCGAAGAGATCCCGTTTAAGACACATTTTTATTATGATGTTTTTAATATCACTCTATTTGAAATGTACATGCTATGGGAAGACTATTTTATATGCTTATCATTAAGAAACTAAGCTCTCTTTGTCACTATCAACAAACGGGATAAAACGAGAGCATAGTATTCAGTTATACCTTTAAGGTAACAATACAGATTGCAAATTCAAAATAATACAAGTTAAAAATAAAAATTGAACAGACTTATGGGACTACTCGTGTTTAAGTTTTCTTTAAACCAGACATTTCTAACTCTTTAAATAGTTCGTGGTCACAGAGTCTTTAAACGTAAGGCTGAAATAATTATGCAAAATAAACGCCAGTAGATCTGTAAGTGTTCTATTTAAATGTGCAGTGTCCGTGTTAAAATAAAAAAATTAAAAAGTACCTGATCTAATTTAAAAGATGTAATAAATCAATAGTAAGCAGGAGATAAGGCCAACCGCTCCCCTTGCTGCCTTAACTGACATTGCACAATTACCGCTACGTACAGAATCGCTACCAACTGCAACATGTCGCGTTTGCATGTGTCTACTGAAAATAAACATAGCAAAACCGCACTTACAATGATTTTTAAGAATTAAAATAACAAAATCAGTGTAATCTACATGTAAGTTCAATTGAAAACTCATTATTATATTAAAAATAGCATTGGGTTGGGCACCGTAAGAGTTACCTGGTTAACACTTTGTAAATAGTTTGATATGATCTGACCGGCTATTTAAAGGTAAAAAAACAAAGCAATAATTAGTAATTACTTAACAAAACTCTTAACAGGCTCAATATGTTGAATTTTTTCATTGATTTCGATCTTATGTCATGGGGATAAAGTCAAAATTAAGGTGTTCAATATTGACAGCTCGAAAGTGGGGTAGTCGATAAGATGAGAGAGAAATAAGTTTGTCTAAATAGTATAAAGAGAAACCTGTTTCTGTGTCTTCATTGGGACTGGTGTCCCGTACAATCGGATAACACTTTGAATTGGACTATACATTTGTTCGGGGCATTATGTTTGACAATTACAATTTTTTTACATCGTTTACCATGAATTCCAAAAGATTTCAACCAATTACAATAAGTAGCATTTTAAATACAAAATACACTATGTTATATCACATATTTTATAATATTGTTTGTTTATAAAGTGCGTTCATAATTTGTGCGATTATGTCCGAAGCCGTAAAGAGTTTAAAAGACAAACGGAGCTTGTTTCAATATGATGGACCGCATTGCTTCCATTCTGTCTATTAGACGGGCTTCTTTTGGGTTTTCCGATTATCCCAATTCGTAATCACAAAGCACGATTTAGGCCACGGCAACTACTGAATCGAACATAAACGCAGCATCAAAATGGCACCGTACGCATACACGAATCGTCGAAAACGAGCGGCCAAAAGAAAAACGGTCACGTGACAGTTTCTATCGAAACACTAACCGTCCGCTTAATACTAACGGTGCGTCCACACCGCAGTTACGTAACTCAGAGCGCCACGATGCAAATATGTTAAGAGCTATTTAAAATTAAAAAAATATATGTACGACCCTCTCACTGTTTACCTATTAAAGAGTCTTTTTACATATCGTTATTCCACACAAACTAAAGTTATATTTTTTTCAAAACAATAAGCCAAGTTGTAATTAAACTTTCTATGCTTAAAAAAGTTTATTCAACAGCATAAGCAATTTAAATAAAGTCCACTATGGAAAGTTTCAAATCGCAATAATTCAGTTTCATAAAAACCTTTTTTTTAAATGTTTCCTATCAACTATTTAGATCTATGTATTGTTTTTAAGCATATAAAGTTTCGTTACAATTTGCTTATTGGTTTGGAAAAGTTGGAACTTTGAAATTTGCATGCATTGCAATACAGAAACATATAAAGGCTCTAAAGTTGGTAAATTTTCTATATTTAATAGACGAGAATCGTTGCTCCACGTAAAGTGACCGCAGTGCGAACTCACCATAACAGATCTCGCACCGTACTCTGTAAAAATATTATTAAATGCTAGAACACTGTATAATAAAAGTACGTAATGAATAACATAGAGCACGTGTCTCACTGCGCTGCGCGTGGAATGAGTCCGTTACCGCCCGGCCGCGAACACTGGCGTCTTGGACCGCAGCGAGCGCATTTCTAGTTCATTGCGTTTTTTCTATCAATGTTGGCTAGGACTGCCGTAGTATGCCTTAAGGCTAGGTTCACACGGCATTGTACTTTAAGTTTTTTCCAGTATACGAATATAAACGTGCAAAGAGCTACCTCGTCGTACAAAGAACGTTCACTCGATACATTTTCATTCGTATAGAAAACGAACTGACGCAGTTTTCTTACATCAATCACTTTTTGATAAAAACGTTGATATAAACGTGTACTATATGCGACACTGCAAACCGAATACGTTAAAGTTCATACGGTTAGCTTGACAAGTCCGTTGAGTATACGTTAAACGTATTGAGGTGTTAACTCTTTTTTGCAGTAAAAGTCGTGTGAATGGTTTAATTACTATTATTATTATTTACATATATATTTTTGTTAGGGGCATTTTTATGAGTAAACCGTTATACGCTATATTTGCAATATATAACATTACCTGCATCACCGTTGCCAATTTAACTTTATAGATAACGTTACTTAACGTTACTAATATAATAGTGTGTATTTCATAACGTTATCAAGCCCCGGTTCTATGTACAGACGCCTGCACATCAACCTATACAAAACTGTCCAATTTCCTCAATAGACTTTAAACTTTACATATTACGTCATATGGTTAAACATTTATTGAAGAAATTAAAAAGAAATTTACATACAGGCGTTACTATTTACTCAATACGACGTATACTGCATTAAAACGTCCAGGACAATTCCGTGTGAACATAACCCAACGCGCAACGATCTATAAATCCGCTCGCCCGGTCGTAGCCGCTCTCGCTTGTAGCTGGGTGCGTTAGCCGGCGGCGGCGGGCGAGGCGGGCGCGGGTTATATGAGCTGGCGACCGAGCGCTTGCCGCAGTTTGCGATCCCACGCCTCCGCCTCCGCCCACGAGTGCCGTACCTCCCGGAACAACTGCGACCGACAAAAAGTAGAGTTAAGTAGGTAGAGTAAATAGCCTACAGCTGTCCCACTGTGCTGGGCAAAGCCCTCCATCATTGACATCAAGTCATCACAACAATTGATGGGTAACGGCTTGATCACCACGCTTGAATGCGGGTTGGTGGTATGACCTGCCCCCCAACCGCCTAACTCTCTCGCTTTCGTTCGCTTTGAAGGCGAGGCCCTCGCCTCGCTTTCTAATATAATATCGAAATATAATATCGAATAATATCGAAAGCTATAGCATATAGCTTCCGATATTGGTTTCATGTTGCTTTCGAAATGACAAGATGACGCCTCCTCCTCGCCTCGCCTTCAAAGCGATCGAAAGCGAGAGAGTTAGGCGGTCGACCCCCTGGTAGTTGAACCCAGGAACTTCGGGTACCGGGCCGAGCGCTTTGCCACCGGCCGCCGTGGCGTTAAGTAGGTAAGTACACAGTCAATACAAGGTATTTGGTACCTGTATAATCATGAATATGCCTAAATAGCATCATATTGTCTATATCTTAACCCCCATATTCATAAAAACTATTTAAGCATAATTTAGTTAATCATTGTTTTGTCTCTTTTTCTCAAATTCAAAATGACTTTTGTGTGACGTTGACAAAACAATATTTAAGTAAATAATGCTTATATAGTTTTTATGAATAAGGGGGGTAAGGTTGTTTCTTACAATGTAAAATTGTGACGTGAGAACCCTAGTCCATCTTATACATTGTTTTTGTTCGTTAACCTCAAGGTCTGGTATAATGCATGTAAATAGTTATATAAAATATACGTTTTTCTCATATTATGTACTGACTAGCAGAATCTCACATACCAACCCTACGGTCACTGATTTAATCAGGCACATACTACGCATTTGCTTAGTGAGTTTTTATCACTCAAATTACAGCCTTTTTTATATACACAATCATTCATCACGTATACACAAATCTCAATCTATTCCACAGATACATATCGTCGGCGGGCTATGAAATCCTCGCATGTGCTCTAGTCCAAATTTTACAGGAGATGAAAAAAACTGTCTAGTGAAAATTTTTGTAGGAAGCCAAGTAAAACATTCAGTGGATTTTTCATGTTTAAAACATTATTCAAGGATTCTGAAGACAAATATTCGCATATAATTTACAGAAAAGGGTCTAATGTTACTTGAGAGGTTTTCATAGACAATAAAATATCTTAGTATTGTTGTATACTAGGTCATCCGTTGAAGAAAAGACAATAATTATGAATAATCAACCTTTTTATTTAATTATTTTAAAATAACTTCGAATTTTGGATTATTACAGAAAAGGGTTTCTCCCTGAAACAAAAAACATTAACTTAAAAGCCTCATTTTTCGAGGAGTTGTGTAGGTTTTTACTGAACTTTAATTAAAATATTGTTACAAATGTTAATCATATTTTTTAACCAAAATACCTACCTACTTTTAGTCATAATGAGTGACTCTTGGTACTACTAAACTAATAGGTAGGTAACATAATTATACTTACATAATAAAATATTACTCTATAACAAAAACATTTTAGCAAAATGTTTCCTAAAACTTTCAAAAATTACATCGTAAATCAGGATAGCAAACAAAACAGTCTTATCATAAACATCAACATAAAAAATGGCACAAGTTTCAGTCTTTTGTAAATTTAGCGTCACCAAATAACTATACTATTTCTTACCTAGTGTTAAAGCCTGAAAAATTTAGTAAACCTCCATTCATTGAATGAATGACTCTTGATACTAAACAAATAGGTAGTTAACATAATTATACTTATAAAAAATATAACAAAAACATTTTAGCAAACGTTTCAAATACGTATCTAAAACTTTAAAAAATTATATCGTAAATCACAATAAACAAACAAACAAAACAGTCTTAGCATAAACAACAACATAAAAAATGGCACAAGTTTCAGTCTTTTGTTTTAAGCGTCAACAAAGAACTATACTATTTCTTACCTATTATCGACTGAAAATTTTAACAAACTGCGATTCATTGGTGTTACAAAATGAAATAATCAGAAAAGGGTTTGTGTACAGCATATTATCTACATTATATTTCAGTCTGTTTACTGCAATATCTTTCAATAATATATTTTTTATCAACAATAAAACCTACTGCCAGAAACTCAGAAAACGACTGGTAATCCTTTCTAAAAACCAATATAGGAAAAGAACGTAAAATTAAAAATCAATAAAAATTAATGTATAACACTGACACTCACACGACTTACATCTCGTCTGCATGAACAAATATTACTATTTTGAGATCTCCTGGTATCAGTACATTGATGAGGAAGATCGTCGTAAAAAGAGTGTACATCGACAGGTAAAACATCTTTCAACTCCTGCAGATGAATGTACTTACTACGGGGTATCGGTATTCTCGTCTCATATAACAATGGCATTACATCCGTCAGGCCTGGCTTTTTTATTCGTCTTTTTAGCTCTTCCCAATCTTTTTCAAACTCTGTCTTCACGAAAATCTTCCCATCATGTCTATATTCTATGCCTCGCAATTCATACACAGTTGCTTCTCCAGTTTTCCGACCAGGTCTTATTGAATTCAAATACGGCATCGAACTGAACTTTTTAAAGAAGGTGTGCTGTAGATAATGCACTTGGTAAGGTTTGGTCTTACGAGCAGTGCGACATATCTCCACATACTGCGCAGGTGAGTATATTTCGCGATTTTTCAGTTGCCGCTCAATAGTCGAGTGCATAGAATCGCACTCCATTTGTGTATGACCTTTGACAAGGTACTTGTGCGTGATTTTGATCTGTTTTTGTACAGAAACTAGCAAAAGAGCATTCGCTAGGATTGCGTTACGATTTTGATTGGTACACCCGTCGCTCCAAAAAATTATGTGTTTTACATGTTCATCCACGTGGTGGTTAATAAAATAGTGCAAAATGCTGCTAAACTCATCAGCGCAGACACCCCCTTCACCTTCATGCCATATGAAACAATACGCATCGCGGGTATGTAAGTCAAATATTGTAAAATTGTGCACCTTAAGTTTAGTTTTATAGTACAAAGCGGATGCCTGTAATGCAGGGGAAAGAAGAACCGCTTGTAAATCAAAAGTAAAAATTTTTACTGTTTCATCTTTAATTTCTTTGTCCTTCTCTTTTTCCTGTCTTGCTATATTTTTTTCCTGTACGTGACGGCTGTATATTGCTTCAGTAACGTTTCCGACTTTATACGAACAACAAAGGTCACACTGATCCTTTTTTGGCGAAAATAAGGCTAAATTCATGGCATCAAATTCGTTTTTAAATACTTTGAGGCTTACTTTACATTCTAGTTGTCCTATTGCCATAAGATTTTTGACATATTCCTGATAAAGACTGTTTTTACTTTGCCAATTTTGTTCTAAGTACAGTTTGTTTGTAGATTTCCTGCAGTAGTGGGATTCAAGTTTTGGCAAGCTAGTCAAGAACTCTTTTACTTTGTTCCTTCCTATACCTTCTAGAGCTTGTACATTAATATTTCTTGATGATATTTTGCGAGTTTCTTCTTTTTCTTCGTTTTGAACCCAGTTGTGCACGGACCATTCTCCAACATTTAATGTACCTAAAAACATTTTTTTACAAACTTTTATTTTAGATCCTGATACATTAAAACTGTACTTAAATGTGTGTTCCCTCCTATTACTATTGTCGCTGCATTTACGCCGAGCAACTTTCTCCTTTTGAACCGTCTGTTGTATGTAAACCTTTTTTCCTTCCCATGCTAATTTCCAATATTTTTTGAATATATTTTGTCTCATATCTTCGGTGATCTTATGGCACTCAAAAAATTTACTACTATCGTTGTGTTCACAACGAGCCTTTACGCTACGTTCTTGTTTTTTCACGTCGAAGACAATTTTACCATCATCCGTTTTCCTTCTTCCATCGTAGCTTTTCCCTTTCATTCTGTTGTTTTTGTTTTTTATATAGGTCCAGTTCTCTTTATTTGCTCCTTTAGCACGTTTTCGAGTATGACTCAAGTCATCGTCAGGTTCAACAAGGATGGATTCGCATGAGGTGAATGACACGTTGTCATCGGGCTGGTACTCCGAGTCGTCATCAGGTGAGAAATCTCGGTCTCGAGAATCCGCATCCAAATTGCCAATAAACACATCGGTGTCAATATATCTATTTGCAATAGGTGATGACTGCGCTTCATAGTCATTTGAAACCAAAATCGATGGCGATAAGCCGCTAGAGTGGTCAATACTTTTGTCTTCACTATGATTATTTGATACCGAGACTGATAAGTGAGCTGCAATTACCGATAATGAAAGAGATGCGAGCGAGGGTACTTCCATAGAATCAACAACTTTTGTAGTAGCAGTTTCGCATACATGGTTATGTTTCAAGGCTATAGTAGCGGCGGACTGTAATGCTGAGTTGAAGTGCGGCGTGATTTCTGGCGACTGTTTCCTCTTTGTAGGAAAAGCACGAGGTTGTGTATTTGACTTCCTTAAAAAACGTTTATTTGGAATCATTTCCGGTGAATATCCTGATATCTCTTCTCCATGATCATCATTATTGTTAGAGCATATAGATGTCTCGATTAGGTTTAACATAGGATCATTTAAAAGTGGGAAAAGAGTATTGTCAAAAGTAGATGTCAAAGATTTCGGAGATTCACACTTGTTTGAATCAGAAGCTTCTTGGGAAATTAATGTATTCAATGATGGTTCCTTGTGAGAGTCTTTTAAATAAGTAACCTCATCGCTTAGAAAATAATTATAATCCGCTTCATCAATATTGTCTTGAGCCGATGCAAGGCAAAAATTGCTTACATCATCTGATGGAGATTTTTCCATTCTGTAAACAAAATTACTTACTTATAATGAATTTTCAAGTGATAGTGAGTGAGGTAAGTTTAACAATTAGTTAAGAGAGTAAAACAAATAATGATTTACATAGTGATCATAACAAATTGATTTTTATGTATACAGTAGGCCAAAAAAGTGGTCTACTAATAATGTACTTGTTAACTACGAAAACTGGTATGATCATATAAGAGGGTTAATTATTGAATGAAAAACTGTTAGACGCACATACAAGGTTATATGTACAGTACTTTTCAATTCATAAAAACTTGTGAAATCACATACAAGTTTAAAGTTTAATAATAATCAATTTTGTAAAACTCGGGTAGTTGCATAAGAGGTTATCATACAACCAATTTGTATGAAAACCTCGCATAGCTATTTGCATGCTTTTATTTCAAAAGGTAAACCTCGGTAACGCATACACGAGATTTGTTTGTAATAATCACAATAATATGATAAACACGTATCCATTCTTACAAGTTCTTCATTTTTATTTCATACTAAATTATTTTTTATAAGAGGTTAGGAATAAAATATCGCTAAAAAACACTCGAAACACACAAATTTGCATCAAAAAGTATTTCTATTGTAAAGGAAATGCAAAATGTACTTACTTGCACTTATTAAACGTAGGTTTTAGCCACAATTTACACTTTTATTCGCTTTATAAAGCGCCGCAAACCACAAGATGAACTGTCATGCCGAGCTTTTCGAACCACACTGGTCGCCGTGATTTTTTCACGAGGTTCTCATTGACTTCAATAGATGGCGCTACAATGATCGAATCCGAGTTTCGTTCGACGTAGACATGTATTACGAGGTTTTCTCACGAAAAACATTTAAAAGAGTTTTTCACAAAATTTGCGACCTACGAGGTTTTCATAGCCCGCCGACGATATAAAACAAACTTATATAAACACACTCATACACACACAGACACAGAGGCAAAGCGGGATGAGGATGGGGACTTCAGTTCGCGGTTTTCTAAATATTTTGTTGTTAAAATTGTCACGTGGTTTCCGTGACAAATTATTGATTAAAAAATTTAATATACTTCATTATTATTATGCAAAATATTGATACAATAAGCCGAGATCTGGATTCTTTGTCTCCTGCCCGTGTGGTCATCTGTGACGCGGACGATGTAAGAAACGAAATCTCAACTAACAATTGCACCTTAAACATTATTACACAAAATATCCGTAGTATAAATTGTAATATGCCTAACTTCAACACCCTGCTACAAAGGTCCGAAGTAGCCTGGGACGTGATAGTTTTGTCTGAGTGTTGGCTATCTGCTGCAAAAAGTATTCCTGATCTTGACAACTATGTACATGCGACTACTACCAATCACAAAACACAAAACGAGGGCGTTGTTATATATCACAATAAACACATAAATGGAATCTTTGAGGAGCCTTTAGTGGACGACTGCAATTGTCTTATATTAAAAGTAAATCACGATTTCTGTATCATTGGTGTGTATCGTCCACCTAGTTATTCAAACATAAGTAATTTCACTAGTTCAATTGATGCGTTACTTTCAAAACTTAGTAATTATAAGAATATTATACTTTGCGGCGATATTAATATCGACATAATGCCCAATGGTCTTGATAGCCGCTGTCATGATTATTTGAATGTTTTGGCTAGTCATTGCATGCTCGCCGGGTATACGGTACCAACCCATGGTCGCACATGTCTCGACCACGTCATGATTAAGTCAAAACTAGATGCCAAATGTGTAATTTTTGATTCCTCCATCACTGATCATGTCTGTGTAGCTGCTAGTCTTAAGTTAAACACAAAAATATTTTCTCTAAATAAACAGTCTCATTATATTGATTTCATTAATCTGGATAATATAATTCAAAATATGGACTTTAGCCCTATCCTAAATTGCAATGATGCTAACCTTGCGGCTGAACTTCTGGTAGGATACTTAAGCACGGCTATTAAAAAAAGCTCCACCTTTAGGAAAACTCCAAAAAGGCAATTTATCGGTAAACCCTGGATAACTAAAGGACTTTTACGTTGTATGAGGAATAGGGACAACTTGTAAAAAAAATCTAAAAGAGACCCTACAAATGAGATCCTCATGACTACTTATAAACGATATAGGAATTTTTGTACATCGGTCCTAAAAAAAGCCAAAAGGTCTTATGAAAAATGTGCGATTGAAAGGGCACGTGACAATAAAAAAGATCTTTGGCAGGTCATTAAAAAAATAAGTGGTTCTAATAGAATAGTCAATCGTTCATCCTCACTTCTTACCCCAAATGATCCTCAGAAAAGCGTGGATGATGTGAACAGCTTTTTCGCAAATATAGGACGAAAACTAGCCGAAAACATCATCAGTAATAACCTCATAACTCGTCATGCCAGCTCACTGCCCTCGGACTCTCCTCTTTCGTCGTTTGTAATGGCTCCAGTTGATGAAATGGAAACTGCTGACCTTATTAGTAGTCTCAAAGACAAATGTGCAGTGGGAGTAGATTTGATATCTACTAAAATTGTCAAAAGATATGCGCCATCTCTTGTTATTCCAATCACCCATATGATAAATCTCTCCATATCAACAGGAGTTTTTCCGTCTGTTTTCAAAGTGGCTCTTATCAAACCAGTTCATAAAAGCGGCGGGAAGGATTGTGTAAATAATTACAGGCCTATTTCCATTTTACCCACGCTCTCTAAAATCCTAGAGCGTGTGATGAATGAAAGACTGATTAATTACTTAGAATCTAACAACTTTCTTTCGACTTCCCAGTACGGCTTTCGACGTGCCAAATCAACCAACGACGCCGTCCATGATCTTGTTAGCTCTATTATAACCTCCCTTGATGGAAGAAATAAGTGCCTGACGGTGTTCCTTGATCTGGCCAAGGCTTTTGACACGGTGTCAATTCCTCACCTAGTGGTAAAATTAGAAAACATTGGAGTGCGTGGCCTTACTCTTAAACTGTTTGAAGATTACTTAGCTAACAGGTCTCAGAGAGTAAAAATTGATGATTGGACGAGTGATGAGGCTGCGGTTACGTACGGTGTGCCGCAGGGCAGCATAATTGGTCCAACCTTGTTTCTAGTCTATATCAACGACCTCTGCAACCTAACTCTCCAAAGTGGAAAAATATTTACGTTCGCCGATGACACTGCCCTATTCTTTACTGGGATGTCTTGGCAGGAAGTATTTTGTTCTGCCCAACAGGGGTTCAATATAGTAAGTGAATGGCTGAATCATAATGTGCTTACTCTTAACGTCACCAAAACGAACTATATTACATTTGCCTTACGCTCTGATCATCTACCTCCTGAGTCCCTGTTCCTTTCGGCCCACAACTGTGCCCCAAACCCCTCTTTGTGTCACTGTCCCAACCTCACTAGAACTAGCACCGTTAAATACCTGGGAGTAGTTATTGATCAGACCCTTTCTTTCAAACCGCACATTGACACCCTTGTAGCTCGGCTCCGTAAACTCATTTTTATTTTCAAAACTCTCCAGCATATAGCGGATCGTCGTGTGATCAAGACTGTATACTATGCCTTATGTCAATCGCTTGTGGACTACTGTATTTCTGCATGGGGAGGGGTCGCTAAATACCATCTGCTCCAAGCTGAATGAGCTCAACGTACGATCTTAAAAGTTGCTGCAGGTCTACCTTTTCGCTACCCAACTGTTGATCTTTATAGGGACTGGGACGTACTCTCAGTTAGACAGTCTTTCATTCTACATACTGTCCTAAAGAAGCACTCAGAGCTACAGTACGACCCGCTATTACTAGGGATCAAACGGAGGAAAGATAGAGTTTATTCTCTCCAACGTTTTAGAACCGCCTCTTCCCACAACTTTTTCTGTTTTCTTGGCTGTTATTTGTACAACAAATTAAACCGGGCACTAAACATTTATCCGCTCCCTAAATCTGTCTGTAAGGTAACTGTCTCGAAATATCTTAAAACACTAGATTATAAAACAACTGAGGAATTACTCATTCCCCCGGTCTAAATTCCAGACTAAATAACATACTTTTAACTTATAAAATATATTCCATAATTTGATTCTAAAATAAGTATAATTCTAAATATAATAAAACAAAAAAAAAAAAAAAAAAAGATTTAGTTTCACATCTATCCACACAGACCACTTCTCATTCTCACATTCACTCACACTCACTAACACTCTCTCACACTCACTCAAATTCACTCACACATACGCTAAATCGTATACGCTCCATATCAATACGCACTTACGTAGGTTGGGAAATTCTGCAGTCTTACCTTAGTTTATATTTAGTTTTTACTAAAAAAAAAAAAAATTATTTTATTTTTATAAATTGTCAATTTAGGGTTTGACTTATTTTCTGACTTCTTTTGTGGTCAGGACTACTAGATCCTAAATCATCTGTCTTTGGTTTTTGTTTGTTTTTTTTTTTTTTTTTTGCGCCTCTTTACATCTTACTCATGTTGCCATTAGTTATATTCTGTCTATGTCCGCGAGGGGGGTCCTGGTGACCTGTATTTGCAGGTTTCTCACGAAACCTATTTCAGGCACCAGTCTCTCACAAATGATAGGATGCAATGTATCTAAATAGTATATTTTAGGCCTTTTGTAACTCCTTATTGTGTAGAGAAAATAAACGCTTTTTTATTTATTTATTTATTATAAGGTCTAAAAAATCAGAACTCAAAAACTGTCATGGCTTGAACAAAAAATGTAATAAAATAAATTTGAGTTCTGGTATGGAAAAGTGATTCTACTTATGTACCAAATTTTCAACCCACTTGGAAAAACTATAAATACTACACTAAAAGTAACGGCAGTCCATTGCGGCATGGTGGCGCCATCTACAGCTGTTTATTAAAGAGTTTGTTTGTTCTTGCAAGTTATGCAACTTTTGCAATGCCGAAATTGCAAATATATCAAACTCTTCAATGTAAGGGCACTTAAGCCCTTTGTTTAGTAGTAACACCCACCAAATCTCCTTCGGCCAGGGTAGTGAGTCGATCCGACCCGACCCTCACTAATGTTAAAGTCAATGGGAATGTCAGATTCCAACAATAGGATGTTAAGAGACTGACGAAGCTAAAGTGGTCTAACCATTTAGTCACAAATTCGACCATAATACTACGATTATCGCAGTCATCATCATCATGCTGGGGCACGAGCCTTTCCTATGGATGGATAGGGAGAACGGCCCATAAACCACCACGCGGGCCCAGTGCGGATTGGTGGTTGTTAACGACTGCTAATGCAGCCGGGACCAACGGCTTTACGTGCCTTCCGAAGCACGGAGGAGCTCGAGATGATAAACTTTTGGTCACCCATCCGATGACCGGCCTTTGCGAAAGTTGCTTAACCTCAGCATTCGCAGACCGGGCGCGTTAACCACTGCGCCATCGAGCTCCTCGGTTATCGCAGTATTAAAAACGAAATAGTTAAGAGAACAGTATCTCACCTGCGAAAGCCACACTTCGTCCGCTAACAATTCGTTGAGGATGACTGTGGTGTCTTTACTGGGGTTCTGCATTCTCTTCTCCGCCACCCGTTTACTGCACTCGGCGTACATGAGGTACTTCTGGTGCGATATCCTGGAGTACAGCTGCACGCGGCCGCAACACGCCGCGCATACTAGGAATTCCTATAAACGATTTATAAAGTATTACATAAGGTAGTTAAAGGTTAAATTTGGGGTTAGGCGTATCCCTTTAAGAAATTTTAAGATTAGTTTTGTTCAACCAATTATGGTGCATAAAAATATCATAGTGTACAACCCCCCTTAGTTTTCTACCATGATGACATGGTCAACAGAGCTTTTCGCGCACAACTTTGGCAACTTTTCATAACCGTTACTTAACTTGCCTGAATAAGTTTTTAAAGCCTACCTGATTAACAACAACATATAAAATACATTGTTTAAGTTATAAAAGTCAGTTTGGAATACGTAAGGGTTGAGACAAGGACTTTTTTAGCTTTGTATGTCGCAGATAGCTTAGTTACTAGGGGGACATCTTGAAACAACTTTGTCCACGTACGCACGCGCGTGTTCAACAATGGTTTATGTTAGGGACGGCGAACCTATGGCACTCGTGCCATTAATGGCACGCAACACAATATTTTGGGCACGTCACTGATCACAAAATTAATTAAGCATTACGAAAAAAAGTGTGAAAAAACCTATTTTTAAACGTCCTGTTTTTTTGTAGTAAATAAAGAGTTTTGAGTATTTATTATTAGTAATAATAAATACTCAAAACTCAAAACGTTGTCGCCCAGTTAAAACAAACGAAAATAAAACTTAAGTCAATGCAATAAGGGGTTTTTTTTAAAATGCGGTAGGTCGGTAGGCTAAAGCGCTAATATGCCCATACTGTTTGCCCTCGATGAGTATAACTTAATAACTTAAATAAACCAATTTAATTAAATAAAAGCAAAATTATTTTGCATGTTTTTTAATTATAATTAAATATTCTAATTGGGGTGTCTGAGGATGTGCGTTCATTCTGTGACATGTTGTATATAAACTATAACCGCCAGTTGCACCAAAATTGATATACATTTACAAATTAAGATTAACGTTTTACATAAACTAATCCGTTACTTTCACGAATTCGTAAATGTACGTTGCACCAACAAAATACGAGTAAAAGTATCAGTTAAATTATTTGCTACACAACTGAAGCGTTGTAACACATCATTATTATACGCAGTGAAAATAATAAGAAAACATAAGAAACTCTAAACATCTCTCATCTCAATGTGAATATTAGTTCCGGTTGCTGTTACTAGATGGCGCTATTTAACCGCGCTCCTAAATGGCGCTATCGTTTCGTCTTCTCAAATGTATTTATTAGCCTGGTCATGTTAGTAAAATCAATTCACTAAGTTGTGATGGGAAATCCATACTGTACCTTTTAAGGCGGTGGAAGTCCTGGTGCTGTACAACCGTCCAGGCGTAAGCTGAGTTCGGGGTCTCACCTGTAGTCCGCCCCTAATTGGTCCCACTTTAGTCCCACTTACCTAGTGAACCGCTCGCTTTGTGGCTGAATAATTTATAATTTATATAATAATATATATTACAAATATAATATTTAATTATAATTGTGAAGATTTGTTAATAGCATATGTCTATTTATTCTCCTTAACTTTAGATGTTATTTGTCTGTAAATCTTCCTAGAAATAAATAAATTAAAAAAAACAGTCGTATTCACATCTGTTGCCGTCTCATTTTCGTCACACGAACCCTACCTTCTTACTACAGCGTTAATTTTACCATTTTACCTCAGTAGTTATTTACTACCATGGTCGTTTTTATTTTACATGTAGTAAGCCATGATAATTAGCATCGTAAGTGTCAGTAGTCTGTACTGTACGTGACGTTGAGGGTTTGTTTATTTTTTGTTTGTAGTTTTGAAATAGTAATTAAAGTGCATTTAATAATGGAAAATATTATTTTTTCCACCAAACTTCACTAGGCCCGCGTGGTGGTTTATAGCCCCTTCTCCCTATCTATCCATAGGGAAGGCTCGTGCTCCAGCAGTGGGGACATAAAATTTGCTGATGATGATGTTGATGATTATTTTGGAAGATGATATTCTGCAAGAAAAGTAAGTAACTACCTACTTACAATTAATGTTAGGTACTTTATTGGGCTTTTTGGGACGACACTACTCTGTTTGCTACTAGCGTGCAATCCATGGAAGACCTGTTGCTG
>CAUJAO010000196.1:0-35164 GCA_963082485.1 Eudonia mercurella
GTTGCGGTGCGCGGCCTCGCATCGCACGCCATACGCTACACCATGCCAAGTCACGCCATGCCACGCCACACCACACCACGCCACACCACGCCACGCCACGCCACGCCACGCCACGCCACGCCACGCCACGCCACGCCACGCCACGCCACGCCACGCCACGCCACGCCACGCCACGCCACGCATGGCCCGGGCAGGCTACGACCGGCAGGCATCAAGTGTCAAGCATCTTTTAATATCATAATTATGAAACCATCGTACCTAAAATAAATACAGACCCATTGCTTTAATACCAGTACTGGCTAAAGTCTTTGAAAAGGTTATGCACAAAAAGATCTATGAGTATTTAGAAAAATTCAAAATACTGACTAAAGAACAAAATGGTTTTCGGAAAGGTAAATCAACCACATCAGCTTTTAACTTCATAAAAAATGTAACTGAAAATATTGATAAGAACATCGATACAACAGCGATGGTAGGGAACCACGATAGCTCAATTGGAAGAGCACCTGACCCGGAATGTCAAGAGAGTGCAGGTTCAAATCCTGCTCGTGGAAAAAAAATTTCAGCATTTGTGTTTTTTTTTAAATACGTTTATAAAAATCAAGAGGAAATGTCCTCAAAATCTTTAGATGTCGAAAATAATGTAGGTGTCCCACAAGGAACGATCTTGGGACCGTTATTATTCATATTTTACATTAACGACCTACCTCATGTGAGTACTCATCAGTGCAATTTATTCGCCGACGATATATCTGTGGTAATACTTTTTTTGGCGGTTGTTGAAGTGACAGCACGTATTTTGAAACAACTTGTACAATTTATATAATATTTATTAAAATACAAATAATTTGCTACATATTTTATACAATCTCTATTATTCTAAAGTAATGAAAATTTTATCTACCTACTTACCAGTTTAGTGTTGTCCTTTCTAATATCACTTTCATCACTTTTACATCACATTGGAGCATCTGAAGCTGGCAAATTTTGAAACTGCAGACAGCCCCCTGCCACAAATATTGCTGGTTTGGCCTCCGACTACACTAGCTTCAAGGCATTTGTTGTGGACTCCCTAAACTGTATGCAGAGTCAACTAGAAGTTCTTACACATTCGGTGGGCCGTCTTGAAATAAGAGAATCTTGCCATCCGGGACAAGCTGTGGTTTGCTAAGGTCAAGCTTAAAGGCACGGGTATTACAATGTCCGAGTTCCTGACGAAGACTCGTCATGATACTTTTATGGCTGCCAGAGAGCGGTTTGGTATCAACCGGTGCTGGACTAGAGGGGTATGTGTTCGTCCTCGGTACTGACAACACAAGACATCGAGTCTCCACTACTGTCAAGCTTGATAAAATCGGGAAGGCAACGCCAAAGCTGCTATTTCGAAGGTTACGACGAAGTCAAAGCGAGTAGTTGCGGCAAATAAGTGAGGTCTCCACTTCAACTAGCATGTCCTTGAACTTTTCTATTTTTTTATTTGCCCTCTATTGTTCACCGCCCCTCTTTTATTCAATATGTAGATACTTTTACTTTACTTTCTTTTTATTTTAACCGTTTTCTCTGTTTGTGTTTTAATGTAAATTTGTTACGTCAATTAGTCAAATGTTGACATTGACATAGTGCTTTACTTTTATTTTTCTTGTAAGAATGTCATCCTGATGGGTGATTTCAATACCTGTCTCCTTAAAAAAGACTCATGTTCTTAATCGTTATGTACGGTCATGCAAGCCACTAATTTATTTTACCTTTCGTTAAATGCTACCCATCACTTTCTTAACTGCTCCCCCTCTCTTCATAACCTTATATTCGTATCTTCTCTTGATCACGTGGCTAGGCATGGACAATGTCCTCCTGATGCCTTCTCGTATCACGACCTCATTTTTATGTCTTACAGAATCCGTCCTCCTAAGACTAAGCATAAAATTATTCTGCAGCGCAGCAAACTATGTAATTCAAGTATATCAAAACATATGACACATTACGACAGAAGAGAAAATATTCCAAAAACAAATTATAATAAAAAGTATAAAAACATAAAGTTATCTAAAAAGGTATGTACGCAACATCTACACTATCATTCGTAATCACTGCAATAAGGTGTGTAGAGATGCACAGCGCCACATCAACCACAACTCCGTGGAAAATGGAGATCTCGCCAAAGTCTTGAAGTTTCTTAGAACAATGGGGATTGAGAAACCTCGTCAGGAACATCCTTTCCTAGAGGTTTAGATATCGATCTTCTGAATCAACATTTCTCTTCTTCGTTCCACTTTGCTAGGAACACAAAAACTAACAAATTAATAATCTCTCCCAGCTTTCCAACCCCATTTACTCACCATTTGTGTTTAATCAATTCACCGACAGTGATGTTAAAAAGAGTACTTTGTCCATGTCTTCCAACGCAGTGGGAAATGACTGTGTAAGCCGTAAAATGATTCTTTCTATCCTTGTCAACATTCTTCCAATCCTAACGCATGTCCTCAACCACTCCATTGATAGTGCTATCTCAAGCTACCTGGAAAGATGCCCTGATCATCCCACTTCCTAAAAAACCTAATCCTAAATCCTTTTCCGAATACCGACCCATATCCACATTACCTTTCCTTTCCAAAGTCCTTGAGCGTCTTATTCATATTCAACTTAGTATGTTCCTATGCCAAAACCACCTCATGATTCCTTTCCAATCCGGGTTTCGCCCCGGCCACAGTAAAACAACAGCGTTAATCCACATTACAGACGATATTAGGTCGGGTATAGAAGATGGCAATCTTACGGTCTTGTCCCTGCTTGACTTCAGTAATGCGTTCAATACCGTAGAATTTGACATCTTACTTGGAATCTTACGCTCTATTAACATATCTCCTGTAGTGGTTAATTGGTTTCGAAGTTACCTGTCTGGTCGCCAACAGCGGATTCGCATCGAAGACTCCTTCTCTTCCTGGCGCAACACTTCCGCAGGGGTGCCGCAGGGTGGCGTTTTATCTCCTTTACTCTTCGCTATTTTCATAAATTCAATTTCAACTCATTACATTGCAATGTACACCCAAGCACCTGTAGACCAGCTTCCTGAAGCTATTAATATATTGAACAAGGACCTAGCACAGATAAGCACATGGAGAAAATCACATGGACTAAAAGTCAACTCTACCAATACACAGGTCGTTGTGATTGGTAGTCCAAGATTTAGATCTAGACTTGACTAGTCGCACATCCCTGATGTCGTTTTTTATGGTGCCTTAATAGCTGTAAGCGACGTAGTCAAAAATGTAGGAGTACTTTTGACACTCACCTCTCTTGGGATCCGTAGCTGCAAGAAGTCAGTCGCAAAATATTTGCTTCGGCCAGGTTTCTGAGACTTCGCAATTTCCTACTAACTGCCACTAAAGCTGCACTTGCACAGTCTGTTCTTATACCTATCCTTAATTGTCACACTGATGTCAGTTATCTAGACCTTAGGGTAGAACTAAACAAGCTAGAGCGACTTCAAAACTTTTTTATTGGGTTTATATTTGGTTTGCGTTTGCAAAAGTCTGTAAGACGTGCGAAATCTCTGCAAAGTTTTAAGAAACTCGTCGAAGATTATTATCTGTCATTGTAATAAATTGAAAGCTTTCATATCACAAAAACAATGCTTACGCGCCATATGTAACGTGCAACCAATGACGACATGTAAGCAATTGATTGTTCCCTAAGCTTAATTTACGAACTCTCCATTCACTTTATATATTGGAGTGTTGCATTTTCATAAAGAACCATCTCTATTTATTTATTGTTAAAGGTATAAACTCTAACAGAAGTATAAGATGTACTGGAAAGCTGTTGTTACCCAAAACGCACACGGACTTCTAGAAATTGTTATCCTAGTTGCGTTAAAATATAGAATAAGTTACCACACTCATTCATCATCTCAGCCAAAAGACGTCCACTGCTGGACAAAGGCCTCCCCCAAGGATCTCCACAACGACCGGTTTTGTGCTGCTCGTATCCAGCGGCTTCCCGCAACCTTCACCAGATCGTCGGTTTACCTTGTTGGAGGCCTGCCCACACTGCGCTTTCCGGTACGCGATCGTCACTCAATGACTATTCCGCCCCAGCGGCCATCAGTCTTGCGAGCAATGTGCCCTGCTCACTGCCACTTGAGCTTAGCAACTCTTCGGGCTATGTCGGTTATCTTTGTTCTTCTGCGGATCTCCTAATTTCTGATTCGATCACGCAGAGAAACCCCGAGCATAGCCCTCTCCATTGCTCTTTAAGTGACCTTGAGCCTTCTGATAAGGCCCATAGTGAGCGACCACGTCTCAGTCCCGTATATAACACGAAAGTCTTTGACCAGTGACTGATCAAAGACTTTCGTCTTGAGACACTGCGGTATATCGGATGAGAAGATATTTCGTAGCTTGCCGAACGCTGCCCAGCCTAATTGGATTCAACGATTGATCTTTTTGCTGAAGTTGGACCTATGTACCTAGCTGGACCGTTTGTCCCAGTTAAACATAATCGTCCACAACTTCAAGGGCAGAGTTCCCAACCTTCAGAGGAGTGGGTATGACACGTGAGTTTACCATAACTTTCGTTTTCTCCATGTCCATTTTAAGACCCACTTATTGAGAGACTCTGTTGAGGTCACCGAGCATTGTGCCGAGGTCTTCCAGGGTTTCAGCCATGACCACTATATCGTCAGCAAATCGAAGGTAAGCAATGTATACGCCGTTGACGTTGATGCCGAGTCCTTTCCAGTCCGGAAGCTTGAAAACATCTTCCAGTGCAGCAGTGAACAGTTTCGGAGATATCACATCTCCCTGTCACACTCCTCGCTGCAACTGGATAGGTTTCGAGCTCTGGTCCTGAAGACGGACTGACATTGTGGCGCTTTCATACAAACACTTCGATGTACCGGTAGTCAATTTGGCACCGCTGGAGAGACTGTAGCACGGCTCATGTTTCAATCGAATCGAAGGCTTTTTCATAGTCCACAAACGCTAAGCAAAGAGACTGGTTATACTCTTCGGTCTTCTGTATAACCTGCCGCAGCGTATGTATGTGGTCTATGGTGCTGAAACCTTTTCGGAAACCGGCTTGTTCGATAGGCTGGAAGTAATCAAACCTGCGTGCGAGACGATTCGTTATGACTCTCGAATACAGCTTGTAGACGTGGCTTAGAAGTGAGATGGGCCTGTAGTTCTTCAGCAGGGTTTTGTCGCCCTTTTTAAAAAACAGTACCACCATACCTTCGTGCCACGTTCATTCACTACCACACTAATTAACTGAGCTTAATTTTATTACATTTAAGAGAAAGCTTTAACATTTAACTTAAAGCCAGTCAAACTGGCTTTAAGTTAAATGTTTCTATTGTTTCTATTCAGTTAAGGAATATCTAAATTGTAAAGTTGACATAATATAAATTTTATTCTATTATAATAGTTATTGACATATAAAATTGTATTAATGTATAAATTTAATTGATGATGTAAATTGACGTATAATTAATAAATTCTTTAGTTTTTGTTCCATTATCTACGTTTGTAAAATAGACGAACTATATTTAAACTACCATCATTGTACCTACTCTATTTTCCGTGAATAAATAATTTGATTTGATTTGATTTGATAAGAAGTTCACGATGAATACTATCAGTGCCTTTTTTTTAACAATATCAATAGAATATAATATTGATAATGACATAGCAAAGAAACGGAGAAAAAATTTATCAAATTGTAGGTGCTGTCCAAGTTGCGGATAGTTTTAGGATGAATCAAACAGTATGCTTCTTTCGATACCAACAATGAAATAGTCGGTAGTCGCTAGTGTTTATAGATCCTAAATAGGTTAGTAATAATGTCGCACGCATTAGCATCGCGGGCGACGCGGGCGGCGGGCGCGGGCCAGCCCGGCCTGAATGATAGATGAGAGGTAAAAGCTTTTTCTCGGCCCGCGCGACGCGGCCACTTCAAACGCACAACTCTAATTTCACCATTTCGTATTTCTTTTTATAAAAAGGTCCCTATTTATAAACGAAAAAACATTGTTATCTAAAAACAAACTAAGAAAATGTCACCTTTCGCCGTCCTTCTAATAAAATATAACTTGCATTTGCGACTCACGTTGAGATTAACCGTGATGGAGGGTCGGGTTCGAAATCATCGAGCCCTTAATCGCAAGCGGGAGTCACGGGCGGGCCGCGGCGCCCTACATTATGAAGCCAAACTGCGAATTAATTCACTGCCCGCCCAGCACCGGCGACCAGCGGACTGAAATTTTCCGTTATTTTCATAGTGTCATGTCGTATGGCGTCCTACTGTGGGGAACAGCGGCTGATATTGAAACTATATTTATTCTACAGAAACGAGCAATAACAATCTATAAACTAGGATCACGAACTTTCTTAAGAAATCTTTTTAGGGAGATTGGTGTCCTGACAGTTGCATCTCAATATATTTATAATTGTATAGTTTTTGTACGTTGCAATATCAACTCCTTTACTAAACATGGTGACGTACACAATTTCAATACTAGAAATAAGACAAAACTTGTAATGCCACTGTTCAGGTTACAAAAGGTTCTTGGTCCTTTCTTGGGGCAAGGTATACACTATTACAATAAAATACCAAGTACTGTACTAGATTTACCTTTAGATAAGTTTAAAAAACATGTGAAATCTTTATTACTCATAAAAGGTTATTATACAATAAAAGAATATTTAGATGATAAAACAGCCTGGTTATAATAAAAACACATTATACTCTATTTGAATCATCATAATAAAATTAATTTGTATAATTTTTATACTGATATGATAGCCTTTATCAACAGTGTCACAGATAACAAACAGCGTTGCGTTAAATAGATCACTAAGTTTTTTATTTAGAGTATCTTGAGTGTGTCATGCTCCATTTACTGTCTCTGCGGTGGTGGCGTGTGCGTCGGGTCGTTACGTTCCCTAAAATATGGTTGAGCGAAGCGATGACTGATTCATATGTCATACTCGTGAACGGGTGCCGCCTGTGGAGGATGGTCTGCTCACGCATACTTATCTTATTTTTAGTATTTTTCACTATAATTTGACTTTGTTTTTCTTAAACATTTTTTTTACTTTTACGATAGTATTGTAGTGGTATGACATTGTGGAAATTGTAACTTTTACCTGATGCAAATTTGTTAACGTATATTTTTTTATTTTGTGTTTTTTTTACATGTTGTGGTTGTCTTCTATATTTTTTGTGTTTATTGTAATGGAAAGTGTCCTGCTATGATAGGGCATTTTCCAATATTTTTGACGCTGTAAGGGAGAAAAGTGCTGGACACTTGCTGACTTTCTTGCCGGTTCTTCTCAGTACAAGATCTCCCGCCCAGAGTAGACTTACGAACCGATGGTATAGTGACATTCATAAGAGCTACTTGTAGCCTAAACTGAATAAATGATTTTGAATTTTGAATTGAATTTTGAATTTTGAAAGCTCAACCGTGACCCTCCACTATATTCGGCTGTCGAACATCGATACAAAAACATTTTAAGCCTATAACTGAATCTTTAATACGTATATTTATAAATAAACGAACAATTCATAGTTTTAAGACTTAACTTAAAGTAGTGAATGATGTCGACCATAAACTTATCGATTTACCTTAGCTTTTTACTGTACAATTTTGTTATTGTTGAGGACATGGTGTTACATAACTTCCATAGAAACACTATTATTTTCAGCCCACATTCATCAATTTTATTATTGTACCCCGGTTAAGTGTGAGAGTTATCAATCGTTTTTAAATGCAGTTTTATTTAAACTCACAGTAAACAACATAGTTCCTTAGTACAAATTTCGATAACTCTTATAGTTTCAGACTTCTTTATAGATAAGAACGGGTTGGTAACGACCAACCCATTGAGACTGAAGAGGGCCTATACTCGTACAAGTGGCATAACGCTAGAACAATAGAAATGAGATAGAAAGATACACGTATGGGATTCACCTAAGCCAATCAAACGTCATTTATTTGTATCGTTCGTTTAATATGTCAACCCCATACGATAATCATTATATTCCATTTCTATTTCTATTAGCGTTACGCCACTTGTCTATATTGGCACTCTAATATACCTATATTGATTTTGCAGGAAAAATACTTTAAATAAATAATAAATAAATAAATAATAAATGGCTCCTGCATTATCACCGATTTGTTACAATATGGCGCGCCCCAACTCAAGTATAACAAACACAATCAAAACGAAAAGAAATCCGAGCCGCGATTGCTAGTTTCCATAACAGCTTTGACGGTGTAGGTCTTTTGTGTACCAAAATGGTGGCTTTTTTATATTAATAAGGAATTATTTGTGTCGTTTTCCCACCAGACCTTTTATAGCAACGGAACGGTTGGTGGAAAAATACAGATTTTGTACAAACGAACTGAGGCGGGACTCAAATCGAACCTACGGACTTTCGCAGTCCGAGCGACTGCTATTATTATATAATTGAGCTCCCGAAACACTATACCGTATTTCCATGGTTTAAGATCAGGCCACACCGTCCGAGCCCAAAACCCACCTGTACCCATATATTATCGATGCATCCCAAATACGAAGGCTACAAATCGTTTCATGTATATAAGTGACGGAATAACTTTTAAACCACATGAATTTTTCATAAAGGATCAAATGTTCGGAATCAATAAAGGTCGAACAGCTTCCCTTACGTCCCTAAAGTTTGTGATTAAATTTTAAATAAGGTAGTGCTACGAAAGGGTCAGCTAAATTAAATCAAACGCGACGCGTTATTGAGTCACGGCGGTGGCGGCGGCGGCGGCGGCGGCGGCCGGGGGCAGGCCGGCACGGCAACCGTTTCTAAAATATTCAACTCATAAACTTGCAATTTTGGATACATATTTTGAGAATATAAAGTTGTGAATGAAGAAAGGAAATTTGCAGAAACAGCGCTGTCATCTGTACGACAACTTTGCCTAACTTTCAGTTTATAACAAGACCAGTTTATAACACAGAAGGCATCCCTCAAGTTATGAAGGGGCCTCGGAGAGATTATTATACTCAATTACGAGAGCTATGTCTAGCTGTGTGGCGGTGGCGGCTGCTGGAACAATGTGATTGTTGTGAAGGCGCTGCGGGGCGCCCGCCGACGCCCGCCGACGCCCGCCGACACGCCTCCGACCTCACCATTGTCAGGTTCGTCGGAGCGCAAGATAAAGACTTCTCCGGCGTTTGAAGTGCTTGTCGTACATTAACAATTTATCACAAATTAGAATCACGTCCTATTCGGAACTAAGATAGGAAATAGGGTAGAGAAGCTCTCTTCTCGTTCGTTTCAACAAAACACGACGCCGACTCTCATCGCAGGGAGCCGCCGCCGCCGCCGGCGCCGCAGCCGCAGTACGTGACGTACGCGCACCGCAGGTTCGAGTACGATACTCGCGCGTTTGAATTTATAATAAGCTTAACCGTGCTCGCGTACCTACGGACGTACTTCAGCGCACGAAATTAATATAACATTATTTGCTTGCTCCAAACTAAAGGGTCGCAAGGATACACAGGAGAAATGGAGATTTGTGGTAAAACATAAGTTGCGAGCTCGGGCGGGCGCTCCTTATTCATCATAAGTATTGTCCGCGGGGAGGGATAAATTGCCATGTTATTTCGGTTGCGGCCAGCCCGCAGCGGCAGGTGACGGTCGCGGAGCGGGCGCGGGAGCTGTGCAGTGCGGCGAGCAGTCGTTACGAGGACGTGCCATTTTAATAAATTAGTAAATTTTTGACAGTATCTTAAACGACGACGTTTTAGTCACTTGTATTTGGAACAGAGAAACGACAGAAAAATTAATAATATCGCTAAGACAAATCACAGACTAGAAAAACGTGTTGCCTTGAATGTCGTGAGGTCATGTGATAGCGAATAGTTGTTCGCTATCCCGGTTGCTTCTCTCCAGTGGCGACAGGTGCTATGAGTATTGGCGAGGCGAGTTAATCAAGACCGTCACCGCGTGGGCGAATGCGCTGGAAGTGATCGCCGCGTCCCCGGCCGGCTCACCGCCAAACAACCAAATGGTAATGAGTGACCAAACGAAGGTAAAGCCACTTAGACTTAAACGAAGGTAAAGTCAGCGCGTTCATTCGATTCAGTAATCATAGCATCATACGTTTGCTGAATTTACGTCACTTCAATAGTTTAGTTCTACAATTAGCAACGGCATTACAAGATAAGAGACAGCTACGAGTATACGGACGCGATTAATATTCCGCGGCAACTCATCAAAGGGCATGAGACAAACCGCACGCGGTACGCAACTTGGCGGGTGAGGCGACTCACAAAGCAATTAGGTGCGGCGTACAACCGCGCTCCGCCGCGCCCATACTCGCTCTCCATGTGTGGAATAAAAAGCATTATTGTTTGTTACCTACACCTGTGAGGGAAACTTCCTTCCTTCCATCCTTTCCTTCCGAACCCGAACACACCGAAATAAAAGAAACTCTGTGCACTGGATCAACCAAGGGTAGGAAAATCACATCTAAAAGAACGTACCATTTATACCTGGTCTGCAAGTGCCAGTCTCTTTTAATGTTTACACCTACTTATCAATCGAGTGGTTCACGTAAATCAATTAGACTGTGTGGTAGCTACCAAATATATAAATAGTGCCATTAAGTAAACGACGGGCAACTCCAACGGCCAACTTTTTTCCGGCCGAGTTGACGAACAAGTCAACGCTACTCAGTAATTTTATTATAAAATAGTTAATAGATATATGCAGCTTCAACGATATCATTCGTCTAGATTCCTAGTTCTCAAGAATTCGGAAAAGATGATACAGAATCCACCACAGGTTTTGCTGCACAGTATCACTATCATCACTCAGACAAATGAACAAGATTCAACAATGTTATGAACTATCGTTTCATATTAACTATATAGGTACAGATTTTTCAAATGTGGTTTTCCCATATTTTCACATAGATCACGAACGAGGTTACTGTGTTTTTTCAGCATTGTTGACTATGACAGTACGCATGCGCATACAAACATCTTTTGTTTTTTTGAAAGAGTTTGCTGATTGCTTCAAACGGCATTTTCAGCTTCACCGAA
Source organism: Eudonia mercurella (assembly GCA_963082485.1). NCBI lineage: Eukaryota > Metazoa > Arthropoda > Insecta > Lepidoptera > Crambidae > Eudonia > Eudonia mercurella. The sequence goes on from CAUJAO010000196.1 coordinate 11,088, forward strand.
AGCCGCGTAAAACGAAGCACCGTCAGAGGTTTTGTAGAGGGAGCGGCATCACGCACTGTGCGTGTCCACGCGCCCTACTGGATTCTCCGAGGGGTTCGGATCGGATCCGCCATACGACATCGAGACTATAACTGCAAGCGTGTTTATTACTAGTGAAGTTGTACCAAGTCCCGTTTCAGAGGACACGAAGGTAAATAAGAACACATCGTATCTACCCTGTTTTATTTTAATCTCATCCTAAACTGTTAAACACAAGGCACGAGTGTTCGATACATTCATCGCCAAACATAACAGAGATATTCATTGACATTTTAAGGGATAACAGCTAGGAAGAAGGTGATCTGTATTGAATTGTTGCAATAGGTTAATATCAGTTGCTGACCGCTATTTATAATGATTACAGGAGCAAATGTCGATCACTGGTGCCACTTCCCACGTTTGCCACATCATCTGCCCACAGATCAAAAAGCCTCAGTAAATTTAAGCTGTTTTTAAATTAAATTAAAAAGATGGCTTATAGATAAGGCGTTCTACAGTTTGACTGAATATTTCGGTACAAAACAGCATATACATACCTACCTACTAAAAATGGCATGCCCGACTAGGGAAAATTGTTTGTTCCCATTATTATATGCTTAACCTAACTAATTTTTATTGCCATAAAATTGTGTAAAATACATAGGTATTTTACACAATTTTATGGTAATAAAAATTTATCTTATCTTGTTGTTTTGTAATGGAGAAATTCTGTATACAGTTTTTTTAAGATAAAGAAAACATTCTTAGACAAAAGTGCTATTCGTAGTTAGTTATCTTACAAATTGTCGGGGGCAAAACCACTCCCGCCTACAGTAAATTAGTTAAGTCAATTTCGGGGCTGTGCGGCTCGATGTTGCCATTTTCCTCAATAAAGAAGCCAGATGCGTCGAAAACTTTCGAAATGAGATCATTGTCAAAGCGAGTTGCGCGTAACTCGCGACCTTATCCGCAGCCCTGTCCTGCGGTGGAGGTTTAAGCGCTGTCCACACATTTCCGGGTCAGGGCTATCCGAGTTCCAGCGTCCAGTGAGTGGTTCGTTTCAGCGTTCCCGTCAGGGACGTGCCATCCGTCACCCGAGTTAACATATATCAGAGAAATCGGTTTCAGTGTAGTCTGTTTCGGTGATGTTCATGTTGCACTTGCAAAAAATTTCGTATGAGTTCGGAAATATGTGGACAGCGCTTTAGTTGTCGCGGCTGCCGGAACTCATTCACAAGTACCGGAGGCTTGACCTCGGCGGTAACTCAACGCAGTGCTGCTGTGGCGCGTGGTGTGGGCCGGGGCCGCCGGCCGGGGGACGGCCGCCTTCGATTGGAGCTACACTTGCTGCCAAGAAACGACTCATTGTTTGGCCAAAAAGGTGAACTGTAGATATGTATTAAATAAAATGTTTAAAACGTGGTTTAACGCAAAATGATGATTCGATCGAATTGCACCGGGCGGCGACGGGCGGCGGCCGTGGTCAGCCCGTGACCTATTCATTGCAAGCATTTTGCGGTAAACATTCTTTTTATGGAATGCGAGTTTATAACCTTTTTATTGTAAAAATATTTTTTTTATTTTTAATAAAGCTACTTTCATAAGTATCTAAATGTTATGCATAGTATTTAATACTTTGCACGGCTACTGACATAATATGAAAAAAAAACATTAAACTAAGAATGTTTTGGTAGATAGATAGTTATTCTGAATAAATCAGTGTCACGGACGCCCATAGTAGTATGTAACGATAATATTTACGAGGATAATTGAGTACTGTTTGCAGGCGCCTGCTCCCGTGGCCGGAGCTGATCAGGTCGTAAACCGTTTGTGTGCGCTGGTGGGAGGGGCGCGGGTCGCGGGAGCGGTGGGACGGCGGGTGGCGAGTGCTCGCGGTGCCTTAACAACACCATTACGCGTTTATTGCCGCGACGATTGCGGCGAACAGCTCCGCGTCACCGGTTAATCAAACCGAGCCAATACAAGGACTTTCGGAGCTCGTTACACTTCCAAGTGGAACCCGACTTGCTTTAGAGGCGGGTCGACACGTCGCGGGACTGTGAACTCTACTATAATAACTCGAGGCAAGTCCGCCAAGTGTAGTTAGTTCCAAGTTGCGCGGCGGACGTGCCGCCGGCGCCGGCCCACGGTCCGGTGGACCTCACTCACGGCTATACTTAGGTACTCGTAGTTTACACGTTTACATAAACTTAGGTACTACTAAGGTAGTCTTTAAAGAGCATGCCATAGATAGCTACCTACACAATAAAACAAAGAATTCCAGTCAATGTTTCACCGTCCCACTTCATAGTTGTTATAACGGCGAGATCTCATACTACGGTCACTTATGATACATTAATTCATTATTTTTGCAAGTTAACGGGATCTTCTATAAATTTGTCTTATCGTATTATAACAATAGTCATAAAATAAATAATAGATTCCTACGGAATTTGGTGCATAGAGTCCTAAATGGAACAAGCTACTTCAATTTAATTTTAAATAAACTTGTCTCGACCGGTACGTGCTATTCTTTCTGTATCGTACCGCAAGATAATATCAAAGTTGGCAATGCCACCCGCTCAGCGACATGCCGCGCACACGGCTCGTTAGCTCGTTAGCTCGAGCCACATAAGCGAAACGATGTCACAGTATTAGTAGTGTCACGAGCAAAACAAGCTTGCAATGTCTTAATTTTCTGAGTCAGAATGAAAGTCTGCGTATAATTTTCTGTCTGCAGTCGGTTTCAGAGCTGAGCAGCAACAATAGCCGCGATCATTACCCCTCAGGAAAATAAGGCAGTACCGGCCGGCGGGAGCGGAAACACGCGCCGGCGAGCGCGCGGCGACCATTCACTACTTACAAGTAGTATCCTGACTAACTTGTGAAATACTTATTTAAAATAACAGCCTAAAATAAAATCTAAACAAAGTTTACACAAACACTACACATTGTAATGAAACAGTTTGTGTAGTAACTCGCGTTTATTTCACATATTATTTTAGCCGGTTTCCACGGCTCCGTCACCGCCAACGCAAGAACCCTGTCACAAAAGCCACCGAATGGGATTAACCAATTCATATGACCTGTCTAGCTAGCGTTTAATCTCTATTCTTTGAGAAGCATGACGTAGATAGAAGGGTGCCGCAACAATAAAGAACGCGTAGCCGATGTCAAGCGCGCAAAGAAGTACGCAGAGCATGAACATGCCCTAGAACCATTACAAGATTTAGAATGTTTACCTGCGATATACTTGGGATAGCATCATAAATTTAACCAAATCTCAGCTTCAGCATCACGCGGTCAGATCAAGACATAGCATGAGATCATTTTGGGTATATGGCACATACGATAAAATTTACTTAACAGTGTAACAACGTGGCGGCGGTCGAGTGGCGACCGCGTACCGGAAAACGCAGTGTGGGCAAGCCTCCAACAAGGTGGACCGACGATCTGTGGAAGGTCGCGGGTAACCGCTGGAGCACAAAGCCGGTCGTCGTGGAGATCCTTGGGGGAGGCCTTTGTCTAGCAGTGGACGTCTTTTGTCTGAGATGATGATGATGAGTGTAACAAAAAATATTGTTTCAGATGATCAACATCTAGTAGGAATTTGCAAAAAGTTCGACACTTCAGAATGAAACAAAGTAAACATCAGTTGTAGTATAAAAAGACATTCTATTTAAAGATATTGAATTGACAGTCCCATTAGGAGTGGAACCTCTCAAAAGATGTGTGCTTTAAGCAAAGCGGCCGACAAAGTGTAAGACGGCGCACGCCGCCGGGCACAATGTAAGGAGACTCCAGAAGATAAGCTCAATACCCGCGCTCGAGCAACTCACACATTGCACGGACACGCATCTCGGAACAGCTCGGGACGGTCCCAGCGCAGCCGTCGCGAGATGCCGTGCCCGTGAGAGGTTGCCTATGAGCGCGTTGCTCGAGCGCGTTCGCATGAAGTTTACCTTCTGCATTCGCCTTATTTTGCTAGGGGAGTGCACCAGCAGCGGAGGCAGCGGCGCCGGCGGCGGCGCGGCGGCGGCGGCGGGTCAAGGCCCCGGCCCGGCCCTGCACCTCGCCCGCCAGATATTAATCTATTGTTACAGAGAAACCACTTATACAAAAATTATTAATTAAATTAAATTCCCTAATTCTTATTCAAAAAGCACAAGCTTACACACACAAAAAATGCGTAAATGCACGCGCCAAATATCGCAAATTTTCTCACTAAATCACTAATTATTTAATAACGGTTAAAAAATTACAGTGACGTAATACCGCTGGCTTGTAGCGTAAATCACAAAGTACAAGAAAAAATCAACGAGTCAATCCAAAGGTCGTGGGTTCGATTCCCACTCGAGCTTCGTGAGACTGCTTGATTTTTTCTAGTAAAACTTTATCTTGTAATTATAGATAGCATTGTGAATGCACTCAAAATAACATAAACTAATTATTTATTTGGCATTAAGAACCTTTTAGTATAATTATTTAAATTAACTTTAGCTCACATTCAGACGTACTTCTAGCTGGTATAATTTAATTTTAATACTTAATTGTTATATCAGTTTCGAGAATGAATGAATGAGAGAGAATGTCTTAACCTACATAAAATGGTCCTTCGAGCCAGATAATTACAAATTCTTAGAAGAACCTATTTTAGCAACCCAAAACATTATTTTTTAGGGTAATTCAATCGTTGAGTTGGGAAAAGGGAGATTCGCGAGATTCGCGAGTAGGGCGCGTCGGTACTCAATCCTGCAGTTTTATTAATGACTTGCTTGTAACGCGTTACCTAAAGCGCGCCATTACCATTGCAAATGGCGGCGCGCGGGAAACAAACGGCGCTCGCGGCTGCTCGCTGCTACTTAATAATGAACACTTTCTTTAAACTTCCGCAGCGCTTTCTATGTAACTGAGTAAACACAGAGTTTCTACCGCTACCGACGGCTCGGCTCTTTCTTTTGTTTTCATAAAGCGATAGACAATTATCTACAAAACGATTAGGTAGTTAGATACATATAAAATTAAACATATATTTCATCCAGGATCATTTTATTGCATCGGATGAAAAACATCGGAGCAGCAGAAGTTAGTTGTGGCGGCCTGCGGTCGCCACATAATTTCTTATCCTCGCGTATGGTTTTTAAAGAGTTTGTAAACGCATTCCTAATCACGTGTAAATCTGATAAAAATAAAACACGGCATCCTCCCTCCAACATTGTTGTTGACGTAATGAAATATTTTCTCATACAAATTGAACAAATAATGGGTCTCACTTGATTCATCAAAAAAACTTATCACTTCCCAAACAATTTTTCGCATAATTTCATTTGCTAAATTATTACTTGGCAAATAAACTCTTCACAAATAATTGTAACGCAAAGCTAAGGTTAGGCAAGTGGATATTGAAATAATAACTCGCTTACCAACTAGTACTTTAACCAATTTTAATATAGTCAAATGTTTCAGTTGGTATAACATAGTTTACGCAAAATAAAGTAAACCAAATAATTTGTATGTGTGTTCAATATGTTTAGTTAAGTGGGCAGATGGTAAATATCATATATGACGCTCAATGTTGGTTATTCATGCATCACACTGTGTTTTTTCCACTTGGGACAAATTCTAAACAGGTAGTAATGTATTTAGAGTCTAATAGTTTTCACCTTTTTGCATCGCTACGACACACAATTGATAACCAATGTTTGTGATAGTTGTATATTTTTAATGGGTTTTTTTTTATTTTTTATTTTAAATATTTTCTGTTTTGTATATTTTATTATTATTGTATTGTGTTTAAATTGTGTGCATGTTTTGTTGCAAATAAATAAATTATCTATCTATCTAAATAATATTAACTATTCTAGTAGTAGTTTCTAGTTTTACCTACGTTAAAAAATTTTGTTTCTGGTTGTATGGTCGCAGTTCTAACCTAACCTATCCTACTTTTCTTGTAGTGATTTCTAACTTATTCTAACGTATTTTACTCTCGTTCTCGCTCCTCATAACAAACATTTTAACTAAATGTTTATTGTCTAAAGATTGTTTGCTGTAATCAATTATTTAATAAAAGACCAAATGCCTAAAGGTCTAATGTTTTGTCAATATTCTGTCGAGTAATAATTTGACCAAATGAAAATGTGCGCATTAAAATCATTCCAAATATTGTATTGGTATAAAAAAAGGTTGCTAAATTTGTTTGGATAATGAAATTTTTGTCAAAATAATTTTGGCACAAGACAGGATCCCGAACCTTAATGGTCCTAAGGCAGATTCTCTGTATCTCATATGGTTTCGGACTCCCTAATACTGTCCCAGTTTTAGAAAAAACAGTTTGTGTACACACACTCATACAATCATAAAATAGCAATGGCAGTAATTTCATAAGTTATAGAGTCTCAGATTTTTTTAGAGAATAGGTATTTTATATTATGTGTATGTATGAGCCTTAGCTTCATCATCGCTCGCCCGATATTGTGCCAGCGCAGCGGTTAGAGCAAAACACATTTAGTTCATCAGATGAAATATTGCCATTACGTCTACATGGAACTCGGCTACTCAATACTCATTTATTTATTACATTCTACAATGGTAAGAAGATGGAAGGTAACATTACAATAAGTACATTGTAACACTAAAAAGGGCACTGCAATTATAAGTAATATATTATAATATATTGAAGGGAGTCTTCCCTTCCTACTCATTTACAATAACATTAATTTTTTATCATGTAACTTTTTTTACACCTATAATAATAATATGTAAGTTTAAAGTAATGCTCATGGTAATGACCTCTTTTGATCAATACACTAAGTTTTAAGATGTGTTTTAGTTGCCAAACTTATTAAAGATAAGTATCTGTAAGGATAATCCTAAAACACTTTATAATTTCTAACCAGTCCAAATACCGAAGGATTTCACTTTTAAAATGACAGATTTCCATACAAACTTTCCAGCCCTATTTCACCTTTCTAGGTTCCTAGGAGGAGGTTTTTCTAAAAACGCTGAAACACGTCATTCTTTATTTTTATTGAAAAATGTAAATCTTATCGATTAAATTATTATTTTTTATTTTTACTTTAAAAATAACGATTTCTTAAAAAAACCTTCTTCCCTTTTTTCTCCTGGAAAATAATCAAAATTCCTGAGACAACTCATTCTTTATTTATTTTTAAAAAGCCAAATACCAATTTTCATGTATGTTACTTCAAAACTGACGGACTTTCATATAAACTTTCATCCCCCTTTAGACCCCCCTTAGGGTATGATTTTCGTAAAATCTTTTCTTAGTGGCTGGTTACGGCACTTAATTAACCTACAGTCCAAATTGCATCTAATAAGCCTCAGCGGTTTAAGCTCGGCGATGATGAATCAGTCAGTCAGGACAAGTCATTATATGTATATAGATGAAAGACTGACAGCAGTGTATAGCAGATTAGAACTTTAAGATGTTATTGTTAATAAATGTTTTATTTTTTAAAATACGTACAAGATAGTCGATTACAGGTCGTTATGTTAGGTTATGTCGTTAGGTCATGTTGAATATAATTCTTTGATATAATTTCAAAGAACTTAAACTTTAACACCATGGAAGTACCATTTACAGAGCACATTACTTTCAGATCAACTTTTTTCTATATTAATCGATGACACATTTTCAAGGAATATTGTTTCGCGATCATGTCACTCCTACTCGAATCCCAATTCTACCGATCGAAAGTGTTAAAGTCAAGAGACAGTATTCATTAATTTCACATTCCACTACAGGCTGCGGCTGCGGTACATCATCGGTTCATCATTATCATCATATACCGATCTACAACACGTCACTTGTCTACCCATATGTATGTTTTTTTTATTCGTCAATATAGCTTGGCCATTCCAGATGTAAACATTTTTCCTACGTGAATTTGAAATATACAAATATCGACCACCGTGAACCGTTCGCAATCTACTGGCGGTCTATCAAGTAGCTCCATGAAGTTTATGTTTACCGCCTTTGAGACTAACCAACTTCAAAGGTTCACTTTCAAACCAAAGCTCCAGTATAGTGTTTGGCACTTGAGCGCTTAATTACAGCGAAAGGGCACAGTCAATTAGTTTTTTGCAGTGCGACTGGCGCGGGGGCGGGGGCGCGGGCGGGGGCGCGGTGCCTCGTCACGGCCGCGGCCGGCCGGGGCGCTCGCCTTTTGCCAATTACGAGCTGCTTACCACCGGGTCGGTAGGTCGGCGTGGCGCTTCGTTCGATCACTTGTGGATGCAAAATGTCGCATTGAACTAAGTTCCGCCGCGCCTGCCAACAGAGCACTCGTTAAACCGGGACAAGTGCTTGGGAGGCACGAACTTCCCGCTTTAAATATTGACATCTCAATTTAAAATGTTCTTTTTTTACCTTTTCTTTTAAAGTAAGGATTAGTGCTAGTTTGTTTATACGGAAAGGAGTTAAAGACCTATAAAAATGTGTTATTCTAATATTTTTTTTATGTTACTTTGTTACTTAGTCCACTTCAAAAAAACTGTACGCCTTCAGTCAGAGGATCAATTTTCAAATACCCCATTTCTACGACTTGTAAAATAGATAATAGTACATTATGATATAAGTGCGGTAAGTTGAAAATTACAGCCGAGGCGATATTGCAATATACAAGAAAGCAGAGGCTGTAATTATCAAAGCGCACGTATGTCATACGACGTTTTATAACATATTTGCGAGGAAATAAATAAAACTCGGACTTTCTTAAACGAATAAATCTTTAATCACTAAACTTGTTAAAGCAGTTATAAAAATTTGAACAATTTGTAAAATTAATTATTACGTTGCCAGTTGGCTTTTTTAATGTTGTCAAGTTTTTATTATTAGTTACAATTTCACCAATCTCTCTGTCTCACTCTCTTGAGTGAAAGTAGGAGAAACGGACCACATCAGAGTTCTGCAGTCGGTGGCGGCGGCGGAGGCGGCTGGCTGCGGTGGCGGCGACGATGGTGGAATGTACTCGTAAATGGTCGAGAGTCAACACTTGGCTCCAAATTTATATTCCATTGTAATGCGGGAGCTAATTTCTTCTTTATTTCTCATCGCGTCATCTATGTAGCCCTCGGCTACACTGTTCGACCGCCACTCTCGTGGCGTTTTAGTGTCAATAAGTCCGCACCTTAATCAGCGAGCAATGTAGCCGAGGACCTTCTGAAACTGTGCCCTGTGTATTCATGTGGATCATCCAAATTTAAGAAAGTGGCAATTGCTCCAAATTTATTGATTGATTGAACGAAGCGCTTTGTTTTTCTTCACTATGTCGTGAAAAGGCCTCTGTATTGTGAACGATCTTGGAATTTTATTTTTTGTGTTTTTGACCTGGTCAACAAGAACCCGCCCATGGTTCTCGACATCATTAGTTGTGATGTTTGCCTACTCTTGACGTCTACATGCACCATTTATACCGAATATTAATATAACCTGAAATGGTAAAAACAACGTACAAAACACCTGTATTGTAAAGAAATACGAAAGTGAAAGAAGTTAATAACAATAATTTAATTTCAACTGACCTTTGTTGCCAAATATCGGCAATCCGGAGCTTCTTTTAGGAACTTCTTGACATTGTCAGCCGAAAATACTTTCGACTTTTTACTCACATGGCCACTTGAGCGTCTTTTTAAAAATGCCAGCAAGTTGGAGTATGACTTGATATCAATACCATGTTTTATTTTCACAGCGCTTTTTAGCATTGAATAGTAGCACCACAATGAGCTTGACTTATATTTTTGAGAAAGTTCCATGAAATAGGCTAAAAACACACTTTCTGAAAATGAATTTGCAACTTTGCTTGATTTTGATACGCTTGTAAGTATCTATCGGTCGGTTCGATTTTTGAGGCTTAAAGTAGTCTTTTTCGCTGCCTCTGAGACTTCTGGCGGTGTCGAATTAATAAATTCATCACTACTTGACGACATTTTCAAATAAAAACAATACAGCGAAAAGAAAAAGCGCGCGGAATAATTTTTACTTGTTCAGCGCTTTTTTTAAAGCAAAGGCATAAAAAACAGCCAGTATTACTAATAAAGTAAATTAATATTTTTGTTTTTGTTACAGATAAATGGTTGTAATTTATTGTCAAAATTAATTACATTAAAGAATTAAATGTTTATTTATTATATTTTATCTCCCAAAGTTAATTTTATTCATAAAATGTTGACCACTTTTCTGATATAAAACTCTTTGCTAAGATTTTAAAAAGTACCGTTCGTTTTAGACGGAGCATCTTGATAAACCGTGGGTTTACCCTATTAAAAAAAAACTCGTGCGTTTTACATTACACACAAGTACGTAATGAGATACAATACGATATTGAAATTGGTGAAATAAGAGACCCTTTACGAGCAAATATGTTATAAACATTTTTACAAAAAAAAACACGTAAGTAAAGAAAGTATTTTACACGTAGCTCTATTCATTTTTATACTTCTTTGCAAAGTCGTATTCAAAACTCAAAGTAATATTGAATCGTCGTCAAATAATGTACCCATAGTAACATAGCATAGCTACAGAGTCTACGCTACGAGCACATGAGTAAATATCTACTACTCTGTGCTACGAGCGACCGTAGACACTCCGTAACGGCGCCGGCGGACGGGCGGGCGTCATCGTCCGACCGCGTTACCTTTGTAATAGCAATTGCACGCGAACTTTCTGTAGCTGGCATTTGTCGGAACAATTCCACGCCGCGTTGTCGTCGGTGTCGTCGAGTCATTAAAATGCCGCTCGTCGGCGCGCGCGGTATTGCGCTCACACGGCGGCCGCAATTAAGCGGCGCTCGTCGGCGACCGCTCGCCGGCTCAGCCCGAGCCCGAGCGCGGCCAAATTCAATATCGGACGGGGCTCCGCTGACTGCGATCAAATATCCGTGTGAGGCAAGCAAATAGTCATCATCTGAAGGAGCCAAGTTTCCGCTTGCTCACGTACAACTATGAAACCATCCAAATATATATTTATTGAAATCTAAGCATTTACTTATAGGTCTTCTTCCAACCATAGAAAATAAGAAACAATAACATTTTTTTATCGTTCCATTATCGTCATCACTATGCAATGAATGTATACGTTGCTTATTAACATTATTATTAGTGTTGGGCCGGCTGGTCGCCGATGATATTTGCCGACTAGCCGACTAGCCGACTAACCCGATTTTTTTTAAATAGATTTTTGAAGTGAAAACTTCTTTAGCGGCGTTGTGCACTTTTTTGGAATGGGTAAAAAATGTTAAACTAGCGTCAGGACACGTGACCGTCAAGACACGTGACCTGATCGAAAATTCGTAAGACGGATGGAGAGTAGAAGAATGGGTAAAAATGTTAAACTCGCGTCAAGACACGTGACCTGATCGAAAATTCGTAAGACGGATGGAGAGTAGACAGCTGGCGCGGCGTAATATAAATTTTTAATATAACTTAATATAATTTTTTAATCTAATATATAAAATTCTCGCGTCACAGTTTTCGTTGCCATACTCCTCCGAAACGGCTTGACCGATTTTGATGAAATTTTTTGTGCTTATCCGGTATCTATGAGAATCGGCCAACATCTATTTTTCATCCCCCTAAATGTTAGGGGTAGTCCACCCCTAAATTTTTTTTTATTTTTTATGGCAAAACAACGTTTGCCGGGTCATCCGGTATCTATGAGAATCGGCCAACATCTATTTTTTATCCCCCTAAATGTTAGGGGTAGTCCACCCCTAAATTTTTTTTTTATTTTTTATGGCAAAACGACGTTTGCCGGGTCAGCTAGTGTAATATAAATTGTCATGTTTGTGTACGATAGTCCAATAAATAAATATTGTATTCTACCACATAAATGAGAGTACTTTTATACTGATAATTAAAGCAATTCGTGCAAAATTATTCCCTAACCATTCCAAAATATCAAAAATGCACAATATTAATATTCAAGTTTTCACTTCTGCCGGCACTCCCAGAGTGCAACCCGTTGTTTTTTTGCTTATCGGACGTTTTGCTTATCCATTGTATCTTTGTTTTATGTGTGTGTCTGTCGCTCTTGTAATAAATGTTTTATCTATCTATCTATCTATCAATGCCGATCATTTTCATACTCGTCTTTCGGAGCTCTTCGGGCTCTTTCGTCACTACTCGCTTGGTCATTGCAAATTATTTTGATATTTTTTTGTGTTTTCCTTTCAGTATATAAAAAAAACGAACCTTACAGTAGTTGCATATGATGTGTAACATTGACATACTTGGATTTTTTATCAATGATCTGTACTTTATTGAGATATATCATCAGTAAATTTATATTTATTAATCTATATTACAATCTATATAGAAATTAACAGTGACGTATATTTTTTTATAAATCCTAAAGAAAATGCAGTAAATACTCATTAGAAGACATTTGACATATCAAAATGATGACACAATATGTCACTTAAAATAATAATATTATTATATCTTGTTTTTATTATCGATTTTAAATGCGCGCTTCCGACTCCGTATTTTTCCTCTCTGAGTATTTTCTTTTTAAATCATAAAGAGAATGCAGTAAATACTCATTAGAAGACATGCCACACTGACACACCCTATCTGCCGCGCAATTTATGAACTTAAAGAACATGTAAACAGTTTCGAGAAAATAGATCGTAATGTCAGCACCTCAAATATCATAATCACAAACACAGTAAGTTGTACTTAATGCGTTCATAAATTGTGCGGCAGTACAACACTGTTACGATCACATTTTTACGAAATCACTCCCACAAATATTACTACCTACAACGGACATTGAGCTTAAAGTGTCGATCACTGGTGGCTGTTACGGATCACACTGTTACGGTACTTCCGTCCCTTTTGTACGAAATCACTCCCACAAATTGTACATATAGAAGGCGAGCGGAAAGATGTTACACATCAAAAATATTTAAGACAAAAATTTTATTATGAAGTTATTTTAATGTAGTTATTATGCCTTTGCCATTTTGATATGTTCCATTTTTTTTTACTGGACTGACTAATTTCAAAGTTCCTATTATGTTACCTTACTGTTACTTTGAAACGAATAAAATATTTTCTACTTTAAACTAATCTAACTAATAAATAAAAATAATTTAAGAATAAATAATTTATGATTGAAGATAATATATGTCTCTATGATAGTTTCAAAAAGAATTAAGATTAATATTATGCTTTTACCATTTTGATATGTGCCATATTTTTTAACTGAACTGCTGATTGATTCCCAAGTTTCTATTATGTTACCTTGTTGTTACTTTGAAAATGTTTTATGAATGAAACTTTAGATATAGTAAAGTAGTTGACCCGGCGGACTTCGTACCACTTTGACAAAACTGCTGTCATAGAATTGTTGTCATAGAAACCTATGACAACAAAACAAACAAATCATGGTGTTCACGATTTGTTCGTTTTGTTTTACACACAATAACATGTTTACAACATTTTTTACAATTTAATTTTCCAATACAAAATGTTTTTGTATTGGAAAATTAAATTGTAAAAAAAAATGTTTGGTGGTCCACACCCTTATCACTTAGGGGTATGAAAAATAGATTACGACCGATTGTCAGACCTACCGAATATACATATAAAATTTCATAAAAATCAACGAGGAGACTTTCGGAGGAGTATGGCAACTAAGATGTAACACGAGACTTTTATATAATAATATATATGTCGGAAAGGGTGAAATTTTCGGGATCGCTGGTTCCCTGTTTTCGCCAGGATTCGACATAGTGGGTAGCCCCGAGCAACAATCACAACACAACAGTAATGCTAATATGATTTATTTCGACACAATAACTTTACAATTAATTTAATCAGAACAGATACGTCCGCTCGGCTCGAGCACTTGGAGATAGACTTCCCGCCCGCTCCGACTAGAGATGGCGTTAATGGTTGAAAATATTTATTCGTTAAAAGTTAATTGATAAATATTATTAACTGTTAATTTTAATGGTTGAAAATATCAGTTAATAATTTTATCGAAGTAGTAGCTTTACACACATGTACATTAAATTGAATAATTCTTTTAAAGTGTTACTTTAAAACTATTCAATGAACTTTCCTTCATACTTTAACAGGCCAAGGACTGTCTAGCATAGTGTTGCCAACTCAAAATTGTAAACATTAGTAATTTTAGTTCCTTTATATGATAACGTTTTTCTGCAGTACATGCAACATGCAATTTTCTCCTCTCCACTAAACTTTTCAAAATGACTCCAAATTTCTGTATGATGTCTTGGCATTTTATTAGTGTTCATTGAAAACCTAATTACCTACTTACTGAATTACCTAAGAACTGTATAAAACTAATTAACGTCAGCTAACACTGCACTCGAATCGCCACGCAACCCTATCTACGCAACGATCAGCACCGACTGCTAAATAATAAAAATATCGTATTGATGAATATATCAGTTAAAAATATTACATCGCGAACGAACGATAATCGTAATAAATAAAAAGACTTTTATTTCGATAGTGAAAGAACATACAATCGAGTGCATCCAAAATTATTCAATAAATGACAAGTTGAAAAAGAATATAAAAAATGTGCTTTAACTAATAATAGTTAGGGGTCAATTCAGATTTGACGTAAATTGATAGCTGATGTCGTGTCTCTGTCGCTCATCGTCTGTCGGGCGCCTCCGCGATTCGCTCGGCGCCATTCGCCGCGCGCGACGGACGTTAACTAATATTTTCAACCATTCAACTGATATTGTTAATTTCAATTATTGAATGTTAGTGATTTTTTTTTATTAGTTGATATATTTATCATCTCTAGCTCCGACGGCCGCATCCAAGCATGACGTGGCGTGACGTCACGCTTGCGTTCAGTAATGGTGGGACGCGTATCAGTGTTGCCGCTTCTTAATTATAAACGGCGCAGCGCAACGATGATTCTCCGACATAATAATATAGATTATAAAACATGCGTAATATTTTTGTTTTATTTCATTCTCTCATCTCGTGCTGATTATAATCGGCATAATGTGCCGAATAGACGGCTTTCCCGACTAGTCGGCGACAGTGATGGGCAAAAAGTAATCAGACTAATGATTAAGGATTACGACTACAATTTGTAATCTTCAATCACGATTACAGATTACAGAAATTAATCAAAAATGTAATCATATCGGTGATTAATGATTATAAATCTGTAATCGTAATCTTGATTACTTTTATGATTGATTTGATTGATTAATAAAACCAACAGTCGGAACGTAAAAAAATAAAAGAACTTTATTTTTTTATCAGTCTCAAACACTGTGCTTTTAGGATAATTATTTTACGCAAAAAATCTGCTGAATGGTAATTTTTCTGGTACTCGATTCTTTCAAACTTAAAAAAAAATACTTGATCGCGTACGATAAAAGAATTACGTCGTCTCGTATCGTCTCCTTGAGCTCGATTCGTTTGACTGATGCGCACTGAACAAAATGGCGCGTGTACACTTGTCGACTATCGACAATGCGGACGCGGCGATTGGCTAGCCGGTGATCATACAATACCCTGTCCTCCGCACCCTTACCGCGCGTCTTACGTAGTAGGTATAATTTATAGTACAATAAAGCCAACCACTCAATTTCTAGATGCATACCTACAAATTGTGATAATTAATGGCAAATTTCTAAACCATCTATACTAATATTATAAAGCTGAAGAGTTTGTTTGTTTGTTTGTTTGAACGCGCTAATAATTCATATAAACTTAGTTAAGAATAATCATGTAATTTAGATTACTGATTACTGTAATCAAGATTAAAGATTATATGTTTAATCTTGATTAAAAGTAATCACGACTACTTTAATCTGATTAAAAGTAATCATGATTACTTTCAATCAGATTATTAATCTGATTAAAAAAGTAGTTGATTACGCCCAACTCTGGTCGGCGACTAGTCGGCCCATCTCTAACTGTTATAGATTCTCACGTAGAAAATGTAATATAAGAAGATTTGTTTTTTAATAGGAAATTTCAACAGCCTTATTGTAACAATCATGCTTATTAAACTTATATATAACACTTAGCCAATAACAGAGTTTCACAACATGGTAAACAGTATTCACGACGCGAAGTAACAAAAAGTAATTTGATTAGACTAAAACTAACAAAATCAAACTAAACAGCAGCAAAAACTATTCAAAACTGTGTCCTGATAAGTATAATAACCAGTGGTCGGAGTAGGTATATTGATTTTAGATACTTGCGTCATGATATCATAACATGGACATGCATTTCTTCCGGAATGTACCGGAGTTTCCAAAAATTTGGTAAATAGAGTAATAAAATAAAAAACCATATGTAAGCAAACAAAATTGTTTATTGTTAATACAAATAATCATTATTACAGTTTTATTAAAAATAATTATTTTTAATCCTCATCGGTTACAAGTTCTACATTTTGATTTTCTGTCTCTATACAATTAAAATAAATAACTATAATTTTTTCAATATTTTCTAATTTTAAGCTATTTCTTTTAACATCTAAGATCCATTTGTAAGTGGAAAATGATCGTTCAACATCTGTAGATGTCAATGGAGCGAATTTGAAATAAAGTTTCTGATTATTTGCTACGCTTTTTTCAATACTCTCGCTGTATTCTCTAATTGTATCTAAATCTGGATTTCGTTCCATAACTGATTCTATTTTATTTTTTATATTCTCATTATTGCACTCGTTAAGCGTAGCCCTTACTTGATCAAATACTAAAAGTGAATCAGCTAGAGATAAATTTTGTTTTTGTAACTCTTTTAGGGCTAGTAGTATAATAGTAATTTTCTTCAATATATTTTAAATCATTTTCTAAATTTTGTTTTTCCAAAATGTTTTTTGCGTTTCGTATGGCTATAGCATCAGAACTGCTCAAGCAGGATAAAACTTCTTTTATTTTATCTAAATGTTGAGCGTAGTAAGATGCTGCCTGTAACCAAGTACCCCATCTGGTAATGACTGGTTGCGGAGGCAACGGTAAGTCAGGATATTTTTCTTTTAAAATGTTTACCCTACTAGGAGCCTTTAAAAATACTTTTTTAACATTTGATATAAGAATATCAACATCGTTGTATTCTGACCTTATCTGCTCACTTACACGATGAAGAGCGTGCGCCAAACATGTCACATGCTTCATTTCAGGTAAGTAATGTTTTAAATTTCGCCCTGCAGATAGCATGTACGCTACACTGTCAGTGCAAAGCATTAAAATATTGTCAACTTTCGCTTCAAAAGTGTTTTGCCATAAATTTTCTAGACATTGCAGTACAAATTGTGTTATTGTTTGTCCATTTACTGCTGTTAGCATTTTACAAGCAATCAAATAAGGCCGGCCTGCACTATTACTAGGATGCAATGGTTTTATTAGGAAATTGACTATGTATCGACCAAAAATGTCTGTTGTCTCATCCAGCGATATCCATAGTTTCTCATTTTTATTAGTTTCATAAATCGAATTGATTTTATTCCTATAAAACTTCTCCAAATAAACTTTTCGTAACTGTGATTCGTCAACCACTTTACGATTGGTACAAACGCAACAACAAGTACTGCACATATATTTCTGAAAAAACTCTTTGAACGCTGGATTTTTCATTTGCGACCAAGGAATATTGCATAGAATCAGGAACTTAATGAGGTCGAAGTAAAATTCCTCTTGCGGTCTCTTAAATTTTCCTTGATGTACAGCGCCTTCAATGTGTTTGGTAATGTTGCCTCTATTCACAGCTTTCAAATGACTTTCACACTTTGTACAGTATATAGTGCCACTAGCGTTATCGTAAAGTAGCTCAGGATAGTGCAATAACCACTTTTGCACTGTTTCAGCCTTGACCTTTGCCATATTTATTTATATCTCACCTAAAACAATGATTTAAATTTACAATATATACATACACAACTGTAAAGTCGATAATGAAATTCTGTTTCATATAAAGTGTTTTTTTTAACTGAAGCGGTGATAGCCCTGCGGTGTGCGTACCAGACTCTCATGCGCTGTGATGATTGCTATAAAGTGATTTTTTTAACTGTTTCCAAGTTCTAAAACCTTCTTAAATAGTGAAAATAATTAAAACTTACCCGTACAAAAACAACTTCAAATGGGCCCAATCCAAGAGTAATAAATCGATGTCCGTAGTTATAAGCCAAATTCGTCGTTTTAAGTAGATTTCAGAAGACAGTAAACAAGCCAGGGTCAAGTCAAGATATTCACAACACATAAAATAAGCGCACTCCACGAACCGAAATAAGTGAGTGAGTCACTTGGTCTGGATGTCGGTGCGAGCGCATTGTTTTCGAACAAACAGTCAATGAGTCATCCTGGATACTTGATTCTAATTGGTCAGATGCGTTGAGCATAGAGATAAGAGGACAAAAGACCCTGTTTGCCGGATGTCGTGTGTTGAAATGAATATTATTATTATATCATTTTATACATGCTTAGGCTTTTACTCCAACACTTTTACTACAACAAGGTTTTTACACACCAGTCATTTTTTACTATTAAATTCTGGTCATCTACGCCACTAGCAGCATAGCGTTGAGAGTATTGATACATTTTTAACTAGTTTCATGTAATAATTTCGATGTTTCGGTATTTTTATCATAATAATCCGGAAACTCGGAGGAGTATCCATATTAACATATACGTTTGATGTCAGTGACCTTAATTCAATATACCTACTCCGACCACTGATAATAACATTGGATGGAGGTGGGTAGTGTATAGGACGTCCATTATTTATCTTCAGACTTGTTTTGATAAAGGGTAAAAATATATGACAGGAAAATGGAGACTTCGTCCCACAGCAGCCGCACTGCTTAAGGATCCATCCGTTTCGTCTACCTATCTATCATCTGCCGCGCTGCGAGAAAACTTTTACAAAGACCCTTTTGTAATCTTTAAGGTAGCGGCATACAGGAAGGCGTAAAGAATGCCGGGAGGCTTCTTAAAAAAGTGCGTTCAAAATAGATTTAAGATTAAAAATTGTATAAAAATTTAAGCTCGATGATGCAGCGATCAAAGTGTTAGTGTAACGACACGTAACGATCGCGTCAACTGAGCTACTTAGAGAAAGAATTAAAAACATTTATTTTGGGACACATTAATACGTTACACACAAAAAAAAAACATTTAAATAAACTATATCCCAAAACGATCCCAACCATGCTGGCCTTACGACCTACGCTGATCTTCCGTAGGAACCGGACTTATGCAATGGTCGGTCCTCAATGTATAACTAAAACAAAATTATGTTGAGCCATCACCATTGTACATACCTTTAACAGACAAATTTACCTAAAAGGTACTTCTCGTTTTTCAAAAATAGATATCGTAATACGTAGAGAATATATCCTGCTAAAATGTTCAGACCAGTTTTATAGATCATCGTAAAAATAACACTCATTCTCCGACAATCTAATCTCACCGTTCCGTTCCGTATAAACGGGACAGCCACCGCAGTATTAAGGTGCCAACGGTAAGCGAAAGATGTCCGATATTCGCTCGAATGGTTCTTAAATACTTATCTGGCCCGATAGCCCAGGAATCCCGTCCGTTTATAAGCGGGGACGCGCGGCGGCGGCGGCGCGGCTGCATTCCGCGCGCGCCGCGTCCGTTACCGACGCGCCACACGCTGGTACGCCGCTAGCTGGCACGCCGGTGGCAATGTACGACAACACTCGCGATCTGCACACTCGAACGTAAGCTAACGTCAGCTATCTAGAACTGTTGAAGCCGTTACGTGGGGAAACCAATACACCTCCGGTTGGCACGAATGCCTCGCCACTCCACATTCTAGTCTCACGTTGTTTGGTCCTAGAGTTATACAGTTATGCGAGATAGCCACCGAAATCACGTAGGTATATAAAGTACTTACGTTAAAGCTTAATCAAGTTTCCCATAATGGAAATATTTCTCGAGTAAATGAGTGACGACTTGTAAAATGTTAATTTAGATCGTCCGCAGGAAGACGCCCGCCCGTCGGTGTCGTCGCCGAGGTTAACTTTACGATTTTTGGGCAACACAACAGTCGTTGTTTTTTTACACAGACAAGAGTGATGGATGCGGCGGCGGGCGCACGCGAATACATAAATTCTATTTGTTTGCACGGGCACTCGGGCAGCCCGCACGCAGCGATTCCGCGTAAACTGTGTGCCGCTGGGAGTTGCCGTAAAAGTGAAAACTTCCAACAAAGTAAAACACACATTATTTACGCTCGCGCAGTGCGGACGCAACAAAGAGCCCGCTTATCTCGGCGTGCTGGCCGCGGACACAAAGGTACAGCGCGACAAAAGAAGTAATTAGCACGACGACCAACACTATGCACGCTAGTTGGCTCTGAATGAATTCTTGGCAAACAGGACCCATGAATTCTATACTATTATTTACAACCTTCGTTTTAAACACTCGTGTCACATCTTGTTGTTTGTAACATCAAATTTGAATTTAGATTGAAATCATAAATGCAAATCAACTGTTGTCCAATAATTTTATCAAACAAATGAATACGGCTGTATGTTACATGCGAGGCACGTGTTTCGTTTATGTGGAAGGTACTCGTAGGTTCCGCCACAAAGATAAATCTCAGTTTGGCTTCGCCACTTCGCTCGTAGTGAGAGCTTTCTTCACCTGAGCCATTTATTCAGCGGCGGCACTGCGCTGCATTATTGATCAACTCGATGTCCAAATTATACTGTTCCGAGATCTCTCTGTAAGCAACATCCTCCATCCATCACTATACGGGCAGTTTTAAGTTACTTACACTCATTCAGAGATGCGAGCGATGCCGAACATGTTCTATTCGGCAGTAGCTATATCGTACATTTTTGACTATCATCGGTTTCTTGATGAGCATCAGAGTCAGTAAAATGGCGAACACCATGTTAAATGTGTTTAGTCAAAATATTTCTTTGTTAATATTATGATAAGTGTAAGCAATACATTAAATATTAGAAATTTTAAAACGGCTATAACTTGTAATGGAATCTTTTGAAGTATTTTTTCAAAGAGCTAACTCGTCTTTAACGAAATTAGGTATTATTATATCTCAATGACGAAATAGGTAAATTTTAATTGCGAACTACAAAGTGGTAGATATCTGCGGTTTTATTTTTTATTTATTTCATTTATATAAAGCTAACGCGAGTGGATTCGTCGTATTGTTTCATTTGAAAGTGTTTACTAGTGTTCAAAATCCAAAACCATTTATTCAGTTTTGGCTACAAATTAGCTCTTACGAATGTTACTATGCCATATTGGCCATATCAGGTCTTGTACTTGATTATACTTGTCAGGTCTTGTACTAAGATTAAACGACAAGAAATTCAGTAAGGGCACTACGACCACGACCACATAACGACGTTGGCCCTGTTTAATAAAACTTACAGTGACAAAATTGTCATGGTGGAAAATTCACAAATATGTCAGATTGTCATGACAATCCGACATTTTTCAAAAAATTTACATCAGGTATAAGTTTCAACTTCCACAATGTCATACAATACCACTAGGTACAGTGCTCCAGTAAAAGTCAAAAATTGTTTAAGAAAACAAAGTCAAACTATAATGAATAATACTAAAAATAAGATAAGTACTTATGCAAGAGCAGACCAGCCTCCACAGGCGGCACCCGTTCACGAGAATGACATATCAATCAGCTAAAGAGGAAAATAATTATACCAAAAGGAATCAGCCATCGCTTTGCTCAACTATATTTTAGGGAACGTAAGAAATATGCATATACTTAAATAGTTTTTTCTGTTCATTGAATTAGATTTACTATCCAGGCAGTATTCCCATACAATCCCGCTTGTTTATTCCTATTCTTTCCTATAAAAGTTATGAACCCAACAGAGAAATTGTGCTATATAAGCATCTATTATAGGTTATAGGTAGATAATTGGTTCACTGTTTTATTTTGTATATTAAAATGATGGTATCTTAACTAATTATTTGGATTACAAAATTTTTATGAAGTAGAAGATTTAAGTCACAATTTAAAAGATATTTCAACTTTATTTAAGATGTCTGAAATGTCTCCTACGGCTTCGCCACTAGCAAAGTGGAAACCACCTGGAATGGAAAGTAATAGTAGTTGTAGATTACCTGAAATTAGAATTCCCACGTTTTCTGGTAAGTAACTATGTACAATGGCAACGTTTCGAGATTTGTTTTTGAGTCTTATTCTTAAAAATAAATCTTTGGATGGTGCACAAAAATTTTACTATTTAGAGGGTAATTTAACAGGGAACGCGGAACAAATTTTACGCAATGTTATTGTTACTTCAGAAAATTAGAAAACTAGTTGGGATAACTCTACTTATAATAAAAAGCCTACAACGTATAAATGAGAGCATCATTCAAGCTTTATGTCTCTGCGAAACCCACGGCGAAACCTGGACTAAAGACGGCCAAAATAGATCATCATCATCATCATCATCAGCTCATTTCATGTCCCCCACTGCGAGCGAAGCCTTCCCTATGAATGGATAGGGAGAACGGGCCATAAACCACCACGCGGGCCCAGTGCGGATTGGTGGTTGTTAACGACTGCTAATGCAGCCGGGACCAACGGCTTTACGTGCCTTCCGAAACACGCAGCTCGAGATGATAAACTTTTTGGTCACCCACCTGATGACCGGCCTTTACGAAAGTTGCTTAACCTCAGCACTCGCAGATCGGGCGCGTTAACCACTGCGCCATCGAGCTCCTCTTCCAAAATAGATACCTATAGTTTATCACAACCAATCAAGAAAGTAAAGTTTAGGCTGTATGAGCAACATCCTTTTGCTTTCCGTAAACTAAAGTAGAAAATGTATATCATCAACATTATTTTTGATTTCTTGGCGGGAAAGTGAAGAGTCATAACTGTGGTTTTTCCCACTAATTTTAAATGCATTTTAAGTAAGGTAAATTCTCCACCTTTTTTAAAAATTTTAATGTCATTTTTGTCAGTAAACAATATCAAGTTATAATTCATTTTATTGTTCTTGGTAAATTAGCTTAAAAACGCAAAATTATAATTTATTCCATACGAATCCTTCCGTGTATTGGCTACCTACGTGATATTGGCGGAATTGTGTTCGGCTGTAGACACAAAACATGCCATAAATAAAAAGAAGAAGAAGAAGAACTGTGGTTTTGTTTTATTTTCTTAAATTTGTGTTATGTCGAATAATTATGTGAAATATTGGTGGATTATTAACCGTTAAGTGTGCGAAACGAAACAAAACAGTGCAACGTCACTTTTCAAATTCTCTCAAGAAGTCCGCCCGAGGACTTATCATCCGCATCTTTACTGAGATACTCGAGGGGTTGGGGGTATATCATTTCTATTATCATTCATCATCAACATACAGAAAAGAAATATTGTTTATTTAAGTATTACTTGTTAGAAATATTACTTTGACACTGGCTAAATGTGCTAATCGCACGAAGCCATCAGCAAAATGAAAAAGTAATGTTTACTTTTGACATACAATACATTGACGTTATCAGTTTGTAAAATTTTCGCGGCTGTATGTATTTCCACAATGTCAAAAATGATGCGTTTTCATTATCTACTCTTTATCTAAAACACCTAATAACAAAACTATCAGTTTTGTTGTATTTTAAAAGGTAAGTTAGTCTACTAAATCCTCTACTACTAGGTAAAAGTGCAAATCGAAACTTACTTCCGTTGAGACAGGAAAAGGAAGTCATGGCGGCTTGGAATGGAAGCACGAATCAACCTCATCTTGTCTTGTATTTGTAATCTACATCCTTATCCTCATATCCTGTTGCGTTTAATTGAATATGGCGCAAAAGTAAAACGAGCTTGACTTAACGTTTATAGTACATCACTTGCAGCTATTCTGAGAGTATTAAGACTTAATATTGCTAAGAAAGAATGTTCTTACCTAGATTAAGCAACCAATAATGATCTTACAAGGCACAATTTCACTATCTAATAACAATATGAAAGTTTTTGATTTACTGAATTACAACTTTTCTAATGATTTATTACAATCCTTGGTTGGTTTTGATGTTTATTTAACTTGTACA
>CAUJAO010000197.1:0-11635 GCA_963082485.1 Eudonia mercurella
AAACTCAAGAAGAACGGGAACTTATCCACCTGGAAGTTTTTTATAGCTAATGTAATGATTAGCGCTGAGAAGAAGTTAGTCAACGCAGCTGTTCTTCAAGAAGTTTGCTGCAGCGTTGCAGCGCCGTCGTGTGTACTGACCGGCTCCAGCTCTTGCAGGCGGCAGGCGGCGAGCGCGAGCCCGCACACGCGGTGCCGCTGCAGCGCCGTCGTTTGTACTGACCGGCTCCAGCTCTTGCAGGCGGCAGGCGGTGAGCGCGAGCCCGCACACGCGGTGCCGCTGCAGCGCCGTCGTTTGTACTGACCGGCTCCAGCTCTTGCAGGCGGCAGGCGGTGAGCGCGAGCCCGCACACGCGGTGCCGCTGCAGCGCCGTCGTTTGTACTGACCGGCTCCAGCTCTTGCAGGCGGCAGGCGGTGAGCGCGAGCCCGCACACGCGGTGCCGCTGCAGCGCCGTCGTTTGTACTGACCGGCTCCAGCTCTTGCAGGCGGCAGGCGGTGAGCGCGAGCCCGCACACGCGGTGCCGCTGCAGCGCCGTCGTTTGTACTGACCGGCTCCAGCTCTTGCAGGCGGCAGGCGGCGAGTGCGAGCCCGCACACGCGGTGCCGCTGCAGCGCCGTCGTGTGTACTGACCGGCTCCAGCTCTTGCAGGCGGCAGGCGGCGAGTGCGAGCCCGCACACGCGGTGCCGCTGCAGCGCCGTCGTGTGTACTGACCGGCTCCAGCTCTTGCAGGCGGCAGGCGGCGAGTGCGAGCCCGCACACGCGGTGCCGCTGCAGCGCCGTCGTGTGTACTGACCGGCTCCAGCTCTTGCAGGCGGCAGGCGGCGAGTGCGAGCCCGCACACGCGGTGACGCTGCAGCGCCGCCGCCGCATCGTCGCCGCCCGCGCCGAGCGCCGCGCGCACCAGCCCACACACTCGATCCACGCTGAGGGTCGATAACCGCATACCGGATACGTCGCCCTGGCACAAACAGAGTAAGTCAAGCGAAGTTTCAGCTACAACACGAGTCAGATAATCAACCACACACAATCCATATCACCACAAATATATCCGTCAAATAAATTTAACACATTATACCGATTGATATGCGCTGTTTTAATAGTTAGAGCCTAAAATTTTGAACACTTTGCAGATAAAACCCAATTCAGCGTAAAAAAAGTTTTTAGAATACAGTGAAATACTGAAAAATTTTATACGTTTACATTCTTGTCAACAATTTTTTTATAATAAACTGTAGATAAAAGTACTTTTCATATTTTGAAATAAACAACTACAACTCACCAACGCCGGGAAGGCGGTTCGCAGCATGTGCAGCGGGTTCTGCCCCGGCTGCGGCGCGTACTGCGGCACCTGCGGCGGCACCAGCTGCGGCATGTAGCCCGGCGCGTTGGCCCACCCCACCCACATCTGGTGCGGGTTCACCGGCACCGGCGCGCTCGATTGGTTGGGGGGCGACGCACGCTACAATAATACAAGATTAGACATACAAGTCGATATAGAGACAAACTAGGGTAGAGGTACCAGTGTTCGACACTTTATGCCCGGTGTTTGACACATTTTTGTCGCCAAATAATGATATAGATTTTCATTTAAAGTTTACGGGACGTGCAAATAATATTTTCTGCTTATTTTGGTGTGTAAATAGTATTAAATTATAGTAGTAAAGAATATAAGATGATTGTGCACTTTAAAATTTCATCCTTCCATAACTTGATGAGTTCTTATGTGTGCGTAGCATTTGTAACCGTTTCTGCCTTCTTAATTTATTAAAACCGCCTTGAGTCTCCTTTCGCCTTACTAGCGCTAAAGCAGTGGTCTAGTTGCCTCATGAACCTAGGGTTCCCTTGTTCCTTGGCTCAGGTGGCTTAAGTACTAAAAATCCGTCCTCGCGTTCCAGGAACTCCTACCGGGGTAACTAACCCCAAACAATATCCGGAGTCTTTATAGTGGAGACCGGCTTTTGTGGCTCCCGCCCACAACTATTCCCGGTGCCCGTCCGCAGCAGCTGGAGCAGTGAAGAGGACTGCTTTTCGCCTTCGTACAAGACTCGGGGAGAATCAGAAGAGTGCGGTATTCTGGACCGAAACTAAGTGTGACTTTGGCCAACCTTCACGACCCTCTAATAAATTTATAAATCTTAAATTATTTATTGTTTTATAAAGTTTACGCGAACACAACACATTGAAATGCAACAACTTTTATTGTGACTATGGGCTCTCTCACATCGGGCAAACAAAAAGAAGTGTAGAAACCCGCGTTAAAGAACATATAGACGACGTCAAGCATAGGCGTGAAAATAAGTCTATCATGCGAACATGCCCTAGAGGGGCCCAACCATTACATCAGATTTGACAAACCACAAATACTCGCTAGAGAACAACGATTTATCCCTATCATGATACGCGAGGCTATTGAAATTAGAAAACATCCTGATTATAATAGAGAAGATGGTTGGAATTTACCAACAGCCTGGGATCCTATCATACAAAATATTAAATCCCAGCACCAACACCATACTGCCAGACCAAAAGATACTGTAAGCTCTTTCTGCGTAAAACAGAACGCACCTGATTAAATTTAAATGAGGGTATACAGGCTACTAACTAATTATGAGACGACCAACACCTCAGTCTCCATGTGACCACGGACCCTGCAAAGGGTTCGAAACGTCAGGATAAACATTAAATCAAATAGATGTGTAAAATAAACGCGAGAGATCTGTAAAAGTTTATTAATTTCTTAAATTATTATTTTTATTTATTAATTCTTATTTGCTCACGCACTAGAGACATGACAACAGATAGGAAATAGGTAGCCTGTAGTCAATTGTTGCTAAAGACTAAAATCAGTCGCTGACCCCTTTTTTTAAAGCTTACAGGAACTAAAGGCCGATCTCTGGTTCCTGTCAAACACTCTACCTTTTAATTTTTAATTTGTTTTTCTTTTATTTTTAACTTTTTATAAAAAAAAAGCACATTGCTCCCCGTGGAATGACTTAGACGCATGTTTCAACGGGAACAAAAGAAAAGGTTTGTTTATGGTGAGGCGTTGATTTTAAGCAAAGTTTAATTCTAATAGATTCCGATAGATGGCGGTATATCATTCTACATTGCGCTTTTGGAACGTTTTTACAGTTTCATACATGCCAACAAGAGGAGAAAGAAGTGGATAAAAAATAGACATACGTGTTTCCTGTGGAACAGCTTGGAGTGTGGGTGCCTTGGATGCTGCGGCGTGCCCCAGGGCGCAGCGCCGCCTGCTCCCGTGTCTTCGTCCGCGCCCGACTGTAGCTGCTCCTCTGCATTCAAAATAAACGTCTATTTCCTACAAACACTCTTATAACAATTTACTTGAGAATAGATACAACCCTTTCTTACATTTTACTTAATTGTTTATACTGACACCCACTACTCAACCGTAAGGTTATACGAAAAGGAACCAGACGACGCATTTTTTTAACTCTGTAAATCCTCCTTACTGGGATACGAGAGCCCCTAAGGGGGACACAAGTTATTTAGTTCTTACCTGTCTGGAGCCTAAGAAAATTGCGTCTAGGGGGCAAAAAGCAACGCCAGACGACCCTGCCCACGTAAAACTTGCACAGGGTACCATCTGCCCATATCTCTGTCTGTGTCTGGTCATATGGCCAGATCAAAACCGCCGAAGCGTATTGAACGCAGCGCGACAGTTAGTCTCAACATCAAATTATATGTTGGCCTCCACGTCGCTTCGGATAGAAACAAATGGCGGAACATCGTGAAGGGGACAAATGTCCAGGAGGTCGCGACCATCAGCAAAGAGGAATACCAAGCAATTGGAATTAGGTGTCAGTTGAAAACAACGTTACGTTATTGAGCACATCGCGCCACGTCGTTTAAAGTGGTCATTACATGTAAGATGTAGTTTTATTGGCTAACCTTTGATGACCTTGATGTACCGGTCAAGGTTGATGGTAAACGGCAGAAAGCACGAGGCAGTGGACACTTATGAACACCTTCAGCTTGCATTAATCACAGTCCAGCTGCATCATCGAGGTTATAAGTTAAAAGTTTTGATGGCTGACCTTTGATGACCTTCTTGATGTACGGGTCAAGGTTGATGGTAAAAGGCAAGAAGATCTTGAGGTCGGCGGCGGTGAGCGTGGAGCGGTGGAAGCTTAGGAATACTTCCAGCTTGCGCTCGTCGCGGTCCAGCTCTATCAGCGTACTGGCCTCGCGGAGACTGCTCATCACGGGCTTTACTCTGACGATGCAAAATCAAATAACTTAATTAGAACCAACATTTTGAAGACGTTATTATCAATGATGGGAATAGTAGATATAATTTATATTGTACGTATCCTATGTTAAAGGTTATTTAACAAAACCGGAATTTGTTTTTAAAGAAGGTGGTTTTATCAGCTCTTTATCAGATCCCTGTGCTGAAAAGTGCCCTGTGAGGAGCTCGATGGCGCAGTGGTTATCGCGCCCGGTTTGCGATTGCTAAAGATAGATAGAAGTAACTTTCGCAAAGGCCGGTCATCGGATGGGTGACCAAAAATTTTTCATCTCGAGCTCCTCCGCGATTCAGAAGGTACGTATAGCTTTTGGTCCCGGCTGCATAAGAAGTCGTTAACAATCAACTATCCGCACTGGGCCCGCGTGGTGCTTTATGACCCGTTCATAGGAGAGGCTCGTGCCCCAGCAGTGAAGACATAAAATGAGCTGGTGATGATGTGATGATGATGATAATTAGATCCTATTTGAAACTTGAAGCAGATAAGTCCAAGTGCATAATGCTAAAAAATATCTTTCTAAATTACTTTTCATAGATGTGCTTGAGCGAGGTGGAGTCGTCGATGTGGTCCTCGTACGTCTCGTGGTGGTAGATGATCCAAGAGGTGCGGAATGGCCACTGCTCCGTCAGGTTCACCCACGACGCCAACTGATACCAGTTGAACTCTATTTGGAACGCCTTCAGTAGACGACCTGGTTCAAGGAAAGCGGTCGATAAGTTTATAGCCGGAAAAGGAAAAAATATATCAAAATGTCCAGTGCATCACAAAAAATCTAATATACTTTTTTCAGTAATACATGCATGCCTGTATTGATGCGTTGTGTTTTGGAGTCTCGCTCTTATATACAGAAATTAAACTGTAATCCAAAAAATGGTATTTGAATGAATGAATGAATGAAAGCTTATTTGACTACAACACACAAGACAAAATATAAAACAACAACCAAATTACAACTAGTACTAGTAGTTACTCCGTCATTTCTCTTTGTGAACAAAAATTGAAGATTTACATCTATTTTTGGTGTTCATTGTAAAATTAACATTATAAAAACGATAGCGAAGTTAGAAAAGAATAAATGTATGGGCTTGACATGACGTTGACCACGTGATTTAGCGCAGCTTATGTCAATCCCATACGTTTTGTTCTTTTCGAACTTCCCTATCGTTTTTGTAATGTTACTTTGGCTAAGGGGTCTGGCCTTCAATTGATTGAA
Organism: Eudonia mercurella; assembly: GCA_963082485.1. Lineage (NCBI taxonomy): Eukaryota > Metazoa > Arthropoda > Insecta > Lepidoptera > Crambidae > Eudonia > Eudonia mercurella. The sequence continues at coordinate 5,491 of CAUJAO010000197.1, forward strand.
TTGAATTCTATAATATTTCAGCAAATATCCGCATCGTGCTGTAGAAAAAATATTTACTTGTAATTCACTATGAGGGTCACAAACATCAATATTGATTTTAGCTCGCACAGTGTGACGTTTTCAGTTTTCCGGTTACTAGTTCAAATACAAGTGATACATATAACTTGTATTTGGGCTATTTTTTATTTTACTGTCTGTAACCGTATTGAACTTATCCCCACTTGATTAAATGTCAACTTATACAGCCTGTGGAATTACCCAGTCAAGGTAATATCTCACCAGTAACATAAAGCACGTTCATAAGCCGCCGCATACTGCGGGGATTAACATCACTGAAGTAATCGTCAGTGAGCAGAACGCGGTTCAAGTCCGCAGCTCCGGCCGCCGGCGCAGCCCTATGCAGCCCCGACGCGACCGACGACGCCACAGACTCGGAGGGGCGGAGTCTCCGCGCACGAGCCGCTTGCACGCTATTGCTCGGGACCTCTTTAGCTGGCTGGTTCTTTATACGCTCCTGACTGGACATCAGCTCCGATGTGGAGGATAATCGGCGTGCTGATACCTGGTGTAAATAAGTTTAGTTTGAAATTTAAATGGTGACCATTTACCTCCCCCCCTACCTACGGCCGGGGGCCGGCCCTAGACTCTAGGGCAGGGGTCCCCTGGAGCCTCCCGGCCATAGGTTACCTAGATTAATGCAAAATGTTACCTAACCTAACCTGCCAATAGTTGCCAGATGACATTCTCACAATTACTATGTTAGGGTTTAAAATACTTCCGTCATATTCATCGTTGTGTCTAATAAAACGTATGCCAAAATATAACATTAGGGATTTTAAAATTAGGGTTTTTAATTTTAAACCAAAAATATATATTGTGCGAAAACATTGGTTAGAAAAATATGCGTAAGTATAGGCCATTAAGATTTTGGCCAAATGAATTTAGGACCATGATGATGACCATGACCAGGATGATTTTAGGCGATTCAAAGGGCACCTCATGCGACCGCTTCATTACAACCTGTTGCGCGCTCTTCACGCGAAGGAGAACGAATTTCACACCGCGCAAAAATGGTTTATTAACCAAATAAATTTAATGTAATTTTTATTTTTTATTTAAATGTCGAATTTGGTCAAACTGTGTACATTGTTTGGGGTTGCATCCCAGTTCAATATTTTCGATATTAATTGTTTTTATGTAATTTTGGATGTGACCTGTTAATGTACCTAAGTAAATAAATAAATAAAATAAAATAAAACACTAAAAGACTTACAGATCTCTGCAGCGAGGTCGAGAAGTCATCCACACCGAGCGCCTGCAACCGCTTCGCTGCAGCTTGCTGTGCGCTCTTCACGCGGCGCAGCGCGCAGTTCTGCAGGTAGAACGGCAGCTGGACCATGTTGCGGAGGTAGTCCCACCCGCCGATGTTGCTCTCCGAAAACGCGCGGCGGCTGTTTACCTCCACTGCCTAAGTCATATTCAATTGTTGGTGAAGTTTTGTCTCATATAAAGATCTAACATCCTTGTGACGATGGCCTCGTTTGAATCAAAAAACGTTGACAGTGGTTTTCTAAAGCATACTGTTATCCCATGAGGGTTTTTTTTTAATTTTTTTTTATTATTATTTATTAATTTTGTTAACAGAAATATTAAAACATAGCAGATGTTTATTATAATCTTAAATCTTCTTTCTACATGACAGGGAGATAGGGACTAAACTCGTTAATCCAATGATTACGACGGGAAGGAATAGGTTGTCATAATACGATAATCGCACCTCGAGCGCACTAGCTGCTGAGCTTTTAACGATCAGTATAGAACAATAGATATGTCAATGAGAAAACAAACACTGTTTGACCATAAATTATTTTTTTTCTTTTTGTTGATGGCTTTGTGCGATTAGCACATTTAGCCAGTGTCAAAGTAATTTTTCTAACAAGTAATACATAAATAAATAATGTTTCTTTTCTGTATGATGATGATGAATGATAATAGAAATGAGAAGTGAGAAATGATATACCCCCCAATCCCTCGAGTATCTCAGTAAAGATGTGGGGCTTTACTAAGTCCTCGGGCGGACTTCTTGAGAGAATTTGAAAAGTGACGTTGCACTGTTTTGTTTCATTTGCCAACACTCATGCACACTCACGACCACTTGACGGTTAATAATCCACAATTATTTCACATTAATATTCGATATAACACAAATTTTCGAAAATAAAACAAAACCGCAGACGTCATGTCTGTCTTCACTTTCCCGCCAAGAAGTCCGACCATAAATCATATGTAAAAGAACATCCATAGCTAATATTTTACAAGGAAGACACCTACATAGATCATTCACACCACTTAGCATGCATTACGTAACACAGACAACAGTTGAAAATGCAAATAACCATTTTAGACAATCATGCAAAACACATGATAATGTCAATGAGTTTCGATAGGGCCACAGCCCTAACATTTTTTTGTATAATTCACGACAAGGAATTATTGCGCCTTTATCTTAATTCATGTGAAGTGACAATAATGCTGTAAGCGGCAACAACTCCTGAGGATTTGATTATATAATCCGACTTAAAATTAGATAAGATGGTGGGATGAGAAATAACCAAAACAATACTACTAACAAGAATACAATAACTCCGCAAGGAATCGAACCTGGAGGTCTCGGGATAATTTCGAGAACGACTTTTTTTCATCGCAGTTATTTCAGCCGTCATTTGGCAGTCTTCTATATTGCTGTGTCGCGGTTTCAAGAGTAATATTACTCGGCTATGGGGCCTAATAACTTATGTTTCAGGATCCAGCAATGCGTGTGGCCTTGGGCTTACCCATCAGCGCTTACCGCAGTATTATTGCAGTTGCTCCTGGTGTTGCAAATGTCTACAGGCTGTAGCGACCGCTTACCATCAGGCGAGCCGTAATAAAATATTTGCTGCAGACTTAGTCAAGACAAACATGGTATAATTGAGCCTATATAGCGGTTATTAATAAAATATTAATGACAATTATGAATTTGATACATGAGACACAATAACAAGCCAACAGGGTCAACGTTAAGGCACAAAACCAGTCGCGTGACTAACCTCCATCCAAGCAACCTGCACACAGTTGAAGAATGTTAAATCTAGTTATATCAGTGCAGTGTTAGCTGCAAACGTTACTGCGGTGTAGATGCCTTTAGGACTTTTATAAGCTGTATAATGAATTACATATACACCGTCACTTTTTGATCGTTTTAATCCCGCAGGTGGGTTGATCAGACCATGAAACTGAACAACTTTTCCCAAGAAACATAAGTCAAAAAACGAGATTGTTTTTAACTTTCCCATACAAAGCCTCTATTGACCGAGCATGGTTTGTATAAGAAAGTTAAAAAAAAAATCTCGTTTTTTGACTTATGTTTCTTGGGAAAAGTTGTACAGTTTCATGGTCTGATCAACACTACCTGCGGGATTAAAACGATCAAAAAGTGACGGTGTATACAGGCTTATGTATTTTAGAAGCCTATAAATATGAAAAATATTGTACTATCTATACTATCCTTAAAGTCAAGACGCATTAAATAAAAGTCACAGCTAAAGACTTTACGGACAGTCTCTAACGTGTGAGCACGCGCTGTCACCAAGTAATTTAACTAAACTATCTGCCAAAACTTTGGAATTAATAACTACCGTCAAAAAATAATAATTTGAAAACCCACTTTGCTGATGATATGAGGGTCGATAGCCAGGAGCAGTATGAACGGGCTCTTCGGGTCGGAGCAGAGTGCGTGCACGGCGTTGAGCAAGGCGAGGACCTTCTCCTGTTCGCAGCTGTCGAGGGCGTCTACCACCACCACCAGGCGGGTCTGCTGGCCAGTGAACGCATCCAGGCAGGATACCTATCAACATGGGTAGGTTGAGAAACACTCCTGTAGGTAGTTTAAGTTCGGTAGCTGTGTCTGTCAGTTAATAATATTTTATTAAACTCTAAGTGCCTTACAAAAAAACAAAGAATGTGGTCCGAATAGTTATTCCGTGTTTTGTCCCTTTACAAGTAACAAAATACGGAATAATTATTCGGACTTTATTCTTTGTTTATTTGTAAGGCACTTACATACATAAACAATATAACATGAGAAAATCAATTGGAATCAAGCTGACCCAATTGGAACCCCGGTTGGTTGGTTTTAACGACTACTATCTTACGACAACAACCTGGACCACCAGCTTGACATGCCTTCCAAAACACGAAAAATCTCAATATATTCCAATTTACTCACTCTCAGAATTGAATAAATAAATAAATAAATAAATAAATATTTCCCACACTCACACCAATTATCTAGCCCCAAGAAAAGCTTTCTTAAGAAACTCGTTATATGGTTAACTAGACAACGGATAAACATAATTAATATACTTAAATACATACTTATTATACATAGGAAACACCCAGACCCGAAACAATATAGAAAAACAGGTATTTCTAAATTGATCCGACCGGGGATCGAACCCGGGACCTCAGAGATAGCGACACCATGAAAACCGGTGTGCAAGCCACTCGACCAAGGAGGTCGTCAAATTGAGAAAGTTGCTTCACTTGCTTCGATCAACAATACACTAGATAACCGGTCAGGGTGTCAAAAATGGCCGAACGAATAACGCCTCACATTCAAAGTGGGGTCTTATTTCTATTTAGTTCGCTGTTGACTGCGCCAACATGATAACGTACCACAATGCATCAGTGTGTATTCAAAAACTGTAAAAATAACTATCGAAATAAAAATATATCGGAAGGAATATCATACTTTCGGTAAGTAAATGCTTTTTCATAACATAAATAATAAAATACCTAACTGTTTTTATGAAATAACAATTTTTAATTTTTAAAACTAACCCACGCGCCAACATTTGCTAATGTTTGGCCAACGTATAGTTGCTCTGGGACAGTGAATCTATGGAGTAGTTTAAAAAAAATTATAGATAGGTACTTCTTAATTATATTTTTTATTTCTAGATTTCCTGGCGACCCATTTCAATGTGCAAAATGGATTTCCATAGTAGCGGAAGAGAGACAGAAGGATTTTTTTAGACTTAAAAAAAATTCTGTAATTTGCTCAATACATTTCAAAAATCCGATATTATGGGGAATGCACAAAGACGTCGATTGAGGAAAAAGGCTATCCCCAAATTTAAAAATGAATTTGAATTTGGTTTATTGTTCTTTATATGAAAACCACCTCAAATAATGTATATTGTTACATAAATAAAACAATTTGATTGTGATTATATTGTTGTTTACATTACAATTTCTCATCAGGATTCTTTAATTTAAGCATGTTTTCCAACCACGCTCAAGGTAGGTATAGTTCAATATCAGTTAATTTGTACTGAATCTACTATTACATAAATGTATAAATAAATAAATAAATAAATAAATGTTTCCCACACTCACACCAATTATCTAGCCCCAAGAAAAGCTTCCTTAAGAAACTCGTTATATGGTTAACTAGATAACGAATAAACATACTTAATATACTTAAATACATACTTATTATACATAGAAAGTATGCAAAGTATAATAAATTACTTTTTGTATACAATTTTGCAGTCAAATGCATAAGCCATAAAATAAAATAAACCTAATTCCTTATTAAAAATAACTTCCTTAAAACAAAAAATAAATTACTAAGTGCGACTCCATAATACTCTGTTCGGAGCAAGTAAAGTCAATAATGCAAAAATTCGAAATGAAGTAAGTAACATTTCGTGTCTGCCATTTGCTGTTTTATTTTTATGTAATAAGGTCGAATTTGGATGTAAAGGGTCTTTGTATATATTTTTAAATACACAAGTGTTTATTTAAATTTCTTATCTCTTTCTGTCGTTTTCGACGTAAGATCGTAAGTGAATGTCTTAATAATCAAAACTGTGCTTTATTCCTTGCAAAAAAAGTATAAATTAGGTTGAAATTATCAAAACTTAGGATAGTTTTTCTCCATTTGTAGTAAAGTCAGCCAGTGCCATATTTGAGATTTGTTTTAGTTCGTGAGGCGTTATCTAGTGTATTGTTGATCGAAGTTCACTTGCCAGATCGCCACCCGAACGCAAAAGCTACTGTACCAGCTCCGCATTCACTTTGAACCTTAACCACGTGTTCT
>CAUJAO010000198.1:0-17737 GCA_963082485.1 Eudonia mercurella
CATCCGTAGACCACAATGTCAGCGAGGGGTCATTCAAGTCCTTTCAGTCATCACCAAACGTTAAAGATCATCATACACTATCATGGTCAACATCATCGAGTGTAATGGGTAATATACCTTTTGGAATTAGAAATGAACGAGGGAAATTGATGCTTGGTAAAACCCGCGTTTATCATGATGGGAAAATCCTAAAAATAGGAACGTACAGATTGAATAAAACAGATGGATTGAAAGAGCTCTTGTTTAAAATGAAACCAAATTTAAAAATTACTACAGAGGAAGATTTAAATAATTATAAATTACTTTTATCAGAAACTAATGCACACAGACGCAATTATGATTCATCTAAACCAATAAAAAGCAATAAAGGATTTAAGTACATGAATATTATAAAACCTTTATTTAAGTTTGCTAGAAATGCAACTACAAGTGTGGAAAGTCTTTCACATGGAGAAGGTATTAACGTACTAAAAAAAGTAAAAAAAAATACGGACTTGGTTTATTGGGATGATCCAAATGAGTTAGTAGAACGTTTGAAAATACTATTCGCCTCACGAGATGCGGGTAACACTGGCTTAGATAATGAAATTATCGCAATTATGGAAGAACTGTGGGAAGCAGGAATAATCAAGAATATGAAATATAAAGAACGTTTGACAGGGAAATAGTTCACTTTGAAGAACGCATCAGTGCAGCAATGAACATTGACAAATTTGGTCATCATGTTCATAAGCGTCTACGCTTAGCGGAATATATTGATACCTTCAGCGATACATTGGTGAAGTCAGATACAGGACACTACGATTTGAAATCATCAAAACTGAAAGGTTTAACGGCTCCGAAAGAAGACGACGAAGCAGTAAATAAAGCTTATTTAGACAAAACAATTCAAGAAATAAGAGACGAAATAAAAAAAGTATCCCTTGATGTTAAGAAATACCTAAATAGCTTGGAAAAAGCGACTTCAAATCGTTTTAGTAATTTATATTATACTAAAACAGAGATTGATTTTTTGATTAACCAAAAAAAATAAAAATGAGTAAAAAAGACATCGTCAATGAACTACACAAAGCAGCAAGAAGAAATTTCCCGCGTCGATGTACAATCATAAAAGGAATAGATGATTTATGGCAAGCTGATCTTATGGATTTTCAGAAATATTCACATTTTAATAAAGGATTCAAATACGTTTTGATAGTTATAGATACTTTGTCAAAATATGTGTGGGTGAATCCTCTAAAATCAAAAGAGAAACAATGTGTTACACATGCGTTGCAAAAAATACTAACCAATTCTTTACGAATACCTAAATATTTACAAACTGATCAAGGCAAGGAGTTTTATAATGATACTTTCAAAAAATTATTAGTAAAATATAATATAGTCCATTATTCTACCTACTCTGTAAAAAAAGCTTCTATTGTAGAACGAGTAATACGAACGTTAAAACAAAACCTTTACAAACTTTTCAGTTTGCACGGTCATTACCAATGGCTGGGTCAAAATTTAGATTCGGTTGTTAAAAACTATAATAATACTACTCACCGTATAACAAAATTTAAATCTATTGAAGTTAACAAAGAAAACCAGATGGTTGTAAAATCTAACATAATTAAAACACAAAAACCTAAAATAGTTCGTAAACCTAAGTTTCAACTTGGTGATCATGTTCGTATTAGCAAATATAAAGGAGATTTTTACAAAGGTTATACTCCTAACTGGTCAACGGAGATATTTGATATAGTTAAGGTAAATAATACGCATCCACCTACTTACCATTTAGAAGATAAACACAAACAGAGGATTTTAGGATCTTTCTACGAATATGAATTACAAAGAACTAACTTTCCAGATCTTTATCTCATTGAAAAGGTTTTAAAAAGAAAAGGTAGAAAACTTTTTGTTAAATGGTTAGGTCTCAGCGATGAAGAAAATAGTTGGGTGGACAAAAATGCGCTTGTTTTATAGTATAAATAAGGCATTGCTATTAGATATAACTCACTCGAAAGACCTCAATGAAGGAAGGAAGTGGTATTATTAACAACTTAATAAATAAATTACCGTTTGAGTTACATCTCCCTGGTTATCAGTTTTGTGGTCCCGGGACAAAACTTCAAAAACGGTTACAAAGAGGTGATCGAGGTATAAATAAATTAGACGAAGCTTGTATGTATCACGACATTGCTTATAATAACAGTGATTTGAGTGTTCGACATAAAGCCGATTTACAACTTTTGAATATGGCTAAGAAAAGGTTGAAATCAAAGGATGGTGGAAAACGAGAAAAAGTAGCTTCATGGATTGTAAAAAAAGCAATGCAAGCAAAACTTAAGGCTGGAGCCGGAGTTCGGTCATTTATGTCAGTTGTAAAAAAATACAGTCACAATTAAAAAAACTAAAATCTAAAGACAATCATACTGCTATAAAATTGGCACATGCAGCTGCAAAAAAATTGTTTATAAATAAAAAAGGAATACGGTTGCCCCGGTGTATTCCTATTCCGAAAAGTGGTGGTTTCTTACCTCTGATTCCAATTTTTGCTGGATTATCGGCTCTTGGTTCACTTGCTGGAGGTGCAGCCGGTATAGCAAAAGCTGTCAATGATTACAAGGCAGCTCAGAAAAATCTTCAAGAATCTGAACGACATAATAAGATGATGGAAGCTGTGGCTCTAGGAAAAGGATTGTATATCAAGCCCCATAAAAAAGGAACTGGTTTATATCTGAATCCTTCAAAAAACTAATGAAACGGCTACCCAGACGCCCTCTCACTAATTTCGATATATTGGAGCATGCTACTGATATTCCACACTTTCGAGGAGTTTTCATGAGAGATGCACTTCCTTCAAAACCAAGAAAGATCGAGTGTGCTATTATAAATTTAGATAGTTCTGATAATCCCGGAACTCATTGGGTAGCCTACGTTAAACATAATGACTACTGTGAATATTTCGATAGTTTTGGCAATCTAAAGCCACCGTTAGAATTGATTAATTATTTAAGGTACATGACTGTAAACTATAATTATGTACAGTATCAAAAGTTTGGAACTATAAACTGTGGTCATCTTTGTTTGAAATTTTTAAAAGACTATTGGAAAAAACATTTAAAATGATAATGAAATAAAAAAACTCATCAGTACAAATATGTCTTTCACTGTGTCAATAACTGGCAGAGGAGAATCGTTAATAACAAATTACTCGCCAACCTTACAATTACGTGGAGAATATGAGTGTGGACTCTTATATTTTTCAACTTTCAATTCTATCCCGAACATAGATGAAAGAAATAATAAATTTTATTATGGCCAAGATAAAGTAATTGAAATACCTGAAGGGTCCTATGAACTTCAAGATATTTGTGATTTTTTGAAAAGTAATATTATGAATGCTGAACTAAAATTAACTTGCAATAATAATACATTAAAAACATGCATTTACTGTTCTGAAAATGTGTACTTCAATAAAAATAATTCTCTTGGTAATATTTTGGGTTTTGGTATGGATACAATAAAAGCTAATATAAGCACCGAATCTCGGTATCCCGTCAGCATTTTATCAACAACTGTAGTGCGCATCGAATGTGATGTAATCAGCGGATCATTTGTGAACGGGAAAGCTAGTCATATTATTTACGAATTTGTGCCTAACGTACCACCAGGCTATAGAATCATTGAAATACCTAAAAACCTAATTTATTTTCCCGTCAATCAAAGTTCAATCAACGCTATTAACATAAGGTTGATAGACGCTGAAAATAAGCAAATCAACTTACGTGGTGAAGAAGTACAGCTGTATTTACACTTTAGAAAAAAATGATAAATTTTAATAAAACCCCTACCACATCTATTGTTCACGGCAGTTCTATGAGATCCTCTCAGAAAAGAACACCGCTTCGTTTAAAGAAGAAGCTAACCAAAAGCAATAAGGAATTTTTAAAACTTTTGGGTTTGTTAAAATGAATATTTTAAATATTACTAAACCAGCATCATACTATAAGGTTGGCAGCTCGGGAGTCAAAGTAAACGAGATGATAGTTTGGAATAACATTTATTAATGACTCAATTACATGAGAAGATCGATATATAACTATGACAATGAACCTATCATAAGCATACGTAATATACGTATATACTACACGCCCATTGGCAAAAAAAATAAAAAATAATACAAAACATTTTTTATTTATACGCTTACACTAAAATATTACGTACCAAAATGACATTTAGCTTATGCTAATACATACTATCTCTAATAGAAATAAAAAAAATAATAAATTCTCTATATAATAATAAATCATAATTAGTTAACATTTTTTTTTTTTTGCTATCATTGATTACATAAAAATATGCTACTTTTCTTATAAGGTCTAGTTCTGTTCTTATGTACTAACATTTCTTTGCCTTTACATTCTATTTTTAGATTCGGTTCACAATCTTCGATTACCTTGTAAGGTCCTACGTACAGTGGATCTAATTTGTTTACACTTTGTTCGTTCTTAAGAAGTATCATATCACCAACATTATATGTAATAGGGTTTGTGTAACTATCGTATACACGTTTTCTTATCTCTTTACTTGTAATTAAATTTTGTCTTGCGTCATATTGAGATTTTTGAAGTCTGTATTTAAGCTGTTTGGGGTAATCATAATGGTTATATAATGGGTCGACATCACATGTTAAATTACTAGGTAGGTTACAAGATTTCCCGAAAACTAGCTCATACGGTGTATATTTTGTTGTTGTATGTACTGTGGTATTGTAAGCAAAGCACCAGTAGGGTAACCATGCACTCCAATTTTGAGGATCGTTTTCAGTTTGGATTCGAAGAAATGACATTAAATTTTTATGGCTGTTTTCTAAGCTACCTATAGATTGATGATGATACGCTGTCGATGTTTTTTGTTTAATTTGGAGAATTTGACAAACTTCTTTCATAATTGAAGACACAAACTCAGTGCCTCGATCAGATATTATTTGCTGAGGAATTCCATACCGTAAGATAAAATTGTTTACGAAGGCTGTTGATACCGAAACTGTATCCTTATTACTAAGAGGATAAGCCTCTACGTATTTACTTAGGTCACACTGTAGTGTAAGAATATATGAATAATTATTACTATCCTTATTTAAGGGCCCTACTAAATCTAAATATATTCTATCAAAGGACGAATATCCGGTATCCGTAAGAACCATAGGTTCTTTAATGTGTTTAAAGTGTTTTTGACGTAAACACTTATCACATTTACTCACAAATTCGGTTACGTCTCGTTCTAGTCCTGGCCAGAAATAACTTTTTTTGATATTATTTATCATACGTCGTATGCCCGCATGACCGCTTGTAGGCAACATATGATAATCATTTAATATGACACGTCTGGTATCATTATCATTTACTCTTATGACACTTTTTAAAATACAAAATCGTGGTCCGGACCATTTTGGTGTGCCATTTATAATACGAGTTAACTCATTTATTATTTCACAATTATTCTCATTTTTCACGATGTATACACAATTTACATTTAATTGATTACACAAACAACCCAACTTCCTCACAAAGGCATCTCGTGCGCAATATGATCGAAAAGAAGGATTTACGTAAATTATAGACTTTATTGAGTCAAACGCGAATAAATTTCCCTTTTCCGATGAGCTACTTTCTACCATATTCCAGTTTATTTTATCTACAAAAATTAATTCAGTACAATCCTTTGGTTTTTTAAGTGTTCCCACAACTTTTGAATGATCAGTCCAATCGTTCGCGGAAATCTTATCAACCATAGGGTTGTCACAGTCACATTGAATACTTAATCGTTTTCTTTGCGCTCTTGTTAACACAGACACAACACGTTCATTCATCTCTTTCAGTTCTTCACTTGATATTCGAATGCGTGACAAAGCATCTGCAGCTGCATTGTCCACGCCCCTGACATACTCAATTTCGTAATCGTATTCTTCCAATAACAGCCTAAACTTTGTCAAACGACTAGATGGATTTGTCATATTGAAGAGATATATTAATGGTTTGTGGTCTGTTTTAATTATAAATTTTCGTCCGAAAAGGTATGGCCTAAAATACTTTACAGACCATACTATAGCCAGCAGTTCCTTCTCTATTGTAGGGTATCTAATTTCAGCTTTATTAAGGTTGCGACTAGCGAATGCTACCGGTTTGTTGTCGTTATTACTTAATACGGAACCAATTGCATAGCCGGATGCGTCGGTTTGCAAAATAAACGTATTTCCAGTATCGAAATTCGGGTATTGTAATAGTGGCGGAGATATTAATGACTGTTTTAGAGAAGAAAACGACTCTTGGCATTCTTTAGTCCAATCAAAATTTACGTTTTTCCGACATAATTTATTTAAAGGTAGAGATATTTTCGCAAAACTCGGTATAAATTTTCTGTAAAAATTAGTAAACGCTACAAATCTTTTTGTTTCATCGGCATCTTTAGGAACTGGATAGTTTTGGACTATTTTAATTTTTTCTGGGTCTGGCCTTATACCCTCAGTAGAGATAACATGACCTAAAAATTGCATTTCCTTCCTTAAAAAATCACATTTGCTAGGATTTAATTTTAAGTTAACTTTTCGAAGTCGGTTTAAAATATCTATAAGATTTTTATTATGTATATCTAAACTACGGCCAAAACATATTAAATTGTCTAAGTAAATAAATAGCTTATCGTACGTTAGCCCTGACATGGCTACTGTCATCAGGCGAGAAAATGAGCTTGGACTTATTTTTAATCCCATGGGGAGACGAGTCATTTGGTATTGACCAGATGGGGTGGTGAAAGCTGTATACTTTCTACACTCTGAACTTAAATTTGCTTGATAATAGGCCTGTGATAAATCTAATTGGGAAAAATACATTGCACCGGATAGAGAATCTAAAATGTCGGTAATATTTGGAAGTGGGAACTTGTCGTCTAATATTCTGTCATTTAATTTACGAAAATCTATTACCAATCTCCATCTTTTAGACTCATCGTTAGATTTCTTAGGCACTAACAAGATAGGGCTAGACCATTCGCTCTTAGCAGGTTCAATAATATTTTCTGAGAGCATTTTTCGGATTTGTTTCTCAACCTCGTTGCGCTGTGAAAATGGCAATCGATACTGCTTAACATATACTGGCTGGGCTTTTGGTTTTAATTGTATTTTTTGATCGTACAAATTAGTGGTTGTTAATTTATCATCAGGTAAATAAAACACGTCCGAAAACTTGGCACAAATATTTTGAATTGATACGCTTTCTTCGTTATTCAAATGATCTAAATTTAAATGATTAAACATTTTACGAACTCTATTACTATCAATACTACTACTTTTTTCAAAGTTACATATATCATATTCCGATAATCTGTGTATTTCCGGTCTAAAATAGCTAAGGTTTACTTCATTTTCACGCGTGTTTAATATTTGTACACTAATTTTACCATTTTCAGGCTTACATATACTTCCCGCTAAGAAAACTCCTGCACATAACTCATTGGGTAATACTACGCATTCATCTTCAGCGCAACAATCTATAAAGTAAATTTTTTCACATCTCGCCGGAATGCTTAAATAGCTTCCTTTGCCTAGAGAACCATTAATCATGTCTAAAGTTAAATTATTATTACGGTTACTTAACGAAATTGTATTATTCTCAAAGTTTAAAATAGCTTTGTATTTTTGCAAAAAGTCTCGTCCAATTATTCCATGTTGCATACACGGTAAGTATTTAATTACGTAAAATTTGTGAACAAACTCCTGTCCATTTATTTCCAGTGTAATAAAAACATAACCAATTGATTGAACTTTGCCCCCGATACCATTTATGTTAATGCGATCGGTGTGCACTGGAACATTCCAACGTGTGACAGTTTCATATTTCAACGCTGACAATGATGCACCGGAATCTATTAGAAATCCATATTTGGCATCTTGAACTGAGAATTCAATTGAACTATTGTAATCACATGCTAAAATAAAATAATTATCGAAAAAACTGCATGGATTCGTTACGTGGTACTTCTGAATTTTGATTCGGCTCAGAGTTACTTATATTTACGTCGTTTTGCAAATAGTGTACGTTATGAGTACGAGTAAAGTTACGGCCTCGCCTACCGCGATAAGAGCCTCTTTGGTTATAACTACGATTGCCACACTGCTGCTGGTCGAGAGAGCGAGCTAAAGTTGACTTATGTGCGTAATTACCTTGGCTGGTGGTGCTACCTCGCGAATATTGTACGTTAGAGTGTCGGAAGGGTCGGACAAAATTACCCCTATTATAATTTCTCCGGGTATACCTATAATTACCTTGTCCTCGATGCCCAAAATAGAGAGACGGCTCCGGGTTTTGTCGACTACACGACGCCTCCTTATCTTTCGCCGCTCTAATGGCATCCTTAAGGGAAGTAAAATCACGTGCTGACATAATTGTACTGAGTTGACGATTTCGCAACCCATCGGTGAAGCTTTCAATAGCGAGCTTTTCATTTATAGGACACAGGACTTTATACTTATCTTCGTCACCGTCAGCTTGGGATATCGTCAAGTCGGTAAATAGTCGCTGAATTTTTTTTCCATAATCATCTACGGAAATAGCATCTTGTTTAATTCGTACTAACTTATTGTATATAGAAGTACTAGATTTCTTAGTGAGCAGATGCTCACGCATGTCTTTAATCAGAGATTCACATGTATCATATGAATTCGACAATTTTAACTTTGCATTTTCACTAAGACGTGATTTTAACACAAATTTAATCAACATTACATTACCTTCTTCACTGAGCGCGGAGCTGTACAAATCTATGTTATCTATGAGGTCTTTGGTAACATATTCCTCATCGGTCATCTTTGGCAACATCGACACCGCGATTTTAAAATCAAACGACTCCATGGTGGTTCTACTTTCAATACCTCCGACAGTACATACAGAGCTATAATCCTTAGCACAAAAAACTTCTATTTGGTCATACAATTCTTTAATCCAGTCGCAATATGAATGTATTTCTTTTAAAACATGGCTATGAATTTGTTTCTTTTCAATTTGTTTTGAAATAATGTTACAACACTCATCGAACTGTTCTCTTAATTTAATTGTCTCATTTAATTTTTGTTGTAAAATAAATCTAGTTCGTCTAGCGTAACTTAGTTTTATCAAATTTTCTTTAATTTGTTTAAGTTTAACATAAATATCTTTAATTTCATTAGCCATCAAAACATTACATTAATTCAATAAAATCTATTTGACAATGCATCTTAATAACAACAATAAAAAATTGGTAAATTATTTATATAGACGTACAAAACTATTTTAGCATTAGCATAGCATCTTAAATTAGATGAGAAACAAAACCGCTCCTTAATCATAGAAATAAACAGTCGTAGGTTTACCACGCATGATTTACGAAAGTTAAAATATACTTTATTTAGCACTGTAACAGTCACATTAACCTTTTAAAATGTTTGTTCTTACCGATCGACCACTGTATATTATACACCCCCACTTTTTCCACTCACTTGTATCGGTTCTGGACGATGGTCATACTCGTAGCAAACACGGCCTTCCCGGATCGGTCTCCGAAAGGAACGCCTCAAGGATTGTGCCAATACCTCATTCCGGATCCATGTATGGTGACATCTTCTGTACAGTGTATAAAGCCCAAAAAGTCCAGCAATAGCGATCATAGTGCATATGAGCACCAGGATAATGCTGATGTTCGACAGGTGGTACTCTTGGGAGTTAGTCCCAACGGCGTTTTGGTTTAAGAAAACCTCGTCTTTTTCCACAGTAGATCGACACATTTTAATATTTATTATATATGACTTCACTGGTTTACTGGTTACTTAATACGCGCGACCGAACTCCGGCAGAGCGCCTTGAATGGCAGGGTCGCCATATAAGGTTGGCAGTCAAAAAGTCGGGAGTCAAAGTAAACGAGATGATAGTTTGGAATAACATTTATTAATGACTCAATTACATGAGAAGATCGATATATAACTATGACAATGAACCTATCATAAGCATACGTAATATACGTATATACTACAATACGATAACAGCATCGAAAGTTTCGAATATCATTCATATAAACCATATGTAACAAGTTTTAACAATAACGATGAAATACGAATACCTATTAATCAGCAAGATTTGTATGTGTTGCCTGCACTCAGCAGTTTGTACATTGAGGGCAACGTCAATGTGTATAAATATGACAATACTACGAAACAAAAAGAAAGAATAACAAGTGTGCATTTTGATAATAACCCTGCATTATTTCTTTTCCAAGATATTCGATATGAGTTGAATGGTGTAGAAATAGATAAGGTAAAAAATGCGGGGATTTCCACAACTATAAAATCTTATCTTTCGTTGAATGAAAATGAATCGAAATGTGCAAAAGTTTGGGGCTGGTCACCCACAGGTACGACCACCGGCAACAATGGAGTATTCTCCGCATCAATACCTCTGAATAAAATATTGGGTTTTGCAGAAGATTATGAAAAAATCATAATTAACTGTAAGCACGAGTTAGTACTATTGAGGAGCAACACAAATCTCAATTCTTTGAAACTATCTACAGATGAAATTGTGGAGGATATAATAATAAGTAAAATTGTTTGGCGAGTTCCTCATGTTAAAGTATCAGACCGTGAAAGAATTAATTTATTAAAGCATTTAGAGAAAGATCGTTCCATTACAGTGGCATTTCGTAATTGGGATTTGTACGAGTATCCATTATTGCCTAAAACACGTAAGCACGCTTGGTCTATTAAAACTTCGTCACAGATTGAAAAACCACGATTTGTAGTTATTGCTTTACAAACTAACCGTAAACATAATGCGACAGAGTCTATGGCAGAGTTCGATCATTGCTTTATTCGTGATGTAAGAGTATTTTTAAATTCATCTTATTACCCTTATGAAGGACTGAATATTAATTTTGCTGACAACAAATTTTCATTAATATACGAACAGTATGCAAGATTTCAGCAGTCTTATCACGGCCGCAGACCAGAGCCGTTGTTGAGTTTGAAAGAGTTTAAAAAAGTCGCTCCTTTATTTGTTGTTGACTGTTCTCGCCAACATGAAACGTTAAAGGGATCGATTGACGTACGTGTTGAAATAGAAGCAGATCAAGAAATACCTGATCAGACGGCTGCATATTGTCTTATTTATACTAAACGACTGCATATTTGAATATAAGCCTCTTAGTAACATCGTTAAAAAACTATCATGAATAACGATACGATAATAGTGGACGTGCAAGGTTTTAAAAGTGAGAAAAATGAATTTATATTAAAAGAATTAGTTATATGCACATCCGAACACACTCAAATCTTTTTAATCAAACCTCCATATCCATTCTCAACATTGACTCTCGAAGAAAGGAAACATGTTTGGTGGATAGAAAGAAACCGAGGATACCGATGGAGTGAGGGATATATTGACTACAGAGAATTTAAAAGACTCATTAAACCTTACTTAAGAGAACGTAAAATTATAGTGAAAGGACAAGAAAAAGTTAAATGGGTGCGAGAATTATGTGGGCATGAAAATGTTTTAGATATAAGTGATAAAGGTATACCTAATCTCGAAACCCTAAGTAAACTTTACTGTAAAGATATGTTTGCATACAATTGTTTTAACCACATAAAATATTGTGCATTGAAAAATGTTATTTGTATAAGAAAATGGTTAATAGAAAATAATGTATCATTGTCAGATTTTTTTTAAATAAATAAATTAGTGTACCTGCATGCAATCATAAAAAGATTTGTACATTAAAAAATGTATTGTGTTTAAAAATGTGGTATTCTCATAACTATATTTGTTTTTAAACTGTAGTTTAAATTAAATTTGTTTTTACTAAATAAAAAAGTATTTTCTAATTAATAGGATAAGACTAATTTAATTTTAAAATGCAAAATGTACCTTTTCTCAGTTATCATTTGAAAATTGCAATATATGATTATTTAAATAAAAAATATTCATTTTATTTTCGTGTTTTATTCCTAATCTTAAGTAATCATTATTGAAACAAAGCAATATTTTTTAATTAGATTTTTTATTCAAAAATAAGAAATACTTACATGAAAACTTACTAAACTAATACATTAAACATAATTATAACCAAGTTTTATTATCTATTCAGTGATATAACATAACTATTAATAAAATGTATCTCTGTAGACGTTGACGTAACTAAAATTGTTACGCATAACGTTTACTTGAGAAATTTAATTTACAAATCATTGTCTAGTGATAGTTTTAAAAACTATAGCTATACCCACACAACTTTTTCGATATATTATTTATAACACTCTCCGTTTGATCCATAATTTGGTCTACGTCATCAGTCACCACATATTGCGCACTAAGAAGCGTATTATCATCGTCCGACTCACTAGAAGACACTTGCGATTCTAAGTCTATTATTTGTATTTTTATTAGCCGCCGTCCTTTAGTTTTAGCACTTTTTAGAACAAACGACTGCTGCTGCCCGTGAAAATTCTTCAAAAAGCTTCTTTTCTTCGGTTGCCTTTTGGAAGCCGTTTGCTGTTTGCGAATCTTAAGATGTAACGGCGAATCCGGTCGTTCTACCAACCAAGGCGGGAACATTTGGCTGAATCCCTCTAGGGGGTCTTGCGCGTCTTGCAAGACCGGAGAAGGCGATCGTACAGTCGATTCAAGGCCTTTGCTTGCCACATGGAGTAAGCTTTGGCTTGCCGCGATGTCTTGAGTACTGTTGCCTTGGGAATTCTGCAAAAAAAAAAAGAGTTATTTAATGTAAATCTACTACCTATGTATAGAGAAGAATAACAATAGTCATCACGTTGAACTTCTTAAAATAACTTACCATGTTATTGAAATGCTGCTTGGTTGCTGTTAACCCCGCTGTTCTTATGTAAATAAATTTGTACTTCAGTATGATGCTATTTTATACTTTATGTATAGGTATTGATATATGTGTGAGTTTGTATGTAAAATAATTCCTATTGCTGAGGCAGCAGCAAACGCGTGTCATGAAACGCAAACTTGTTAGGACTCGATCTTGTTACCTATTTCCGACTGTAGAGCGAATTATTAATAACATAATTTATTTGCACATTAGACAGTTTTGTAAGCTATTCACTCACACATAATTACAGGTTTAATTGTGTGGTTCTTATTACACTAATGCGCGTTTACGTCGCTGTTCAATTCAAGTTCGAACTTGTCTTTATAGCGTTCTTGATATCATGAAAAAGCAATAATAATTGTGTAGATGATGATTAGAACCTACATTTTATAATAGGTAAGTAGAATGGAGCTCTATGGCACATGCGCCACGCGCACTGTATTTAACGCGCTTGGTCTGCGATTGCTAAGGTTAAGCAACTTTCGCAAAGTCGGTCACCAGATGGGTGACCAAAAACTTATCATCTCGAGCTCATCCATGCTTCGGAAGGCATGTTAAGTCGTTGGTCCCGGCTGCATTAGCAATAATCAACAACCACCAATCCACAATGGACCCGTGTGGTGGTTTATGACCCGTTCTCCCTATCCATCCATAGGGAAGAATCGTGCCCCAGCAGTGAGGACATAAAGTGAGCTGATGATGATGATGATGAAGTATTAAGGTTATATAAAGGAAACAAATATTAATATTTTGTGAACTTTAGTAGGTACCTACGTAGTATTTATTGATGTAGCACAATTACATTATATTTATTAATATTTTATGAACTTTATTTAAGTATGTAGTATGGATGTAGCACAATTACATTAGATTTTATACAAAACAAACATATATTCTATTAATATTTTATGAACTTTATTAGGTAAGTACGTAGTATTGATGTAGCACAAAATACATTATATTTTATACAAAACAAACATATATTCTATTAATATGTTATACACTTTATTAAAGCATTGATGCACATATTAACATAAAACATTGATGATGTACACACGACGGCAGATCAACCTACCCAAAACTGTCAAATTCCTACAATCAATTTTGAACTTTAATGTTTAGTAATATGGATCAATATTCATTGGAGAAATTTGTCAATTTTGGGTAGGTTGATCTGCTGACGTGTGTACTCACATTTTGAATTTACATATCTAAGACATAACATATCTTTTTTAAATTAGCAAATGTAAAATATAATTCAACAAATTATAGAAAATTCATAACAAGAAAAATGTTAAAAATTCAATATACTTGTAAAGGGTCCGCCATCTAAAGTTTTTTTTTTTTAACTAGTGCTTATTTCGTGAATGGTAACACTTAGCTCATGTCTGATTTGACAGATAATTAGTTTTATCCTTCCGCTGAGCGAATATGGTTGTGTATACGCTTGAACAACGCTGGGAAATATTGCGACATTACTTTGAAAATCATGGTAATGTTGCAGAATGTGTGCGAAAATTGCGTACGGTTTTTGGAAGAAGAGAAGCACCGTCAGCTCCGTATGTTCGTTATCTTGTGAAAAAAGTGAAAAAAACTGGCATCCTCATCGATAAACCAAAGCGTGAAAAGCCAAAAACAGTGCGTACACCCGAGAATATCGATGCTGTGGCAGAAAGTGTGCGTGAAGCGCCATCAACATCAATTCACCGTCGTTCTCAACAATTGAACATTTCGGAGACATCATTGAGACGAATTTTGCATAAAGACCTTGGTATGACGCCATACAAAGTCCAATTGGTTCAGGAGTTGAAGCCAACTGACCATCCAATGCGTTTTCGCTTCGCTGAGTGGGCCTGCGATCGACTTACAGAAGATGCCGATTTTGCCAAAAAAATCATCTTTTCGGATGAAGCTCATTTTGATCTTGGCGGGTATGTAAACAAGCAAAATTGTCGTATTTGGGGCACAGAAAACCCGCACGCATACATTGAAAAGCCGGTACACCCAAAACGAGTCACTGTTTGGTGCGGATTTTGGTCCAGAGGCATAATTGGGCCATTTTTCTTTGAAAATGAGCAAGGAGTGGCCGTTACAGTCAATGGCGATCGTTATCGGGCCATGTTGAACGAATTTTTGTTCACAAAAATTGAAGAGGAGGATATTGGCAACATTTGGTTTCAACAGGACGGCGCTACGTGCCACACAGCCGAAGCTACACTCGATGTTTTGCGCCCTGTTTTTGAAGATCGTATTATCAGCCGCAGAGCTGATGTCGTTTGGCCACCTCGGAGCTGCGATTTGACACCGTTGGACTATTATTTGTGGGGTGCCCTCAAAGATAAATGTTACGCCGACAAGCCAGAGACAATTGACGCTTTAAAGGACAATATTCGTGAAGCCATTGGTGAAATACAGCTGCACACAATCGATAATGTGCTTAAAAATTGGACCGATCGTGTAGGCTACTGCATGGCCAGCCGAGGCAGCCATTTGAATGAAATTATTTTCCATTATTAACCGGAAGGATTGTACTTATAAATAAAAAAAGAAATTTGAGAAAATATTCAGTAGTTTTTTTTTTATAGCATTTTCAAAAAAAAAAAGTTATTTGGTGGACCCGTTATGTCCCCATGCCTTAGTAGAAACTTTGTCATTTGATATTAACCGCTTATCATCATCGCTAGATAGAGCAATTTTATTTACAGCACATGTAAAAATTTCGTGTTTAATTGATTTAAACAGAATATTTGTTCTACGAACAATGTCTCCATTAAAAAGTGATTTTTCATAATCTGTAACATTGAACTTACGTACGATGTTTTTTTTTATGCCCTTTGCTTTCTTAATTGTGCTGTCTATGGTTTTAATGCAGTATAGCTTTGAACGAAGCCCTACAAACTCGGATATAATTTTTCCTCCCATTTCGTCTTTAAATAAGCCCGGAACTTTTTTATTTTGAATTGGTAAGCAATATTGATTAGTTTTACAATAGTTACTTGTATCAAAGTAAGGTAAAAAAATATTTTTTAAATCTTTATAAAAATCATCTGTTTGTATGTGGTAAACAAAGCTGTCTGTGTCCGTGTAACACATCTGTACATTAGTGTCGTAAAAAGGTTTAATAATGGAATAATGGAAATCATACATATGGCTTTTTGATAATTCTAAAACAGTGAAGCCAATGTATATTGGTTTGTTCATAACTATTTGCTCGAGTTTTAGCTGCACTGCCACTAAATTTTCTGTAAATACCGACGAGCTATGAAAATTTGGACGTGCAATAAGCTGTTGCGCACTTTTTCTTTTTTTAGTTACATTGACCTGATCTAACCACTGATTAACTAAATGAACTTTGACACGTTTTTCAGTATTTTCCAATGTTTTTCCAAACACACTATTATTCAAAAGTTTGAAAAAATCTTGTTCAAAAGTTGATGAACTACTCTGTCTTAGTGTTGTATTTAAATCAATGTATTGTTTTAGATACGGACTTTGTCTGAAAGTGATAACTCGATGAATTTTCTTCAGTATCAATCCATGTTTTAAACAAGTTTTTAAATGAATATAATGTATGACATATGCAAATTTCTCATATAAATTAGGAACAAGTTTATGATTTTTTCCTCCAGGTGGAATGCATTTTTCTGGACAAAATGGTAAATCGTTATGTAAATTATGTAAATGCTTTGGATATTCTAAATCAACTTCAAGTATAAAACCATACTCTGCCTCTGATGAAATTTGAGAAACATCTAAATTATCAATCTCGTGTTGTTCTAGAAACCGAAAACTGTTCAATGGTAAATATTGAGACATACTATGACCATACAAATTATTGCAGTCAATATATGTTATATAAGAACTAGGTACAGAATTGTCATAATCTGGTAAAAATACATTATTTGCTTTAGCATATCTATGAGAGCATAAACAAACACCACCTCTGATACCACTCTGTAACATTCGGACCATAGCTAAATTATCAATAAGTTCGAGCTGTATCCCTGTCTTTAATAACATCGCGTCAAAGGATAAACTCGGCGCGGTTAAGTAGAAAGCTGGATCTAATTGATAGTGACGTTTGCAAGTCCGTCTAAACTTTTCAAAAATGTCCGCTAATAAAAGCACATCTGTTTTCAAATATAAATCCGTATAACTTCCTAAATCTGAAATATTAAATGTTGACCAAATTAAATGTGCATGACGGTAATCGTCTTCAGAAATATCTTGATCATTGAGTAAACTATAAAAATATTTTTTTTCTGGAAGTGACTGTTCTTGATATCGTTCCCAGGAGTTCATATACTCATAGGGATATATACCCTTATGGGTGAGCAGCTTTGATTTAAGTTCACAAGGAAAGTTTTTTTTTAAATATTTGAAGTCTTCTGGCTCTAAAGTATCTGCTAATTTGCTTAAACTGGTTCCCAAAAACTTGAATGAATCTACAAAACGAAGTTGAAAAAACTCGTTATTTGAAACTGGCACAAACTTTGTAAATGAAATATAATTTTCTTTAGTTTTTGGAATTATTTTTATACTTCCAGGAGCCTCACCTAACGCTTTAATAAATAAGTGACAGTCGTATCCAGCCAAATTGTGAAAAAATATCGGAACAAATGAAGGTCGTTTATATTGCAAATTGCAAAAAGGATGCGCGGCTCCACGATATCTACCAGTTACGTGGCAATGATCGCGAACTTTATCAGAAAACACAAAATTTTGACAAATGTGGCATTGTGTTGCTTCATTAAAATCAGATCAGAACAATAGATTGTACAAGTTATTTGATTGTTTAGCTGCTGTAGCCATAACTTTTCCGTTATTGTCC
>CAUJAO010000199.1:0-13485 GCA_963082485.1 Eudonia mercurella
ATAGACTAATAACGCGTTCGAAGAACGATCGCGATAGTTAAGCGAATTTTAATTATGACTGGCTCTAGATAGGTGACCACATATTATTTTGAGCTTTGTTCGTGCAAGTTACAAATTCTCGGTACATACAAAAAAGACTATCAATTAAAAATTGAACAAATGCTTTCACTGTAAATTGTATGCGATGAAAGTTGAGTGTGTTATGCTGATCGCGTGTCAATACGTTTGTTGCAGGAGGGCGGTGCGGGGCGCGGGGGGGACGGGGCCGCTCGCGGCTGCGTTACGGCCCGTAACGTAAACAATCGTAGAACATTTTGTTGATACATTTACTAAGGCGAATGTTGTTTCTGTGACTGACGGTGACAGCGTGACAGTTCCATGTGACAGAGTTGACCGGTCGACGAGGCTGCGCCCGCGCCGCACGCACACACACACACACACATACACACCCTCACACACTGCTTACACACATTCGAAATAACACACCTCTGCGAACCATCACTTGAGTACAAAATTGCCAAAAATATCAATTGTTTTTTTGTTTCATTTTACAAATTGTATTTTTCGTTTCTCTTTATCTTCCTTTTTTGTTTTTCTCCTGCGACGATAACTGTCGTCTATCGATGTCATATTCCATACACTGTTCTTTCCACATCGATAGATTCCATTCTTGTTTTGAACGTAATTGTGTGCAGAAGTGTAACTATTTTCATGTATGGTTCTGTTGCATGTTCGATGCTCTCGACATGAAAGCTAGAACGAAGCCCTTTACTGCGTTGAATTTAGTATGAATAACTTCATGTACAAATGTTAGAACTACCGGGCCCGCAAAAAATTGTCATATTTATTGAAATTGTAAAAGTGCTCATCTTATTTTTCTATTATTATATTATTATTATTGTATCGGACATATTCGAATAAATTATACGGTCTTTGGAGAAGCGTTTTAAAAAAATTCTAGGTACTTATTGTTATGATTTCCACAAAAAAAATACGCTAATTAGCTAATGTGTTGTATAATATATAAATATCAATTTTATATTTTTGTATATAATTATTTTCTTGTATAAATTAATCAAATAGAATTAGATCTGCGAATGTTCGGCGGATAATCGCGCCGCTATTAAGGTAATGGGTTCGCAAACAAACAAGAGCCTCATAAGAAATATATTATTTTAGTACTTCTCACAAACGAACTTTGTCCTTCAAAATCCAAGTA
Source organism: Eudonia mercurella (assembly GCA_963082485.1). Lineage (NCBI taxonomy): Eukaryota > Metazoa > Arthropoda > Insecta > Lepidoptera > Crambidae > Eudonia > Eudonia mercurella. The sequence continues at coordinate 1,220 of CAUJAO010000199.1, forward strand.
CTAACCGTTTCACTTGATCGATGGCTATGAAAACTAATATATGTTTTAGTCATATAGTTTGTTTCATTCAACAATGATGAACTACAGTATATGTTGTTATATAAATCTTATAAATTTAAGTTTTTGCTTTTTACACCCTAAAGGTCTGTTTAAATATGAAACGTTTCGACTTACATTTGCTGCATTACTCTCAAACCAAATCGAATTTACCAAAATTGATAATGGCACATCTCTTGTAAAAAAAAGTCCCTATTGAATACGAGGAATAATGTTTTCGTTATTATGAGTATTAAGTTCAAGTTTGATTATCAGACATAATATGCCGGAACTTAAGTCGGAATATGTCATATTTAGGTAGAGTTTTATTTGGTGTAAAAGCAGACTTATTTTATTGTCCAACATCACTTACTAACAATCGTATTGTTAAGTATTAATATTGAATAATAATGATCTCACTTCATTGTCACTCGTCCATTCGAGTAATCTGTCATCGACAACTGAGCACTTTGAAATAAAGCTTTGTATGTATCTGTAATAGAAGTGATTTTTTCTTTAAACTTCTAATTTCTAATCACAACATTGTAGTATTAAAACAAAACTAAAATTAAGTGTTTCTTTTATAAAATGCTGTGCGAAATTATTTTTTGGACATGCATACTGCATGCTTTCGTTTTTCCCGAGTTGGAATCTGGCAACATACTTTAATGGATAAATTAATTTATGTAAACATTATTTTATGTACCAAAAAAATATTATTTATGATAACATGGAATCGTAGCTGGACAATACATTGTGTCGACACAAAAGCTAGCAAGGGAAATCAGCTAAAAGAAGTACCACATATATTTTTGTTATACTAATGTATCTTGTAATAATAAATTGTTAATTCATTTTGTGGATGTTACTGACTGAAGTTGATTGTATTATATGCCTGTTCATTTCGGCGGCACGACACGTTCGGTGGGCATGGGCACACACGAGTTTGACTAAAGCCATGTGTCCGTTGGGCGACAATTGACGCGCAACATTTGTCGCTCAACATGTTTGGCGACATTGCAAAACATCAAGCGACATTGCACAATATATATAACTAAAGTGACCTGTCGCGTAATGTCGCGCGTTGTTCGCAACATTACCAAACATGTGAGACCTGTTGCGCGACAATTGTTACTTAACGCATGCACGGCTTCACTCGCCAAGAGTGTTTTATCTTTTCTAGATTATGCATATTGTAATTGTTTTAGGTATGGATGTTATAATAAGGATAGTGTAAAGGTATTATCATTTTGTAAGTTAATACGGTTTGTTTAGAAATGACAGTCTGATCTCTTAAGATATGATGCGTGTTTCGGCGCGACGCGTCGCGGACCCGTACGGCCCAGGCACGCAAATCGTCCACGTTATTTTTTAGAATTAAATTTTAAAATGTTCTTTTCGTATGTGAAGGTGGTGTCCGTTTGTACTGTTGTTTGTTGCATTGCGCGTTGCGTTTGCTAGTCAGAACACAAGCCAGTAATAGACCAGCTATGGTAGTAACTTTATGAGAAAACCGTTAAGGTCATCCAGGGTAATCGTAAATGGTTGTTAATACCACCTACATTGTATTGCCATGTTAGTGATGTCCGAGCTGGGTAGGTATCCTGAAATTACATAATAGAGATGTGAAGTGCTTTTAATAATTCTCTTTGTCTATATAGTTACAGGCACTACATTTTAAAACACTTTTAATATTTTGTGACTCTTATTATCACATAGCATTAAAGTTACCCATACTCGTTGCCTAAAGTGCTTAATTAACTGTACTTGCGATTGTTCATGGGTAAATTGTTGAACGACTAAGTAAAAAATAAACACAGCATTTCAGTTAGATGTAACAAGTTATAAATCTAAAAAGCAACGTGCTGAAAATAAATCAATGCAAAAATTATCACGATCAACCGGACAAACAAGTGGAAGTGCCTAATTTTCTTTCAGTTGTAAAGGAAGGATGCAATCGACAATTCAACTGCACTGTATAGCCTTGCCGTTCTTTTATTGTATTCAGTAAAAGTGATTGTAAATAACCTCTTCTGTCTTAGCTACTTCGTAGATGAACCTTCGTTGTACTCGGCAGATGTTTGTCGCGACTCGATGTGCATTGAATTCGTGTGTTCCTTGCGAATCGTTAAATTGGTGTGTGTACTATTGTACACGACGGTGTGAGCGGCAATAACGGTGGACGTTGACGGGGTCAGTGACCGGCGTCAGCTGATTACTCGGCGTCACCTGCCTCAATGGTCAACAGATTTATTTAATTTATTATTCAGATTAAATTTATTTATATATATCTCTATATATATATCAGAATTATTTATTTTAGAACAGTGCTTTGTCGTTTCGAACGTACCAGTGTTTCGCTTCGATACCGCATGTCCGTCAAAACTGTGACTGCTGATGCAGGCGTGGTGTTAACTCGCATTTGCGTTGATTTGCAACAGTGTTTGAATGGGGTGCAAGCGGCGACGGGACGCTATAAAAGTACAAATTCTGTATAAGCCCCTACTTGAGTGTTAATTGTAAAACTTTAATTTTAATACACGAAACAGGGAGGTGTCGTCACGGTACGAAACTAGTTATGTAGCGCGGGCGGGGAGTAGTGACAGACGGGTTGTCGCCTCTGCCTTCAGTGTTGTCTCTTCCTTAAATAAGTTGTCTGTATCCTATTGCTACAGTGACTATGATTTGCTATAACCGTTCTCTTCTAGTGCCGCTACTCGTATTCCCGGCGAGCGGAGCCGCGGGAGTGGTGCATCACTGTAACGATAGGGTATTAGAATCGGTGCGACGCACTGTAGCGAGCACCTCGTATTAGATAAGAAATGTGTTATTAGAAATGAGAAATTGCAATAAATACTGGTGGCCGATACGCCGCGCGCCTCCCACAGACTTGGTCGCCGTGTAAATTAATGTTATCCGGTGTATAAAAAAAAAGTAACAGTGCATTTGTAAATATTGGAGCCAAAATTTTTATACAAAATTGTTTCGTAAATAAAATTGTCGGGCCGAGTTTTTCGTGGAGGCGCGAGCGTTACAGCGCCGGCGGCGGACGCGTTCGGTGCTCGGTGGTCGGCCGGGGTGAGAACTTACTAAGAGAAAACACACTACCCAAAACACTATTGAACTTGTATCGTACCCTAAGACCTAAAACCTGTCGTCTGCTGTGAATTCAGACACAACAGAATTTTAATTGTTTGTAGATTGAATCTAGCACTTAGCCGACGAAAAGTTAAGACCCTATTTTAAAGTATGTTAGTTTAACATGCCGTTAAATCTTTTAACGAACTGTTAAAAATAATAAATGTTCGCTAATAGCTGTTAGATCAGATGTAAAGATCTTCAAAGTAGAAGTAGACTTAGAAGAGTTTTTTGAAATTAGATCTTGACATTTGATAACTATAATTAAGCAGCTATTAGCGCATTGTGGAACGCTCCAACCTTAGCAGTTTGTTAAAAGATTTAACAGAAAGTTACCTAAGGGTCTAACTGTCGCACTCAGGAGTCATATTAACCTAAATGATTACTTAGGATCTGTAAATTTTTCATTGTAATAAGGAATTTATTGATGACGTCGTCGTTAAAATCTTTTTAGAATAAGAAATTATTATTATGTGTAATCATTTATGTTAATTTAACCTCCAGTGCGGCAGTAAGTCTGTCTAGATGAAACTTGCAATTGACATTGACAAACAATTCATGAGCTTGATGATAAACTGATTTGACGATACGTTTTCAATAGACGTTCGCGCTAGATCCCTTTGAAGGAACCATAGCGAAGTCTCTTATTCGCACGCGACGTATTGTAACGTCTGTTCTCGTTCGGCACCTGTTCGCGCGCCGAACCTCCGATCGCATTCGCGGTGCCAACCCGCAACCGTTCGTCTGAACGTAGAGGCAAACATTAGGTACTATTATGACTTCTGCTGATACGACTCGACAGCATTATTCAATGTAATTGACGAAATGAGGCACATATAATACTATATGTAAAAAAAAGTTATAGAATTAATTTAATAAAATTATAAATAAAAATACTTTTTGTATTATTTGTTAGTAGTTGACCCTCCAATTTTTAGGCAATCATATATAAACATAATATCTAATTCGCTATTGTCCTTCCTACAGCATGGCAAAGACCTCTCTTCCTACTTCTATATACTTATCTCTATTGGAAAAGCTTAAATGGAATAAATAATAAAATAATAAACATATAAAGCTTGGGCTTCACTGGGCCAATCTTGTGTGCTCTGAAGAACTCTTTGACCTCATCCCACCTTCTCCCTTCCTCCATAGAAGTACACGTGCTGCTCTCCAGAGTTACCGCTTCACTGTCTCAAATATTCCATCGCGCACTAAGAAATTTGGTGACTCGTTACTTTGTCGCACCTCCAAAACATGGAATAGTTTGCCAGCACACGTTTTCCCTTCTTCCTATGATATGGGGTCCTTCAAACTAGGCATGAAGAGGCACCTTGTGGGCCGGCAGAGTGAGGGTAACTGATGCTGCGTTGTTTTCACGCTGCACCAGTTGTCGTCGCATCTGGATTCCATATTCACTTAACACCAGGTGAAATGGAGTCATTTGCCGTGCTACGTATAAAAAAAAACTTAATTAAGTTGGATGCTCATTCAGCAATCTCGAGTTTTGATAGCTCTTAGAGCTGTTTTAATGTAGACGTTTGTTGTCGAACGGCTACCGTACGTTTGCACTGCATTCCATATTAAAACAGTCGTGCGGCTGGCGATTAAGAATAAAGCACACTAGCGCCACCAATTTTAATTTGACAATTACTAACGGACCGGATCTTTTTTTAAACATTGCGTACCGTCCGTTAACAGGAAAGCATCCATAGTATTTATTTAATAATTGTGCAATACTTTTTGTTGCGTGGATTATTCACAAAACGGGCTATCGCATTTATTCACAAACAATGGCCACTTTTGGTGTTAGCGAATGAATACAAAAACAAACCTAAAAGTAGTGCACAGTTATTAAATAATAGATGTTTTCCTAGAGTCGGAAGATCCGCAATGTTTGAAAAAAAATCCAGTTTAGCAGTTATCAAATTAAATCCATTAGCGGCGCTAGTGTGCCTTACCCTTCGCCTTAATATGAAACCGCATGGCAGCCGTCTGTCACGAAACGTCTTATTGAAATAGGCCTTATGCTCGATTGTTTGACTAGGGGAAAAAGAAGAAACAGTCAATTAAGGTTCATATATTAATTCTTTATTAATTAATTCGACGCAATCTGGAATCATCGACCAGCGAATAACCAGTAAACCTACATTTTATACAAATAATTTTTTACACGAAACTAAGGAATAAATGGTCGCTCCAATCTCTTTGGTTGCACAAAATACAATGAGGTAAGTATACATATATCATTTGATATAACATTATTAACGAGTATTGAATATACAACAAAACTTAATGACACTAATAAATAATATAACAGGTAAAATGAACAGTTCTGAATACAGCATACAACAAAAAATATATAGAGATATTTATACAAACTAAAACAGACAAAACACAAATATTCAATGAGTATACCATGAATCCGAAACCTTAATGATAAAAATGTAAGAGAAAGCACTGCCGCTTCTACGACACAAACAGTTTTTTACTAAAAAAAATAGATACGTAAATCATATACCTACTCGTGGATCAGGGTGCCTTGTGCAAGTATTATTTGACATTTGATCAAGTTAACGAAAACAAGAATTTACATAGCAACATTTTAACTATCCTCGTTTGCCACCAGAACGCGGTGCTTCAATGCCATACAAATTCCCGTGCCATACAAAATAACGTGATCGAATGGTCGATAACACTCGCACCAGGCATTCGGGGTTCTTAAAACTAAGTCCCACAAGCAACATCGATCCGGCTCGCTATAGTTTATTTGCATTAAATTATAGTCGTTAAAATATTTTTGTTTTGTTTATATAATTTTAACGCAAATTTTGTTGCGAATGTGAATGGGCGCCTTTGGCTTTCAAAGTAAATAGTGTTGAATAATTTCGACGGGCTGGTTAGAACCACGATAGCTCAATTGGGAAAGCACCTGATAGAAGGGTGCAGGTTCAAATCCTGCTCGTGAAAATTTTTTCAACATTTGTGTTTTTGTAATTTATAGTCGTTATTTAACGAAAGAAGCACACTTAGAGTGGTCAGTAGCTGAACGAATAAATGCTCGCGTCGAATGCGAGCAATCGTGGTTCACTCCCTCACTTCTACCTCCTACCCTCCGTTAGGAGCTCGTCTGCGTGAATACCAGACACAATAGAATTTTAATTGTTATCGGCCGGTGGCCGGTCGACACACAAGTGGTTATACTACTGACAACCTATACCTAACAAGCTTTCTAACACCTTCACTGAACACTAGTAGATTTTGGGACTTAGTGAAGCAGTAAATATGGCCCTTGAGCAAAAACGCTTGAAGATCCCCGATTTGGACAAATAACCTTGTTTCTACCACAAATGACTAAACGGCATCTGTTTTAAATAGTTAATAACTAGGCTCGCTTAAACATGAGCACAATATCGTGGTCTGGCTCACACATATCACTAAACTACATACATTACATAAACGCGTATATTCACAATGAAAACAATATAATTCACTACAATTAAAACTATTCTTAACACATGTGTGGAAGTAAGCTAGCTTCGATTAAAATAGCACAAGTAAACATTGCCATAAAATAATAGTTAGGTTTTGCGTGCTTTATTTTGGCTGGGACATGTTGACTAGCCAAAACGTTTAAAATATTAATGACATATTCAAAATAATTTTAAAAGGAAACTGTTACTATTTTTTTGGAGATTGATACGACTAACTCTGATTTTTAACGACTAGTTTCAACTTTTATATTTGACTAGTCAAAATGGAAATTCCACACTGATGAAACAAGGCACACAATATCTAACCAAATGAAGTACAGTTGTCTTAGCTCTTAACACCTTAATTTAACCTTTTGAGCGCCACGGACATGTATCGAAGACAAACAATTTCGTGCTCCACACGCCACGTCTTTTATAGAAGACAATGTCCAATTAGAACGTTTATTAATAAATATACATAAACAAATGGTTTGTTTTTCTTTGTTCGTAATACCTAAAACCCTAAACTTACATTTTTATTACAATAGAGGCCTTTGTTTATTTTAAAAACAGCAAAATTATTCTGGCCACAAATTGTTACGTGCCCCAGCCGCCGCCGTAGTCTTTATAGCAAGAGGCCTAGTGTGATATAGATATATATAGATCGATAATAAGTTTTTAATGAATTCATAGACACTAACGTTTAAATAAAACAATTAAAAAAATTGATTGTTTATATGTTAAGTACAAAAAACTATCTTATTTTGCTCTAGATACAAAGTAGATACATAAATATATTATTTGATTGATGTCATAACTATAATATGATAGATACTACAGTGCCGATGTGTTGATGTGAGTTAACTGATATGTACAAATTATAAATATATATTTTGAACAAAACTTTATTTTTTTCAGATTAATACTTTTTAATATGAAAAAAGGTTTTTATTACAACGTTAATATATGAAATAAACCATTTTGTTACTTTATTTCACCGTAAACAAATGTCGAAAATTACGAATTTTCATAAACTTTGAGCTGAGGTAGAGGGCTAAAAAATATACTTACCCAAAAAATATTTTTGTCAATATAATACCTATATGCAACCTTTTTTAGGTATTCGAGATTGTTATGATAAGATTTACTTTTCTTCATACATTTGACGCTCTACCCTAATGGACATCCCTAATAAAAACAGAATTTAACGTGCTACCGGCGCCACGGTCTTATTTGGAAGACAACGTGATGACGTCATATGGCGATAGGGATGTATCTACCTAATTTATTACGGCTGATCCCAGTTATGTATCTGTTTAGTTTTTATTTGCATTGCATTCTGTATTTCTTTATTACCGGGATTGTGAAATAAAACGAACATTTCGAAGTTCATTATTTTAATTTATCTGAAACCTTTTAAGGAAAAAAACACGTAAATATAATTTATCGATGGAACAATTGCCCTCATCACTACTTTTTACTATAAATTCGTTATAGATTTGTAGCGTGGCGCTGGGGGCACATCGCGGTCGAAATTGCTTGGCACTCAAAAGGTTTTACCTATATAGGCACTGCAAATTATTTTTATTGGATTCCTATATTATTTCTAGAACATTGGATATTGAAAGTGTCTGCTAATATATAACCGTAGCTCATTATGACATGCCAACATGTATAAATTACACCCACAATATTCGATTACACCACCAAAAAATGGGCTAACAGATACCATTATTTATTTATTTATTTAATGTACGAACAAAAAATAGTTTATGACGGAATTAATTAAATAATATGGGAATGTAGATTTGCATAATTCTAGTTTAACTGCCAAAAAGTTTTTACTATAGTTTCAATAAAAAAATAAGTAGCAAAGAGTTTGCTCTCACTATTTTTAATTTTGTTAAAGCCTGACATATCGTCTTAAGGAGGCGGAGAAGTCATATTCAATGCAGCAATATGAGTCTAAAGCACATGAGTAAATATAAAGTGCTTCATTTATTTAAAAAAAAAGTTAAATTAATTATAATATTGTTTTATTTTTATACCTTCAGATAAAACTGAATGAGGCTATAAAGTGTAATAATATTTGGTTTAAAAAGAGTTGCTAAGAAAGACGAACGAACATCCTTAACACGTTGACAACACGATACGACACGTTGCCGCAAAACCAGACACAATAGAAAATTTATTGTTTTTCGGTCACCGGCGACCACCACGGCGATTAAAGACTTAAGTAGGACTCAAATCGACGAACTTTCGCAATCGGCATATGCTCTTCCAATTGAGCACTGATATGGAAATCATGATAGAGTCGGGTAGTATTTGTTAACCAAATGAATAAATAAAATAAGTATCTACCCACATACACAATATTAATTATTACATTATTAGTTTTACGTTGAACCACATTGAATTTATAACATCTATGTCTAGCTAGACAAACAACAACTTACTTATAAAAAAAGTTTTATCAATAATATTTGTAAACAAGATATTTATACCTCGCCAATATAGCACAACTTCTCTAAAATCCAATTCCAAGTAAATATCAAACAATAAAAACAAATTGCTCGGCAGACAAACTACTGACCAACAAAATAATCATTTTATACAACTACACAGCAACTATCGCTATTCATATTTGACTTACTAATAAAGCTTATTTATCTAACAATACGATCGTATTTGCTATACCTAATGGGTTTTATAAGTATCCTACGGTTTACATTGCATTAACAGTAATGTGAGCATTTCTTGGAGTTTGTGTTGTATATTTTACAGTCAAATCTTAGCTTTAGTCAGAGCTAGTTTTGACTAGGCAATTCGTTTAACAATGCTAATATTAAGTGGTCACAGCTCAAATCTTACTTAGACTGAGTCTATGATTTTGACCAGCTATAATTTCAGGAAGCCAACTTCGCCCATAATTGTTGATTTTAAGCTTTGCTGATGGGTTCAAACTTCATAATATACTCCAGTTAGCCTAACCATAAGTTTAGTCTGTTTCATATTCGTGTAGAATAACAAAGACAAAACTATGCAAAGGCTTTATTTATACAAAGTATTCTATAAAAATCAACACTTTCCAAAAATCTCTGGTTTAAACTGTGAAGGTAACTCATTCTCAACCCAAATTATTTAGTAACTAACATGTGCAAATTGGTATTTATACTGAATATTTCTCTCTATCTTTTTGAGATCTACTAACAATATTGTACCTAGATGTCAGTCCAACTTACTTACAATTTTACAATTCCAACTTTCATAATACCATGATTTGCCCGAAGTTATATTCGATAATCGTGTCTCCGAACCTAAATTTCAGCAAATAATGGCCATACCAAGCAAAGCTATAAAAGTTTTTCACAATTTTTTAAATTTTCCTTTTCTATAATATTCAAAACACGGTAATCAAGTAAATAAAATTTAAAATATAGGGAATAATTTTACTATATATAATTCTTAACAAATATATCAATGTTTTTTTGTTTAGTCAAATCGACATTTAAATTTAAGCCAAATTTTTTTGCAAGATTTATTTGCCTGATTTTTTTTATACTTCCACATGTGTCGGTTATATATTTTAAGAGAGGGACATTTACATGATTAGTATTTATACGTACAATTATATAACAATTCAGGTTAAAGAATTTCTTTTATATATTTTTTTAAACAATATTTAGATTTGCACAATCATGTGAAATAACACGTTTTAAGTTTATTCGCATATCAGAAACCATAAAACGATTAAACTAACACCATACAGGTTAAAAATATCTTTGCTTTTAGGTAAAAAAAAATTATCCGAGTATGTTTAGTCTGTTTAAGACACAATTTCTTTGATACAAGCAAAAGTGTATTTAGAACTTATGTGTGAAGAGAAATTTTACCTAAACGCTTATATGTTGACCACGATATGGTATTCAATGCTGACCTTACGACTTATATACACAGACACCAAATTAAATTTGACAACATTTTTAACAACAAAACATGTCCTACTCCAAAACGCAGAATTTCTTAATTACTACAAACATTTTTTTATTGTTCATATCCCCAAGACCGACACATAATTTAATTATGAAAGTATTATCACATAAATCATTAAAACTAATATCTAAAACAACACTGAACGAAAACTTGCAATTTACATTAGGAATATACTATACTAGAATATTACTATTCTTGATATTTTCTATTTTACTCCTAGATATTATAATACTTAATAATTTTACCCAAACTCAATAGACGCAGGAAGGATCAGACTTTTTCCTTATCATTATCTTACCTCTTTATTCCCTTGACTTTTACCTTACTCCACCTATCCACGATGCTCTAGATAACTACAAGACAAGGTAACTTTACCACAATGTAACCTATTAGTATTAAGCTTCCACTTAACACAGAAACTGGAATTTTTCTATTTGTTCAAAAGCATTCATCTTATAATAGAGCAGTTTTAAGTAACCTAACAGTTTTATTATAAACTACAATTCAAGTTCTGTACGGATTATGTAATTCTTCTATGTTTGAAAAGACTTATCTTTGATTTATATGTACCCCAAGTACTATAAAATCGTAACATTAAGCCTCTAATCCGGCTAAAATATCGTTTTAATCCGTCAATTATTTGATACAGACAGAATGATGTTTTAAACAGGACTAAATTAATTCTAGATTCAAAGATTCGGTGCAAACTAAGTGACCTATTAGTAACTTTATTTACCATTAACCAAGTTTCAAAAGAATAATTACCTCACTTTTGCTCAAAAGGCATAACAAAAATCTTCAGAGACTGTTGAAGTTCATTTGTTCTACTAGGCGGTGTGTTGTGCCCTCTTTATGTTTCTTACAGAATTGGAGGGTTCAGGAACTTGTATTTGTTTCAACACAACAATATTAATGATATTATCAAGAGACACTTTCGTAGTTCCTCAAGGAAGTGTGTAGGGCCCCTCGTTATTCTTACGCAAATAATATGATTACAGTGTTTCCTAGTTCTAGATAGTCGTGCTGTTTACGGAGGTCCAATATCAACCTTAAGGTTATAATACCAGAAGGTTGTATGTACCTATACAATTCGGATGAAATAATCATTTATCTGACATAATAACAAGGAAATTTTGCAAAATCGTCATTTAACTTTCGTAGTTCTCCTATACGGGGGTTCAAGCCTCGCTGATCTTGTAATCCGTTGTAATAACACAATTAGAACTAGAATTTTCGTACATCCCCAAGGCAGTGTACTCGGCCCTGCGTTGTTTTTAATCCAATTGCTTCGGTTCCTGCACCTTAACGCAATGACTTCATTGGAACTTTCCGAAAGGATTATCTAGGTTTAGGAGTACCACAAGGCGGTGCGCTGGGCCCCCACTTACTTGTGTACGAGCAGTTCGCTATCTTCGGGGCGCGGCGGGCGGCGCAATGGCCGCTGCTGCAGGAGAGAGAAACTCTGCTGACCTTGCTTTTTGCTCAGCGCGTTTCTGAGGTGACTCTCACCTACAATAAGATGGTATGAAGAAATATTAACAAATGTATAGATGACACTACTTTCGTGGTCTACTTTTAGTATTTCGTAATTAAATAATTTGTTACATGTTATTTTTTAGAATAGAA
>CAUJAO010000200.1:0-13758 GCA_963082485.1 Eudonia mercurella
CCACCAAGCCCCGGCGCCGTAAGGCTGCAATTTCATTTTGACACCACTCTACCTTACCTACTCTATTCTATTTATGTACCTATTTGTACCAAAAAGAATTCGACATAGTTAAGCCTAAATTAATAAGTTTTATAGTTGTATTAGTAATTATAAGGTAATGTATCAAACAGGGTAACACTCCCCCGACGCCATTATTCTCTTACTGGCATAAACAAGTCGATCCTGTGCGTGTTTTATTCAATTTAATGTTATTAAAACCAGTTTTAACAGTGTGATTTAATAAACAACATTGTTATTTACTGACAATGAGTGAATTAGAGCCTGTGGATGAACATAGAAGTGAAGTAGCAGTAGAAAATAATCATAATCATGTTGACCAACAACAATTTACCATAGATCTACAAAAATACTACAGTGGGCATAAGCAAAATAGTAAAAAGTGTGAATAGACAAATGAAAAAATTAAAAGTGTGATCACTGATCACACTAATAGAAGATTATAATTTAGCCAAAAGTCAAGGAAGGCGAATCAGATAAACAACACCATCATGCTAAAAAATATGACATCATGACTGTTGGTAACGAAAAAGTGTTTGTTGGTAATCTAAAAACATAATTTCTAAATTAGAAACTGAAGAGGATAGGGAGAAATTTTTGAAAGAGATTAACAATAATACAAAAGCACCCCTTACTGGCAATGACAATATCTCACCAGATCAAGTCATCATTCCAAACAAATGTAATTGTAAAAAAGCCAATGTTTTGTGTGGCTCTATGTGCCATCAATCATTGACATGCAACAATAAGTAATAAAAGCTTATAACTACCACGAATATAATTTTTATAATAAGACTAATTTTTTTAAATAAATTACATGCTCAAGAATTATTGTGTTTAATTTAAATAAGAATAACTTAAATTTAATACTTTTAAAGCCAGTCTTTAAAGTAAACATTTATTGCCAAATGAACAGAACAAATACAGAAAACGTTCAAAACACAGTCTTTACAACAAATTAACATGAAATAGCGTCGCGATGAGAGTCGCGGAGGATTTTCTTATTACGACCGTTCCCGTCGGCGACCGGTGGGCTCTCTCATGCTAGCCTGCGGACCGTGCACTATGGCGCGGGGCGCGGGATGCGGGATGGGGGATGCGGGATGCGGGATGCGGGATGCGGGATGCGGGATGCGGGATGCGGGATGCGGGATGCGGGCGGAGGAATGAGGCGGGACGGTACGTGTAGGCAAATAGGTAAGAGCGCGGCACTGCGCCTACGCTGCGTAGCAACAACATATTTCTCGCGTTATATTCTCCCCCTCTAGCCTAACTAACAATAAGTGTTCTCACAGTTGGGCTAGTCTAAATACCTACGCGGCCTACCTCGTTTACGTTTCTCCCTAAGGGGAGGCTCTACTTGTCCGAAAAAGGGCGTGAGGTGCGAAACGTGGTATTTTCCTACGTTCTTGTCGGTTTGAACGTTCTCCAGACCGAAAGTGGTTGGGCTTATGATTTTACCGATTTTGTATGGGCCGTCTCGACGTGGTATGAACTTAGCAGTCTGTCCGCGACCTGCATCGTTCGGTCCTTGCGTTTTAAGCAAGACGAGGTCACCTACCTTATACTCTGGTGGCGTCCTCCGCTTCTGATCAGCATACTCTTTCTGGACGGCCTGCGCCTTCTCATGGGTGTCCCTAGCATCGTCCATGGTTGCAGCCATTTTCTTCAAGTAAGATGTGATGCTGGGCACGAAATTATCGTTCTCTACGATAGCTCTCATGTCTGTCGCAGAATCGGAAGGAGTTCGCAGCTCTCTACCAAAAATTAGGTATGCCGGCGAAAACCCTGTACTGCTGGTAATCGCGGAGTTCATGGCGAATCTAATCACGCCGAGGTGTAAATCCCAGGTGGTATGGTTTTGACTTACGAGAATGGCCAGCTGAGGTTTTAAATCCCTATTCTTCCGTGCTATCGGATTGGCCTCTGGATGGTAGTAAGGCGTGAGCGACTGACAGATCTCTAAAACATGGCAGACCTGTTGCATCACTTCGCTCACGAACTGCACGCCGTTATCACTGATGAGGCGGCGCGGTACTCCGTACCTTAGAAAAACCTCATTCGCCAGAGTCTCAGCACACTCAACGCTGGTGGCACTCGCTAATGGAAACAATTCTACCCAGCGCGAGCAGACATCTTCTACAATCAGTACCCACCTGTTCTTTTTAGCTGTCTCTACAAGGGGGCCAAACAGATCGATGGAGACTACCTCGAATCTCCTTGACACAGCAGGGGTTTGCAACAGCCCTGCTGGCTTGCGGTTGTCAGCTTTATACCTCTGACAAGGCACGCACTCCTTTATGCTATAGTTTGTGATAAACGTGCGCATGCCAGGCCAATAATATCTTGCGCGAACACGGCTTAACGTGCGCTCTACGCCAAAATGGCCGGCAGTAGGCGCGTCGTGAAGGTCGGCCATGACTTTCCTGCGTTCTTGCTCAGGCACAACTATGCAGCAATCTTCTCCGTCGTCTGACTTCAAGCTATACCTGTAAAGGATACCATCTGATATGGTGTATCCGCGGTGGGACCATGGTCTCCCCCTAGAGGGTTCGTCGGACTCCAGGTCTTCGATAATTTTGCGAACCTCTGGGTCCAGAAGCTGATTTTTGCGGATGTCACTACCGTTCCTCTTCGGCATATCAATGACCGTCATGCATAACTTACACTCATCCTGGTCCTGTGACGAAACGGGTCGCGATAGCGTATCAGCAACCACGTTCGAGCGCCCGGGTGTGTATTCGATGCTAAGGTCGAACTTTTGCAATGTTAGGGCCCAACTGGCCGAGCGACCGCTGGGTGATCTTTGACTCATCAACCATCGCAGCGGCTGGTGATCCGTCCTAACTATAACTTTCGCGGTCTCTACATAACCGCGGAACTTACCAAGTGCCCACACGACGGCGAGTGCCTCTCGCTCGGTCGTGGAGTAGTTTCTATCGGCGCTGGTGAGGAGACGTCTCGCGTACTCAATGAGTCTTTCATCGTGTCCCTCCCCCTGCATCAGAACAGCCCCAAGACAGTATGTGCTACTGTCAGTACAGAGAACGAACGGCTTCGACTCATCCGCCTGACAGAGGATAGGAGCAGATACAAGGAGAGACTTAATGCGCTCAAACGTTTTCTGTCCATCGCCAAGCACTAGACTTCTTCAGGAGATTAGTTACGAGGTCTCGCGACTTCCGCATAATTAACAATAAACCGTCGGAACCAACTCGACGTTTGTAAAAAACACTTTAATTGTCTAACGTTTTGCGGGGCGACCATATTGATGGATTCGATAGCCGAAGGGCGGGTAAAAAGTATGCGGGGGCGAATGTCTTTAATAGACGGTTATTAGAGCGTGGTGGACTGTATAATGCGGCGTTTATCACGTAATAAATAAATAAAGGGGCGGTAAGAAAGTGAAGCCAAGGGCTAAGAGGATGCGGCCTTCTGATGCTACCGTGTAAAAATGGTGAGCAACACTAACCTGATAGTCTGCAACTGGTTTCTCCTCAGGCGGTTAAAAGTCGCACCCCTCAAGTAGACACGGCAGGATTCGGCAGCGGAGCGATCGCGGTAGGAGACGTGCGGAACCACAGCGGTACTTTGGTACGTGCGTATACCACAGCGGGATTTTTGGTACTGGAGTTGAACGCGCCTAGGCGCCGCGTTAAGACACCGCGAAGAGGTGGTTGCGCAGGCGCGCGGCGCGCGCGGGCGCGCGTTATGCGAGGTAGCTACACTATAGTTTAGTGCTGCCACCCTCTTCACACAAATAAACAACAAAAAGCGCGCAAACATCCTCCCCGGCTTGAAAATACTAGGGGTTTTCAAAACCATAAGTGGGATAAAAGTCTCACTCTATCGGAGAGAATAAGCGGAATTATAAATCATAGCGGGAACCAGTTATACATTAAAATAAGCGGAAACATATGTACATAAATAGGTCGATACAAAACTAAGTTAAACAAAAATATATAAAAACTTGAGTGCGATACATAAATATGAAATCAATGCAAATATAACTGTATTAACTATTGCGTAGGCAGTGGGCACAACTTCACCACAGGACGTTTATACGTGCCAGTTGTTGTCCGTACAGAAGCGACGCGAACCACTCCGTCTTTCCCTGGGAAGACCTGTTCTATAATGCCAGTAGGCCAGCGCAGAGGTGGAACCTCGTCTTGGTGAATCAGTACGAGCATACCGGGGCTAACAGAGACGTCAGGAGAGTTCCACTTTTGTCTTAGTTGCAGGGTGTGCAGATAATCCACATGCCACTGCTTCCAGTAACTACGCACTAAATTATCTAACAATCTTTTGCGAGCAGAGAGACTGAGCGATGTATCCAGCTCACATGCGGGTAATGACTGTAAAGGGGTAGTTTGCAAAAAATGAGCAGGAGTGAGAACAAAATGCGGCTGATCGGACAACAAACATAGCGGACGCGAGTTTAAAATACATTCAATTTGCGTTAACACAGTTAGAAGTTCTTCATAACAAAGCAATTGATTACCAATGGTGCGATATAAATGAGTTTTAATAGCTTTTATATTAGACTCCCATAATCCTCCCATGTGAGGAGCGCGAGCGGGAATCGTTCTCCATTCAATTCTGCAGTTATTAAATTTGTTTTGAAAAGCGGTTGAGGTTTCACGAGCGGATAAAAAACTATATAATTCGTCCAACTGTCTTTTTGCTCCAATAAAGTTTGTTCCGTTGTCGGAATACATTACGGATACTGGACCTCGTCTAGCGAGAAAACGTTTAAATGCGTCTAAGAAAGTCTCAGTGCTGAGATCTGAAGCGATTTCAATATGAACTGCCTTTGTAGTTAGGCAGATGAAAAGGCAAATGTAGGCCCTTTGGCTCTTTACGCCACGTCGTCGGGTTAACGTGATGTTGATCGGTCCGGCGTAATCTACCCCCGTATGGGTAAACGCTTTCGCCTCTTGAACACGAGCTGGCGGGAGACTTGCCATTATAGGCGAAGGATGCTTAGGCGCAGCGTGAAAGCAAAAATTACACGCGCGGATGCGTTGTCGAATTATATTGCGAGCAGAAACTATCCAATAGCGTTGCCTTAATAAAGACATAACAAGATGCGAGCCAGTGTGACAGTTGGAGTTGTGGCAGTCATCGATAATAAGATCGACGATGTGATGACGTCGCGGCAGCAGAATTGGATGTCTATTACCGAAAGGAATAGCAGCGTTGTTTAAGCGGCCCCCCACGCGGAGTAATCCGTCGCCATCAACGAACAGATCAAGTTTTCTTAAAGAGGGAGAAGGTAAATTACCTTTGTTTACATTTTTGATTTCCTCACAAAAATATTGATGTTGCAAGGAGCGGAGCAGAAGACGTTCGGCTATTTCCAACTGAGAAGCTTTAATCTGCGGAGACTTAGGTATTTTTTTTATAAAGCGTAAAACATAAATTATTATGCGTAATAATGGTTTCCACGACGAGACCCGGCACGCGAGTTCCAATAGTGGATTCTGAG
Organism: Eudonia mercurella; assembly: GCA_963082485.1. Taxonomy (NCBI): domain Eukaryota; kingdom Metazoa; phylum Arthropoda; class Insecta; order Lepidoptera; family Crambidae; genus Eudonia; species Eudonia mercurella. The sequence continues at coordinate 5,546 of CAUJAO010000200.1, forward strand.
CGCTTAATGTTGTCGCAAGCGTAACGGAAGGTTTAATTTCAGGTACGTCTTCAGTCTGAGAAGGCTCGAAAGGCACAATAGGCCATGCGGATATAGGGCTATGAGTCCACAATGGACCATGCCACCACAATAAATGATTAAGTATTTGAGAGGGCAAAATGCCACGCGACACACAATCACTGGGGTTCTCCGTCCCAGGTATGTGGAAGAAGCGATCAGGAGATAAATTATCCTGTAGTTTACTAACACGGTTGGCAACAAACGTCTGCCAACGGTGCGGCGAGGAGTGTATCCACGACAAAGCGATCGTAGAATCAGAAAAAGCGAACACATCTTTAATAGGATAGCGGTGATGTAATATGCGGTGAACTTGATTTACTAGTTCAGACAGAAGCAGAGCGGCACATAATTCGAGCCTAGCGAGTGATATTGTTTTAAGCGGAGCGACTTTAGATTTAGAACATACCAAATGTATTGATATGTCGCCATTAGGATGCATAACATGTAAGTAAATGACACAGCCGTAAGCCTTCAGGCTTGCGTCGCTAAAACTTAGTAGATATACAATACAATCGGTCGAAATTCCTAAATGGCGCGGTATTTGTAAATGCGATAAAAGCGGTAACTCGTTTTTAAATTCTATAAAACGGTCGATAATTGGTTGAGGCGGTTCCTTATCCCAATCGATTTTAGCAAGCCACAATTCTTGTAATAATAATTTGGCGTAAAGTATAACCGGCGCAACCAAACCTAAAACGTCAAATAAACGGGCTATGGTAGAAAGAATTGAACGTTTAGTATTATTCGGTGACGTCTCACCAGTAGTGAAGGTGAAATTATCTGTCACAGGCAACCATTTTAAACCTAAGACCTTTATGGTATCACAATCATCTGAAAACTCTATGGCTGCGCGGTGCGATTCAGGCAAATGAGTAAGAAGTGAAGAGGAGTTACTAGCCCACTTTACTAGATCGAATCCACCTGATTTAAACAGTGCGATTAGCTCGTGCGCTAACTGAACCCCCTCTTCCTCAGTTTTAATCGAGGTCGTAAGATCGTCCATATATATATCTTGATTTGCTACTGCTGCAGCGCGAGGAAAGCGGTCACGTTCCATCTCGGCTAGCTGTCTCACGGTGCGCATGGCTAAAAATGGACTGGAGCGGAGACCCAAAGCAACCGAGTCAAATTGAAAAACACGAATAGGTTCATTTTCATTAAAGCGATATAATATCTTTTGATATTTGCGGTCGTTTTCGGACAAAACTAAGCGTAAATACATCTGTTGCACATCAGCCGTGATAGCTATTTTAAATTGGCGGAATTTTATTAAAAGTGTAAATAAATCGGCTTGCAAATTAGGCCCAGTAAAAAGCAAATCGTTAAGAGACACACCTGTGTCGGTTTTAGCGCTCGCGTCTAAAACCACACGAACTTTAGTGGACGTCTTCTCTGGACGAACCACAGCGTGGTGCGGAATGAAATATCCTTCAGCTAGCACGGAAGGTATCGAAGGTAGCTCTGATAAATAACCCTTTCGAAGGTAATCCGAAATAACATCGTTATATGCTTGACGTAAAGCAGGAAGCGAAATGAATTTACGTTCGAGTGACGTTAACCGACGTTGGGCCGTAGTATGCGAGTGCCCTAATGTTGTGGGATCACCCTTAAACGGTAAAGATACAATAAATCGACCAGAAGGGTCGCGCGTTACTAAAGATTGATATAATCTTTCACATTCGCTATCGTCCGAACTGAGATTATTAGTCGTGGGTACTTGCTCTAGTTCCCAAAATTTTATTAAACTATCATTTAAATGTTCATTTAATAAAGGACCAAATGACAGAGTCGTATTGGACCGTTCCACAGTAGGCATTTCCCCTACGACAATATAACCGAGCGTAGTTTCCAACGCATAGGTCACTTTCTGAACGGCGTTGGATCGGTTAGCTGACTGCGACAACGACGGCGGCGGCGGCGGCGTAGCAATAATTTTGTTGCTAAGCAATAAATGCGGAAACAATTGAGCGCCGAGGATAGCGTGAATTTCCCCCGGAATATTCCACGAATCGTCAGCAAGCGGTAACTTTGAAAAGTTATTAATAAATTCGAAATTAATAATTTGCGTAGGTAAATAATCTGTAATTTGATTAACTACTAAACATAGCGCATTATATTGAACATCCGTGAAACGAGACTTAATAGTGAGCGACAAACTCTAAGATAGGTGTAGTAATCGAACCTACAGTTTTTATATTAGTGTTATTAAGCGGTTTAATATTTAAATTTAATTTATTACAACATGCGAGCGTTATAAGATTATTTTGTGAAGCACTGTCTATTAAACATCGTATAATAGCGTTATTATTATTCAAAATAGGTACGTAAACTTGGGCCGTTGGCAAAACAGTGATATTATTACCATTCATAATCGAAGTGCGCGCGAAACCATTACTTAATGAGTCGCCTTCATGTGCGTGCAGGCATACAGAAGCTCGCGCGATAGACGACGACGACGAGTCCTGGAGGGGCGGCGCAGGCACAGTCATAACGTCGTCCTGTGCGCGTAATAGCGAACCGGTTCTCGCATCGAAATGTAGCAGCGAGTGATGATTTTTATGGCATACGTTACACGTATTAGGCGATTTATAATTAGACGTTGAGTGTTTTGTGCCTAAACAGTTTATACATAACTTATTTTGTTTCACGAAATTAAAGCGATCCTTAACTTGTAATTTCTTAAATGCGAGACAATTAAATAATTGAAAATGACTCGACAATTTGCAATAAATGCAAGCGGAAGCGGTAATATGGCGCCTATTCTGATTATTGGTTAAAGCGAAGGTATGCGTTACCTTAGATACCGATTGACGAGGCAGACTTCGAACTTTCGAATTTAAGTTAACGGCGGTAGCTTCTACTTTGCTAACGGACGTTGTTCTCTCGAGTATTTTGATGTGATGACGAACAAAGTCGATTAAATCCGAACTGCTGGGAATATCTTTGTCCTTTACAGATAGTTCAAAGGATTGCACAAGCTGCGAGTCTAACCTTTTTAATGCAATATGCGTGACAATAAAATCAGCTAAATCGGGAATATGTAGTTGTCTTAAAGCAGCCAAAGACGAGTGAATTTTTTCTATAAAATTGTTCAAATGAACCGGTGAATCAGCTGGCGGTTTCGTTTCAAAAATATTATTCAAATATGAAGTACCCAACATTCTTTTGTCTTGGTACTTAGTTACAAGCGAATCCCAAATTACCGAATAATTAGACTCGTTAGGTATAATACCTGCGAAAACAGATAGTGCCTTTCCACTCAGTTTGCCAACTACTTAAATATTGGATTCGTTGAGCGTTAGACAAATCCTTATTATTGTGTATATTAGTCTTAAAAGTCTCAAAAAATAATTGCCAATTTTCCGGAAATCCATCAAACGAGGGTAATTCGATAGGCGGTAATTTGCATTTAGGTGTGCTATGATTATCTGAAGGCGATGATGACGACTTCTTACTTTGCTGATTTTCCGTCACCGAAGCGCGAGCGTGATTCACATAGCTATATAACGTTTCAAATGAATCCCAATCGTTAAAATTGATTTCAGTGTCTGGTTTCTGCTGCAGTAACAATAGATTATGCTCGTCACACAACGAACTGAATTGTTCGGATAAGCTCTTTATGTTAGATGACAGCGTTAAAAACTCAGTTTTGGATCTGGTATCCACATCTGGCATTAATTTCTTAGAAAGATCTAATAAATTACTAACGCGGGTGAAAATAGATTGCTTTCTTGCAATAACTAATTTTAATTTTGCTTCTACTGCTGCCATAATGATTTGAGTCTAATAAATAAAAACGATTAATAAGTGCTATAAGCGCGGTTTTGAATAGAAATTCAATTAAATATAAACGACTAATGTGTGCTATAAGCGCGAATTGAATATAAATTCAATTAAATTACTTAGCAAAAGCGATGAGTCTCCTACCACGAAATGTGGGTAGGTATGCGCGTAAAAATAACGGTTATACTAATACAGTTATAAATGCGATTGAGTAACAAATATATTTACTTATAACATATTATGTGATAAATAAAATAAATAAATAAATAAATAAATAAAACTGGTTTAATCCGGTTCGTATGGGCCAAAAAATGATGGATTCGATAGCCGGAGGGCGGGTAAAAAGTATGCGGGGGCGAATGTCTTTAATAGACGGTTATTAGAGCGTGGTGGACTGTATAATGCGGCGTTTATCACGTAATAAATAAATAAAGGGGCGGTAAGAAAGTGAAGCCAAGGGCTAAGAGGATGCGGCCTTCTGATGCTACCGTGTAAAAATGGTGAGCAACACTAACCTGATAGTCTGCAACTGGTTTCTCCTCAGGCGGTTAAAAGTCGCACCCCTCAAGTAGACACGGCAGGATTCGGCAGCGGAGCGATCGCGGTAGGAGACGTGCGGAACCACAGCGGTACTTTGGTACGTGCGTATACCACAGCGGGATTTTTGGTACTGGAGCTGAACGCGCCTAGGCGCCGCGTTAAGACACCGCGAAGAGGTGGTTTCGAAAGCGCGCGGCGCGCGCGGGCGCGCGTTATGCGAGGTAGCTACACTATAGTTTAGTGCTGCCACCCTCTTCACACAAATAAACAACAAAAAGCGCGCAAACACATATTATCGATAGCCATTGTCTTATCAGGATCCACCTGGATTCCACCTGGAACGATGAAGTGGCCTAGAAATTTAACGGATTACCCCGCAAAACAACTCTTGTCTCTATTGACCCTTAGCTTAAACATAGCCAGTCGATCGAAGACTGCTTCCAGATCTGCCAGGTGACTCTCGAAAGGTCCAGGTGATAGCAGGATCAGATCATCAAGATAAGTGAGGAGTTTTACTTCCTTCAGGTTAGAACGGAACCGGTCCATCAGCCTTTGGAAAGTAGCACCAGAATTCCGCAGACCCATCGGCATCCACTTAAATCTAAAGGTTGTGAACGCGGTCTTGTCCTGGTCTTCTGCGCAGACGCTGACCTGATGGTAGCCTGAACGAAGGTCGAGTGTAGTCATATACTCACTCGTTTTGGCCGCGTGCAGGATGTCCTCGATGCGTAGGAGCGGGTACCGATCCGGTTCTGTTACGGCGTTGAGTTTCCGGTAGTCAATGCAGAGCCTCAAACTTCCATCTTTCTTACCCACAAGAACTACGTTGGAGGCCCACGGGGACTCGCACTCTTCAATAACATCATCGCGCAGCAGCTTATCCAGCTCCTTCTGCAGGGATTCTTTTCGATTTTGTGACATCCTGTATGGTGGACAAGCAATGGGTTCCTGTTGTGGACTAACCTTTATTCGATGCGTGGCGAACTCTGTAGCTGGTCCGTCACGTGCAAACGGTGGCGCGCGCTCATTAATAAAATCATCGAGTGTATGTCGTTGCTCTGGGGTTAACTTCGAACCTTCGTCCGAGCGCAACGTTAACTCCATAGATGCGGCGCGCATTAGGTTTGTATCATTCGAGTTAAGATTATAAGAATAAACAAAATCATAAGAGTGCCCGGGACTGTCCGAGAACGTCCAGGTGCGCCGGGCAACGTCTATAACCATGCCGGCCCGGGCTAAAAAGTCTATACCTAAAAGCGTTCTCGTTTCTTCGCCAGGCAACACTAACAGTTGACATAAAACCCTACGGCCTCCTATAATAATCTCTACCTCGGCTGTCAACAAGTCCCTCCAACCTTGTGTTCCGTCAGCCAGGTGTACGTAACGTTTAGTTCCACTAAACGGGACTCCTGAGTCCTTTAAAACTCTGTATAAAAGCAGACTCGCAAGGCTGTGCGTAGCGCCGGTATCGCTACCCCGTGACGACCCATAACGTTAATATTTACCATCGGATTGGATTCGCGCGTGCTACTATTTGTTAATTGTACGCATAAACCCGTACCAACGTTACTGTTGCCATCATAACATTCGTCTACGTTCATATTATTAAACACGACGTTTTGTTTGTGTCGGGTTTTGTAATTGTTTTGGTGCACGTATCGCATTTTGACCTCACTACACCCTGCTTCCCACAACCATAACACCGTAAACCTTTTTGCGTACTATCGCTAGTTGAGCCCTTACCTATACTCGTAAACTGGTCGCGATTACGACACTCATCGCTTACATGGCCGAACAGTTTGCAATGACTACAACGCGGTCTACTCCTATTGTTGCTACGCACCGCAGTCGCGCAAGGGATCGGTGAACTCGATCGCGTGAGATTGCGACCGGTGGTAGCACTACTACTTGTACTACAACTCGTACTATTGTTATTAAGGGAATTGGTTACCTTACATACATGGGCCTTATATCCTCCGCGATCCTTGCCCTATATATACATTAGTTCGTCTAAGTTATGAACACTATCACGGGGCACTCTTTTCATTACCCGTTTAAGCAATAGCCCGTAACACATGTCCAATTGCATTACATCGTCCATTTTGTAAGGAAGCTTAGTTAGCAACGCGCGCACTTTACATAAGAACGTTTCCGCGCGTTCATCTTCCCATTGTTCGGCGGCGTAAATTTGACGTAGAATCTGATGCGCGGGCTGCGCCACGCCGTAGGTCGCACGGAGGCGGGCGATGGCGTCTGACCACGAAGTCACCGACGCCTTGACGCCGCGCCACCATACTGCCGCATCAGCTTCCAGCAGCATCGGTAATCCTCGCAAGGCGTGGTCGTCGCTCACCGCTGCGCACTCTTTGAAGATCTCGACGGCGTCTAAGAACGCTTCTAGGACCTCGGCGTCTTGGGATGAAACGTCGAACCGTGCCGTGCACTTAGTAAAGTTAGCGCCGGCGCTGGCGCTGCTGGTGGCGGCGCTCTCGCTGCTCGCCTTCGTCGTTGGAGAGACCCCCACTGGGGTGGATGCCCTAAACTCGCCGGTGGACGTCATCAAAGAGTTGATGAGGCTTCTGTTGGCTTCTGTTTGCGCACGCGTGATCGTATCGATCAGCGTGGATAAGAACTGTTCCGTAGGCAGCTGGAACGCCGGTTGCTGAGTCGGCCTCACGCCGGCACTCGCGGGTTCATCAGCACGGCCGTGCTCAACGATGCTGGGCTCTTCTTCGGCGAGTGTGATGTCAACCCCTTCTTCTCCTTGCTGTTGACGGAGCGCTTCTCTTCTCCTCGTTATCGGCATCTTCACTAGTGATGATAACTCGTAGGGCAGGGTAGAATATCCGTACTTCTGAACAAGGTAGGTAACGGTTGATGTCAACTTGATGATCACTTACACACCGGTTCACAGTTCGTAGGTATCTAGGTATATCTTCGGAACACGCGGTTCGAGCCACAAGTATGGGCGTCAGTAAGCCAGTCTTTAAAGTAAACATTTATTGCCAAATGAACAAAACAAATACAGAAAACGTTCAAAACACAGTCTTTACAACAAATTAACATGAAATAGCGTCGCGACGAGAGTCGCGGAGGATTTTCTTATTACGACCGTTCCTGTCGGCGACCGGTGGGCTCTCTCATGCTAGCCTGCGGACCGTGCGCTATGGCGCGGGGCGCGGGATGCGGGATGCGGGATGCGGGCGGAGGAATGAGGCGGGACGGTGCGTGTAGGCAAATAGGTAAGAGCGCGGCACTACGCCTACGCTGCGTAGCAACAACATATTTCCCGCGTTATATACTTTATTTAAAACAAACAAAAGGTACCTATGTATCTCAAAAAAACAAAACAAAAGGGACATGTACCTTAAACAATAATAAAACAAACTTTATTTATATAAAGGTTACTACTTTTTACAGATCTACTCGCGTTTATTTTACATATTAATTTTATGTGTAAAATAAACGTTGTTGTTAATGTTTTTTCTTAATTTATTATTTTTTTGTAGGCCACTTAATTAAAACCCATTTTAAAAAAATCAAATTTGGAATCAAAATGAATTCTTTCCCTGACCATTAATTTTGTTCTTTACTCTATGGACACGAACATGTGTCACCTATAACATAGTTTCATTCTACTATGGTTATACTGAATAGATCAAAAGCGAAGTAGATGAACTAACTATGTATATAGCCTAAATGCTACAAAATAATGAAGTGTAGGCAAAACGCGAAATAGGCATAATACGTTTTAGGCAAGCGTAGAACAAAGGGTTATAACGATCACCTAATGTTACACTAAGTTACGTCACTATATTTAATTCAGGTTA
>CAUJAO010000201.1:0-34002 GCA_963082485.1 Eudonia mercurella
CGGCGCGGCGCGGCGGCGCGGCGCGTTGGGGCTGAACTAGTACTTACTTATTATGTGCTAAGTACTAACTATTTAAGTCATTGTTATTACCAATTATATTTCAAAAATTGTCGCAAATATTTCCACAACAAAACAAAATACACACTTAAGTTTAAACTGGCTGCTGCATTGACCTGGCAAGTGGCAACAAGAACATGAGCCTCGGTTAGTATTCACGACATGCCAAGTACCTACGTACTGTTGTTGCATAAAAACGGAAAATATGAAAGCCGTCACAAGGGAATGGCTAACGATGACTCAACTGTTTCCGATCGGATTTCATTGTTGTGAATAGGAGAAAATAAACAATTTTATTATTATTTATTTAATTTAATTTGATTTCAATGATGGAGGCATTTGCCTAGTGTAAGAGCCCGTAGGAACCCGTACTGATGTCAAGAATATTATATCAATTGTTACGGGACGATCTACGTAGATGTCATTAAAAACACGTCAGTAGAGGTCGAATGATTGTCTTTAATACACTGTCAAACACCGTGAACAAATGCATATACATAAAAGTAGGTCATTATGAGCAATAACGCAGAGTGCAAGTTAATAGAAATATTTAAATGGCTTGTACACCTAGCAGTGGGATTTCACTTTTTTATTTAATTTTAGGAAGACCAACAGGAATTGTTACTTTTGTGTTGTTGGCCGCCGATGGCCTTTACGGCGTTCCCGGTCTCTTGTGGGCGATGAGGAACTTAAAGGTTCCTCTATCCGCGGTGATCGAAACATCCTTAGAGGGTTTCTAGAGGGAGGGTTGCACGCAAGCGTGTCCCTGTGTCGCTCGAGGCGTTCGCATCGGATCGAGAGCGGGCAACCCGAAGGCAAGCCCTCCGCAGGCGAGATCGCCGGCTCCTCGGCCGGTGCCGTCATTTCACGCACCATTACCAGGGCAGCCTTGGTCGCAGTCAATCGACGCTCTACATTTTTTTGTGGACATTGTAGGTTGTTTTTGTGGACAGCACTGTAGTTATTGCAGGTAATTATATTGGTCTCCTTTGGAGTTAGTTTTTGTGTGCATTATTTGCGACGACGTACCGCAGTAACAACAAAAAAACTCGTTTAACATCCGACGCGGCCGTATGAGGACATCGTACCGATCGCTGTCGATCGATGTGGATAGAGGTTGTTATTGCATAGCGATAATCAGCAGTCGGCAGGAATAGGTACCATCCTCTTATCCTCTACCAACGTCAGGAACCGCCGTCGCCCTGTGACCATGGACCCTACGCAGCTTTAAAAAATCTGGAATAAATGTATATTAAACGCAACTACATTCTCATAAAATGTTCCTCCAATAATAATCTGAAGAATTATGTAGTCATTACAAAACATCATATTTTATAATCTTACAGTAAGATTAATTTTACATTTCAGTACAAACCCATACAAACTTCAAAGCTATTCTTTCGAACTAATAAGCCCAATTTTAATAAAACTTTCTATACTTCAGCTTTTTAGACAGATAATAGAAGACCGCCTCTGTGGTGCAGTGGTTAAGACCACCGGTTTAGACCCAGAGGTCCTGGGTTCGATACCCAGCGGGGGGTACACATTTGTGTACTCGGTTTGGTTGGTGGTAGGGCTTGTTTGTCCGCCTGGCTAGCTACCACCATCTTATCTAAATTGTCGCCAAAACATCAATGTTTGTGTCATTGTTGTGTTCCGGCAGCTAGAGATAGGATAGCCAGTGCGTCAGTAGTTGAGGTTCCGGGTGGAGTGCGCTCCCACCTTCGCTTCGGCCTGATCATCACTTAACATCAAGTGAGGTGAGTGAGGTGAAGGGCAACTGCTTGCCTGTAAGATATATAAAAAAATAAAATTAAAAAATATCAAAAAATAGATTGAATTACTGAATTAAAGCTATTTAAAGTCCTTTATGGACACTTTGAAAGAGCATACAATCAGTTGAACATACGTTTTTTTAAACACCTTAAACGCCATTTGCCGACAAACAATTGAATTTCTATTGCGTCTGGGACTGGCGCCCCGACGCCGGCGCGGCGGTCAACCTGTTAAACTCCACTTACGGTATCTTAATATGTGTAAATATGAGGGATAGGTATGTATTTTTGTAAAGCCAACAGTTGATCTCGTTAATATAAATGGGGATAGAGTTGTGGAGTGGAGCGTGCGGGAGCGGCCGCATTCCGGCCGGGCGGCTGCGGCGCGGCGGCGGCGCGGCGCGGTGACACCGACCGCCCTCTCGATATATTCCAGCCATTATTGGCATTCGCTCATTCTCATACCGCTTTCAACGCAAACTCGCGCCGGTTATTATATTTATTTGTAGCTCAAGAATGCAGTTATTATACTAGTTCAATAAGTTTTGTTAAATCAGTTTAAAGTCTGGGCCTTTCTGACATTACTTAAACAACATTTAGAAAACTTCACCAATGCGGTAATTAGTTATTTGTATTCGAATTCATAATGATAATACCTAGCAACATTCAGGTCGTGCTGGGAGTGGGACGGGACCGTTTGTTGCAATTTGCTGTTTAAAAAAATATCTTTTTTATTACAGGTCTACAAAACTGGCTACAAGCTTAACTTAAAGATATGATTAAATGTTAACAAATTATCGTGCAATAGCTGCAACCTATTACAGTAGACACAACATGAGCTAACACAGTTCCAGAAATACGCTTTACAAAGATTAAACATAAACTTGCTTTAGTTATTTTTATAAATTGTTTTTGTTTCTTGTTTTTGTGTTGTTGTCGCCATCATACTCAATACTCAATATATTTATTGCAAATTCATCTGATGACCGAAACAGCCGAAGCTCGTAAGCAGATTACCTTGCAACTTCACTTCAAGTCGTTGATTGAAGTACATATTTTTATTGTGTCGATGAACATTATTTCAAGTAGAAGTAAAGTGTTGCTCTAAAAACCTACAGCTCTCAAGATTCTATGCAGCAGCCAAAGACATTTAACTACTATCTCTTTGGCAGCAGCATAACATTAGGTACATCTGTGAGTGGTTTTACAAAGTCGTTTTGCACAGATATGTATGACGCACTTAAGCGAGTAAATCATGTAACGGTCTGTCAGTTGTCATGTCGCTATCCCCGCAATCTGCTGGCGGCCCATCAATCTGCCGGTCGTGGTGATTGACGGCGCGCCGCCGGCGGCAGCGACCGCGGGGCGACCGCGCGACGACTGCGCGACGACCGCGCGACGACCGCGACATCTGACCAATTTAACAAAAGACGGGGATCAGTTAGAAATTGACCAGTTTATTTCATTAATATATAGCAGCATACCAAACGTGTTCACATTTTTAAAAAATTTGGCATGAAAAGTATTAATTCGTTTTATAAGTATTAAAGATGTATGCAGTAAATATGGCAACGTTTAAAGAGTTTTGAAAATATCACTTTTGTTTAAAAGAAGTTGTTGAATAACAAAATGATCGGCGATTACGTGTGTAAAAAATATAGTAGATTTTGCTAAGAAATCCGCAGCAGAGTCCTGAGGTATACGGCGGCTAAGTAGCTGCTAGTGATGTAGTGTATTTCGTTCTCAGAGCGTTGTAAATTAAACATATCGATATAATTAACAGTACATACGGTTATTTTTCATATAAATAAAATTATAAAATATAAATAAATATAACACGGCACAGCACAACTGCATCAGTATAGTCACAGTTTGATTATAAAAACAATAAAAAACGTTTTCTTAATAAGTGGTCCACTCGGCACAAAAAGAAAAATTAACTTAAAATGCCCTCTTATAAATTTAAAATTATGCAGTTACGTCATTGTTTTACCAAATGAGCGAATAATGATTCACGTATTGATTACGAATTGCCACACATGACAGTTATTTGAATTATAATATGAAATTGGTAGGAATCGTCCAAAATGACCTTCAGATGTGCAATGCAGATTTTGTCTGCGGCCTGCGCAGTCTGCGAGCTCCTTGATTGGCCGTAATTGACGGCACGAGACGAGCCAGCGACGACGCCCGCGCCCGCCGCAACGACGCGAGCTCCTTGATCACTGTCATCACGCGAACTGCTTTGAGCTGTGTTCCGATTTAAATGGCTTAGGTATGCAACAGGTCATATAGGTATCCTAATATTTCGAACAATGGCTGTGACATTTTATTGTAATGTTAATCAGTATTTATTTACGTTGTAGCATGCAGCACACATGCACGTGCCCTGACGTGCACTCACAGCAGCCGCGGCGGCGGCGGGCTCGACACTCACATGCGCACACTTTTAAAAGTGACCACACACATATTTGTATGTGCGCGTGTCCCCAGGAATTCGAGCGGGATTAATTAAAGTATCATATGACAGTGTTTCGCTCTCCTCTCCACCGATCCCCGGGCCGGCGGGCGGCGGCGGCGGCGGCGGCGGCCCCCGTGCGAGTGCGACTCGGTCCCTGTTTAATCATAAATCTCCATATATTAACTTCATATTTCTTTATGGGAACACGCGTTGCTTTTATCGCATCTTTAAGCGAAGGTAAGTGACGATAAGTTCAAATAGCGAAGCTCATTTCACGTGGAATTCTCAACCATCGAGGCTGGCAGGGCAGGCAGGACCATGGGCAGGCACATCAATGTTGGTATTGTTGCTATGGCAACGGGCCACTACCCTCAACCAAGCCGAGTACAATATGTGCCCTGCCTGGCATCGGGACTAGTTGTCTTAACAATAGACCACTCAGAGGCCGTTAAATATTAACAAAGGCACCCTTTATTATTATTTTTTGCAGACTAATAAAGTTGGGTTTAGGGTGCAGGGTGCAGGTATGCAAGTCACAAATAATAGCAGGTAACTGAATGATTAGTATCCGTACCAAGTTTGAGTTGGTCAAGAAAATGATTATAGCTGCCTGCTAGCTGGTGTGAACTGCGAAGTGGCTGGTGAGCCGCAGCGACAACGCGCGACGCCCAGCGCACCATTACATCCAAAGAGTGCGCACACACCCGCGAGTTGCAAGCTTCGGAAACAAAATTGAGAATTGAATTTAAAGCTCCTGTGGGAAGACGTTTATAGGCAGATGATGACGATATCTGAGTTCAAATGTATGTACTTTAATGAGTAAAAGGACAATAATATTTTTTAGAGAAGAAAGACACATACACTATAACACGATCTAAATGTGTCGCGCCTTGGGGGTATTGGAAATTATGAGAGAGGAAAGTCTGCCTACAGTAAAAAAAGGAAATCACAAGTGTTTTGTGTAGCCTATAATGTAAATTATATTTTTATTATGAACAAGAAGTTCTTTGGCGAAATTTTTTCCTTACAGCCCTCAATATCAACTACATCAATCAAACTAATTGCGATTTTTTTGTAATGTTTGACCAGGTTCGATTCCCAGCGTATAAGATTTTTTTATAATTATTAAATGCAGTTATACTTAAACATAAATAAGGCGCCATGGTTCCTTATAACATTCTTTTCTATCTTTTATATTTTCAGAGTTTCCCGTATGAAGCCTGAACAACAAATAACTTTTAATTACCAATGTTCGTAGTAGTTGACTTAACTTGAATTGGTGCCGTGAGGAGGCGGCTTCTTTTTCTTTCTTCTTTCAAAAGTATTCAATTGTTTTGAGATGTTTACCAACGAGTGTGATATTGCGAAGTAATTGTTATCTACGAGATGTTCATTATGCGACGTCGCGTTGTTCTGATATCTATGAATTTAAAAGATGTCCGGTATCTCTAAATTTTACGGCTGATGAATACACTTTGTATACGTTTCCCGTTTGTTTTGAAACGTGTGGCCACATTTGGAATCTACTTATTTGAGTTATTATACAAGCAGTAAGTAAGTACTAACTAATTTGGTAAACATTTGTGTTGGAAGTAGGTAATCTAATCGTCGTCGGTAAGTGGCCGGTTACCCAAACGTGCGCAACAGATAACACGCATGCGCGCGCGCATTGTTTTCCAAGTGATTGGGAACAGCATTAAGTAAGTAATTTTGTTGTAGAATATTGTCAAATTGTCTTTTTAACCGACTTAAAAAGGTAAGTTCTTATTTTGCAGGCATAAATCGGTGAAATAAACTTATGTATTCGCAAACTGGTTGGTTAGTACATTGAGATGGTCATCTTTGATGGTTTTTTAAGAGATGTTTATCATATATATAATTTGGTTATATGTAGTATATAGAGCTCTTTAACCTAATGTAAACTTAGGAGAGACATTGTTTATCGCAGTCTCCTGGCTTCACGCTCAGACTCGAGGAGTGTGACAATGCCACCATCACGCACTGGCCCTTCACGTTTCTGATGATTTGGGAGCTAGTTTCTCCGATGAACTCCACCTTGACTTGGGTACACTGCCCCTGAGAGCCGGTGCGGCCCAGCAACTTGACTACGCGGCCGAGAAGGTTGGGCTTATCCATCTGACGGAGATATATTTGGAAGATTTTTACTATTGATAGATGATGAAGAATCCGTGTATGATATAAGTATGTATCTCTTCGACGTCATCATAGTACTTAATAGGTTCTAGCAACATACCTTAAATTATGGCGCGGTGACAGAAAAGCGCTACGAAGTGCTACGCTGGTCTACAACAGCGCAGCCTGCCCTCGCAAGTTGGAGGGTTTTACGTGTAAATCCTTTTTATTATATGAGTTGCTATAGCTACGTCCCCCGGCACGGGCTCACCGCGGGACGAGAGGCTGGGAGTTAGGATAATCTCATGATTGCGGTTAAATGACCCCTTTTAAATTTTGAACTCTCCTTTGGTGTTATCCAAACGTTTCACCTTTCACCCTATAAAAAGATTTTAAATACACTATTTTCTTATTTCTTATATAAACTACAAACTTAAAAACATTCCTATTTTTCAAAGGTCCATTCGTATTAGACAGACATCCCTCCGTATCGAAATGGGAACCCATTCGGGGTTATTAGTGGCGCGGGAGGGACGGGGGCGGGCGCGTCCATCGCACGTCTCATTTATCGCCATTTATCGAGTCTCAATTACGGTAAAATTCGCGCCCATTAGGTATCTCCGGCGGCTGCCGGTGCAGGCCGCCGCGAGCCTCGGCTGACGGCGGCTGTCGATCAAACGAAGTTTTACTTGAAGAAGGTCTCCCCATCCATGCTGCAGCGACTGTAAAATGTTTTGTCACGATCCAACACTGACATTGACATATTTCATCTTAGTGTTCACAAATTTAGAAAACTGATGTCCGAAAGCTACATAAATCCTACGTAAACTAGCATTTGAAATGAGTTGTATATTTTTTTGCTCTTATTTATATTGTTAAGTTGTTATTACTAATTGCTTAGTTGCTTACAAACTCTCCATATTTGCATGCCGTGGCGGTCAATAATAGTAGGCTGTACTTAGCATTTAAGATTGTAAGTATGTTACATAGTTTTTTGTTTAGTACGAGTTTTCGCTGACCGTCCTTAATAAATAAATAAAAATTAATCCATCTATATGTTATATCTTATTTATGTTATAAAAGAGCTGTGGTTTTTGTTAAATAAATAAAATAAAATAAAATAGGAAATGCTCGTGCCCCAGCCAGTAGTGAGGACATATAATTAGCTGATGATGTAGAAAACTTTAAAGTAAATCGTTAATTTAGTTTGATTAATCTACCTGTACTATAAAACCTGACAAAGTTTTATGTTTCAGCTATTTTATTTGTAAGCTTGAAGTTAAGTTAATGCCTTTCTTTATCTTATAAGTGACGTGTGCCGCAACCACGACCTATTGCCTAGTTTCAGGGCCCATGCTGACAAGAAGACAGGTGTTGATTGTCTCAAATTTTCAGAATGAGTTTCAAAAATAATATTTATAAGTCAAACGCAAACGTATACATATATACAACTATGAAGATACATTATTTTCCTAAAATAACCTGTAGCTACAGCGGCTACTACGAGTATCTCTCTCCGTAGTATAACTATCTCTCAATATTTGCGATGGGGCGTAACATGTCAAGTTACTGAATATTATAACACCTCCAGTGCCACGTGGCAAGCTAATGAATTAATATAATAAAGAAATAAGTCGATAAAATTTTGAATATACGAGTAGTAGTTATTTATTACATGTTTATTAGTAACTACAGTACGGGAGGAGCTGCCCCGTTCGGTTTTTGGTTGTTTGACGCTATTAATCGAGAATTGTCAGCCCAGTCACAGTGCTGTCCATCGCCGGGACTGATGGTCTACTTCGTTGTGGTTTTTATTAAGTAAGGCGATTGCCGAACGAGGTGATGCTAAGGTTGAATGCGACAAATTACGATAGACTGATACGACCACGACATGACCCACTGCTAGCACAAGCGTATCCTATATGGAAGGAAAAAGAAGTTTAAAAAAGAACCCTTTAGCCTTATAGAATACTATCAGTAGTACTATTCAGCTATTCAGTCCAATTATGTATTTGTGCGAGGAGTCCCGATATGCCGGTATCCGGATCTCGGCCTGGGCGGCGCGGCCAGCAGTTAGTGGCTCGGCTGATTTTCATTACAAACCAATGCGCATGACCACTAACGGCGAAAGCGTTTCACACATCCGCCTTCTGTATCTCTAGTACCTTAGTGCTTCTTAAACCTTATTTTAAATGAAAAAACACTACATAAGTTCTGTAGTGGCAGAGGCAAGTCATTCCAACATTTTGTGTCACTGAATCGAATCAAATATGATGATGCTCTTGTTTCGTACTTGTTATAATGGTGTGGTGAGCCCATCTGAACATAGAATACAAGTAATCTGGTTTTCGATTTAATTACTCCGAACATTAAAGTTGCCACATGTACTTAATTGGCGTCAGTATTTTATTTTTAAAACGTCATTGGTCAGTAAAAATGGTGTAATGTGACTACGAGAAGAAATGTAATTGTTTTCGAATTAAAAGTCACTTCAATATACAATTGAAAGTAACTTTTTATAGTGTACATTTTATATACAAAGTTATGCATGATTTAACCTATTTATACAAAATATTGAATGGCTCTATTACGACTTCTCTTTTGTCGGATATAAGTAGGTACGCCTTAAAATCCCATCTAAGTCGTCTAGACATAATTACTCTTTTTCGGTGCCTTTCTGCAATAACAATGTTTCTTTTCACAACCACATAAGTATACAAAATGCGTCGCGAACATAACACACTATTGAATAGAGTGGATGATGATATGAATAAAACTATGCATTGTAGTAATAAAAATACGGTTCTACGGCAGGTCCTTGGCATTACACGGAGCGGCCTTGACTGTGCTCCTGGCCTTGCTCCCCCCCCCCCCCCCCCCCCCCCCCCAACTCCCCACCGTACTTCGTGCTCTCGGCCTCGCGCGGTCATACTATCAGATTTCGTTGCGAAAATCTCAAGTGTAACAGATTTTAATGTTTAACAGTTACTATTCGCATAGTTCATCTGCCTAACTTTATAACACCCACCCACATAGCTAAGCATTGATATTAACTGGACTACTTGGTTGGACTCGGGAAGTGCTCAGTGCATCATCATCATCACAGCGAAATATTTTGAATATACCACCAATAACAAATATTTTATCACTCCTCTTGCTCAAAAAGGCACGTCATTGTGGCGTACCAGAGCGAAGAAAAAAATAGCATTTTTTCCTCTAGGGGAAAAGTTTTTATTTTTTAATTTTTGTCTGTCTAATGACAATGAGCCTACAAAAACGAAAAAGTCTTTTTCACTTCAGTAGCTCAAACATGTAGGTTTTGCTGCCTGAAATCAGTGAGCAAAATGCGATTTTGCTCACTGAATGAGACAAAGTAACTTTTTAATTTTTTTTTTCAGAAAGTCGCGAATTTCTTATTCAGCCTTGGGTTAATCATACAATTCGAAACATTCACACTCTATCTCTTTCCCGCCATTGAAAGAGAAAGAGAGACAAAGACCAGCCCTTTCGAAGTTCCAATTTTGAATTCGACCTCTAAGACAAACACGTTCGGAATCTCGTACTAACTAAATAAATTTTGCAAAAAGATAATTATGTCTTTTAATGTAATTTATTGAATGTTTAACTTATTGTTGTATTTAAACGAAAATAAGTATATACTGCAAATAAAACTGATATTTAACCTGTAAATATTTATTTCTAGTTTCAATAATGTTACGTAATATATTTTATCTCCTAAAGTGTTCTCGCTGCTGAAGTGAAAAGTTATGTGTGTTACACGAGAGCAAAGTTTTTTGCATCTCGTGCATTTAAATCCCTCGCCACACTCAGGATTCAACTTTAGAATCACTCGCTACGCTCGTGATTCAATCTTTGAATCCTTCGCTTGCTCAGGATTCAAAATTAGCACTCGCCGCAAAAAACGAATTTGCTCTCTTGTTGCACAAATAACTATAGTCTTTAGTAAGTAGAATCATGATTTCTCAGAAACTCGACTTATTACTGTTTCATAAAAAAGAACAACATTTTATTTTTGAAAATGGAACTAAAATCGGCGATCTCGTTGGTAGAACGCATGCAATACGTTGCGGTTACAGAAGAAATAAAAAAAAGACATTGGCGCGAAATCTTCAGAATTTTTCTCTAATTGCAAATTGAATTGGTAGTGACCGTAATTAATTTTACAATAGTGAAAATGTCATCATCTAGTGAGAATTTAGACCCTAATTTGCAAATAGAAGAAAAAGGAAAAGAAATAATTTTCAATCTGTTGCCGTCAAGGTCACAAAGCATTTATTTAAATAGGTTTAGTTACATTAAGTAGGTTTAGTTAAATTGCTAGGTAGAGGTAGGTACCAACCAAAATACAGTTCTAACACTCTTATTTTTTTTTTTACAGGTTGCTTTAATTTTTGGGATCAGCGGTGCCTGTAGAGGGATAGAACTGGCTAATATAACAGTGGAAGATGTTGAAACTGATACCCATCTTCAAGCCATAAATCTGCCCAATACGAAGACAAATAAGGAGAGGAAATTCTTTATAAGTGGGAAATTTCTAAAAATTGTCAAAGCCTACCAAGATTTATGGCCAAGTGGAGTGGGCACGCAGACATTTTTTCTCAACTAAGTATCAAAACGGAAAATGCACAAGGCAAGTTATAGGCAAAAATAAATTAAGAAACATGCCAAAAGTGATCGCCACCTATCTAAATTTGCCTAATCCGGAACAGTACACTGGCCTCTGTTTCTGAAGAACATCCGCCACTCTCTTGGCGGGTTCTGGTGCAAATATAACAACGTTAAAACGCTACGATGGATGGAGATTCGATCAAGTGGCGGAAGGCTATATCGAGAACTCCATTCAAAACAAATTTGATATCACCCAGCGTATCACAGAACGCATCAATATTCTCCCAACTAGCCCACGAGCATCGACATCAAGAGATGGATCAACTCAGCTGATTCTCTATCCAGAACATCCGAACGAGGGATCCTCAAACCTGGAACTACGTGTATCTCCCACGTTTACCCCACAGACAACTCAACATTCATCTTCACAGAGAACTGAAATTAAGTTACCGGGAAAAAACATCTCGTTAAATATCCAGAATTGTACAAATTGTAAGCATTTAATTTTTAATATAATAAAGTATTTCATATTGTATTGGATTATTTTATTTTCTCGCAATCGTAGTGAAAAGTAGAGTGTAATAAACGGCGCTAAAACCCATTAAAACTCAGTTTCTATTAACTCTTAATAAAACTATCTTGTTATAATGGGTAATTTTAGCTCCTTATATAACAATCTACTATTTTAAAAGAATGAAATACATGCTGTGTCATAATTTACACGAAATATTCACACTTCAATAGGACACTAATTTCTTCTCCTATTGTTGTACCTTGTCATTCAAGCTTTTTTTGGAGAGAGTTTACTGATTGCCTCGGACGGCATTTTAAGCTTCACCGGGCTTTTTTGGGGGCGGCGAGAAACTTAAAGTGTTCCTCAAGCCGTATGAAACGAATCACCTTCGGAGGTTTTCTAGAGGGAACGGCATCAAGCACTAGTGCGCGTCTCCGTGCCTAGTAGAGTCTCCGAGGGGTTCGGATCGGGTCGGGTTTCATTCAAGCCTGTGGCCATTTTAAGTATAGGAGTCATCGCAAAAGATTTGAAATGCCAGTAACATTAACGTGAGTATGTACATATATGACTGTAACAGTGTTCCATTTGAAAGGTAGGTAGAGGAAAATAAATTATAACATAATGTATTAAAGTAACCATATACAAGTTTTATGGTTTCCTTTGGAGTCTATAATATAGAGCATAATAAGATAAATTATTATTTATATTCGTAAAACATGGCATTGCGAATTTGGTGGAGAGTAATGGTTAATGCATACCTGAAGTTTTATCATTAAGTTTTATCAACGAGGTTTTGTCGACTTTTGTATATCATATATTTTATGAAATATTATGAAGTTAAATAAAATTAATAATAATCATCCCGCATCAGTTCTCGGCTAGACAGAGGCTCTCCTAATGCATGTCTGCCACTAAGCTCGATCTTTAGATTTTCAGAGTCTGGCAGACTTCTACATTTCAACTAATTTCACTTTCAAACACTAGTGCTTCAATTTATAAATAAAATCTTTTTTATCTCAACCTAAACTGCTGCAGATTCTTAATTACCTAAATTAGTTAGTTTTGTACAAATTCTTAGCGGTTGTTGGAGTTAGGAGGTAGTAGGACAATCGCTAATTATTTGCTTAGCTTTCGGCAGTCCCGGCAAATCTAGGCAGCCCCGGCAGTCCCGGCCAGTCCTGGTCAGTCCCAGCAGTCCCGGCAGCCCCAGCCAGTCCCACCAATTACACCAACTCAAGTGTTTTGGCGAAGGGAGCGCTGTTGATAATTAAGCAAAAGTAAGCGATTTGCGACTTGCCCCGCGTCCCCTATTACGTTTGTCACTATTTAGTAGTCTGAGCTACACCTCAAGACAATCGCGGGCTGCCGAGAGACTGGGCTGCTGATTGGCCGGGCTGGTGGGTGGCCGTGCTGGCGGGTGGCCGTGCTGTCGGGTGGCCGTGCTGGCGGGTGGCCGGGTGGTCAGGCTGCCGAGTACCGGGTAGCCCTCCATTATCGTAAGGGTCTGAAGAAATATTCGTTTCCAACGTTGGTGCTTTGTTCAAGGTTCATTTGTGCATTTGGCTTTTATTAAAAGAGCCCGATGATGTAACATATACAAGCGAATGTCACGCAAACGATCGTCTGATTCATTATCCAAGTTGGCAGTACCAAACCTGTCCATAATGACTCCATTTGAGGTGGCGCGTCACCGTAATTAGGAGCCTGATTGCGCGGGTGATGGCCCGGCAAACCTATAACTTGTGACCTTTCTCGTGTCGTTACATTAGAGCGCTGAATACTTCAAAGTGTATACTGTGATGGTTGCATAGACGAGTGCACCAGATGACCGGATATTGACTAATCTTGGGCAAAGCAAAAGACACTTTAAAATTTAGCCAGCTATAATGGTATAAATCGTATCGGTATAAGTAACTTAAAACATTTATCTTTACTGTGGTCCTACTACGAGTATTTTTAGCAGAATCACACAGAATGGAAATGAATTAATCGTGTGAACTTAACTTCATTGCATTTTATCTCACTTAGTTAAAGCGAGGCATCAAAGCGACCTTCGGAATGTTCCTTAATATTAGACAGGCTCAGTTCGGGAAATAATGGTTATGGGTCCAGCAGACATCTAGGGTAACGGTCGGGCTGAAAGGAGCTGCGCCTCTGACAGCGGCGCTTCTCATCCTTGGCACCGCCGCCGCGCCCCACCGCCCCGTGCCGTAGCAACCGCTGCTGGTGGTAGATATTGTTATAAGATTTCATAACTATTGAGTAGTTCATTCAAGATCTTAACTGTTGCACATTTCACGAAATAGGAATAAGCGAAATAAAGGAAGTGTTCGCCGACTTGACAAGTTGCCCAGTTGAATGCAGCATGGCGCGGCGCGGCGGCGTGGCGCGGTGCGGTGGCGGCTGCGGCGGCGGGCTGTGTTGCTGCTGTGTGGGCGACGGCGACGTCCCGCCCGCCCGCCGCGTGCAGCGGTGAATGGAGCGCATTCCGCGCGGGCGGGCCGCGCATTGCGTGCGCCCGGGCTCAAAGGAGGCGGTTTAATAAGGACGAGTCGGTGTCCTTATTAAACCGCCTCCTTTGAGCCCGGCCAACTATGCGCCGGGCGGGCGTGCTTGGGAAATCGCTTAGAAGCTTCTTTAATGATATGACAATGGATCTATTACGAGTTTTCCTTTGACTTATTACTTCACATACTCGTGTACCCAAGTGATAATTTCTAGGCGCGGCATATTTCACCATAACATAATGCATTAGTTAAAGTCTTTTTTGACGTATTTTTTATTTGACCTTTGTCCCGAAATTGATTGTTTGACTAATCTAGAAGCAAGAATATGAATTCGCTTCGATTTTAACGGTAGGTGTACGGTAAGGTATATCGTTTTTATATTAATACCACAAAAATATAAGTGAGTTAAACGGTGCTGAGGAGAAACAGATTCATACCTACAGAGTGATTTAAATTTTACTTTTAATTTTAAGTGCTAATTGCTGCACTGAAACTCATTTAAATATTTATAAAATATTTATAAAATACAGTGAAAAAATTAAACGCCCGCCCGACCCAGCCAGGAATCGAACCCGAGTCTTCCGCAATCCGGGCGGCTGCACTGACCGCTATATATGCTACCGGGAAGGCTGACATAAGCGCTGAATTTTGTCGTTGCTTTTTTTTTTTTTTTTTGAGTGCTTATTGCTCTATTAAAGCAGTGACAAAAATATAAAAATATAAATATTTTATAAATATTTAGAGTGATTTAAGTCAACCCAAACTAATAGCCACGCTGTGAAGTGTCGAGGACGCGCGCGCGGCGGCGCTGGCGGCGGCTGCGCGCTCCGGGATGGGTGCGCGGCGCCCGCCGGCGCACAGCACACGCGCGCGCGAGCGCTGATAACCCACCCGGGTTATCTACAACACCCAACCGATTAATATCAGTTTAACTTTCTTTGATGCTGCCTAAATGGTTTACTGAGTAGAGATGAATGAATGTAATGAATTACTTATTGGCTATTACAAACAAATTTATTTTTAATGTATTTGATATGCTCAGCTGACAGCTGCATGGGTCAATGCCATCACTACCTGTTATAAGTTGGGGATTACACACAGCGCGGACGGATGGCTGCGCAGATACTTTGCGCGTTGTGTCAGTGTCTGCGTGCTCTGTTCCACGACTTCCACGAGCGTACGCCGAGGTCGCACGCCCGTATTTTGAATTACCATGAACGGCAATAAAGCTTTATGACCCAAATAAACTTGAGCTTCGTCAACAACGCGACTCCGGTGTTTGATCCTGGCTTATGCAGTAATCTCCGCAGCTAACGCAGTACGTAGCGAATTTTGCAAAAGGGATTTATGGTTGAGTACTTTTTGCTTGGCGTAAATCTGTTTTGAAGACGTGTCGAAGCAATCGAAGTGACGCTTCTTTAATTAAACCTCGTAGACGTCTTCCAGAAAATAAATATTTTTTGCCCTCGGCAAGTTCTAGTCTTATATAACCTACCTACCTACTAATAAATACTCTAAAGAATAGGACAGCTCGCTCATTTAGTTATTTATTAAAACTTTGGACGGATGTATTAACAACAATGATAAATTACTTCAACTTCTATTATTTTAATCCTTTATCTATTACAAAACTAGATGCTTGCCTTTTTATTTTTCCGATGGCAAATGACATTGATCCAACCAAACGTCAAGAACAGAAATCACTTCTTCAGTATTACTCTTTCATATTTTTTAACAAACAAAACTTATAAAATGATTATAACAGTCGGCCATCCTGATAGTGACTGTCCTAGGCAGGTGCCTAGGAAGTGGACTCCTCCACTCACAGATCTCACCCAGGGTTTGATATATTGTCAATTGAAAACCCGTTTGTCTATTTGTTTTTAAATAACCATCTACGCTACTTATTTCCTATATCTATCGTAAGCCATATCTATCATCATCTATCGTAAACCTAAAGTTACTCTGTATGGTATACTCTGTATATTTGTACTTTACATCTTTTCTTGTCATAGCTAGTTATTAGTTAGGGTTCCGTACCCAAAGGGTAAAACGGTCCTCGGTCTTAATAACGATAACAGGTAGAAACTTGAAATATTTTTATAGATAATGGTACGGATCCCTTCGTGTGCGAGTCCGACTCGCACTTGGCCGGTTTTTTTTATTTTGTCGTCTATCGCGAACACGCTAGTACCATCCGTCACGTATTTCTCGACCGCTTCCGACAGGACTTCTTTAGACTTGTTTATCTCATGCATGCAACTGAACCTCTCCAATATTTTTTTTTGATCTTCCAAATAAAATCTCAGTAGGGCTCTTGCACGTTCACTGATTTACTGTGTCATTGAGACTCCATTGTACCGGACTAATTTTTTTATCCCAGGTGCGATCATCTTCGTCATGGCACAGTACCATAAGTGATGCTAAAATAGAACGGTCATACCGTTCTATCTGAGCATTAACTTGCGGTGTGGTCACCGCGTTTGAAGTGTGCTTCACCTCTTAAGACGCAGTGTACGCTTTAAATGCATCAGATGTAAAGCTTTGCCTCGATCGGAGATAAGGTGTTTGAGGACACCAAACAAAGCAAATACCTCCCAAAGTACGCTAACAGATTTTTGAATTTTCGGGTTTTTCACTGCCTGCAATTTATAAATGTTGTAATACTGTCTATTCTATTATATTATGTTATGTTATATCATCTTGAGAGGATGGGAGAAGATCGCGCGGTGAAGCGAGCATATGTGAGACGGCCTAGCGGCCAGTCGGTCGTCCTTAGGTACCGCAGAGGGATGAGGTCGGGAAGGACTTGCGCGGGCTCCACGCGGACGACTGGCAGGGGGTGGCGCAAGACAGACCCAAATGGAAGCTCTTATTACCGGAGGCCAAGACTGAGCCAACTGAGTAGTAGTAGTAGTCTATTATGCCCAAAATATAAAAATTCCTTGTTAACGTTCAACGAAAGGCCAAATGTGGTAAATGTGAAGAAATTGGAATGGTTGACCCTGTTTCTTACCTCCTACCCGGAGGCATAAGATAAGATAAGAAACATTTATTGACCTGCACAAAAACAAATACAAAGAGATGAGAAAAAAATAAAATCCCATCAAAAACAATACTTGTCAAAAAAACCAAGTCTCGCAACTCAGTTGTTCTGCGGTAAAAAGTTGTGAGATCCATGTAATACCAAGTCGGTTATTAATTTATTCAGTCTCTACTTAAGCGACTTTCTGTCTTAATACGTCCAGTCTCTAAGACCACGATCGTGGTCCATAACATTCTTTAATGTTTTATATAAATATATTGAGACTTGGCCATCGCCTGAAAACACGTGTAAATTCAATCGCCTGAAAACACATGTAAATTCAATTATTTAGTGCGATGGTAAAGTGTCTATCAACAGCCACGACATCCAAATGCATCCCGCACGCACTGTTAAGAAAATAATCCCTGAGACTGCACACCTCACGGTTATGTAGGTCCTTTATTATTATTATACTTAACACATCATAACACATAAGCGCACGGTATACCTATGCATCACACACATATTTCTTTGTCCGGATTCATCATGGTATTGCTACATTAGTTTCCATTCTGCATCTCCCGGTACTACCCAACGCATTGTTCACTCTCCTATATAATTTACTCTTTTTTAATCCATAATTACAAAAACTATTATAACGTTCACGCGGCTTATCATGGGATCGCTTAACTGCATACACTGTAACCAGTGAACTTCCACAACTTCCGTAACGGAGAGCATCAATTTCTCATTGTTCTGGGTAGAATTTCGGCTTAACGCATCTACATAATACTTACATGCGCTATTTGAGAACCCGGTTTATACTCCACGTAAATGTGAATTCTTGAACCAGGACCCACCATATTGCTATTTTCGGAATCAGGTCTCTCTTAGTTAAAGTCGTAGTTACAATAGTTACACCACGCATTACAATCTATCACTACGCTACATTCTAAACGAATTAGATAACGGTATGCCGTTCGGTATCAAACTTCGGATTGTAGATAGCAAGAACTGACCGTGTTATCAAATTTTTCTTTAGTTTCTAAAATTGTCGCAAAACCTTAGACAAACTGTCGAAAAAAACTCGCCAGACCGATAAACCGAAAAAACTCACACTACACACTTACAATTCACACTTAACTTCTTAATTGCCTGCCTGTCAGACTGATGATAAAGAGCACCCCCAAGCATATTATACGCACATCCATGCAGCCTCATGCACCACATGTAATATCCATTTTACACTACACACACCCTCACACACTCACACGCTCAAACACTGCTCGGTGCGTACCACTGTTTTTACTCCTTTCCTGTTTTTTTCTTTTTTTTCGTATTGAAACCCTGCCCTTTTAATTTATTTGTTTTTAAATTGTTTTTGCCGTTTCTAAATTATTGTGTTGTCTGTTTGTTTTGTTTTCTAATATTAAAAATATAGCTTTACAAAGTAGGGATCTGTAATTGGCAGTTGGTTAAGTAAGTATACGTGTAATAACTTAGTTTATAAAGTGCTGTAGATTCTATGTTCATAAATAAAAATTAAAAAAATCATTTACATTTTAGGGCTTTTGCACACAGCCTTTATCTTATCTTCCCTGACCTGGCTGTACTGATTCATTGTTTACATCAAATAATCTCAAATGAATATACTAATATAAAATGCCAAAGAAGGAGCATGGTAGGTACTGTCTGCCATCAGCAGCTCGTATTTTTTTATTTCATGTGATATTGCGAGAAAAGTACTCAGATACGAATGTTTTATTTAATTTATTTATAGCAGAAAATGTGCTCGCAGCCAGACGAGCAACTGTCCTTTTAGCTTCAAGTGGCTGTTGCGGCGAGTGTTCTCACATTAGCGGGGCACATGGAGGGTGTGTTATCAGCGTGCGGTCACTGTGCGGCGGCGGCGGCTGCGGCGGCGCTGCGGCAGACGCGCGGCTCTGTAGCATGTAATGTTAAGGTCGCTTAAACGATCGTATGAATAGCCCCGTCAACTTGCTTGCGGCTAGTAATCTGCGATGTGTGGTCTAGGCGTGTTAGTTTGCATTGTAGATGGAGCGGTGCGCGCCCGGCGAGCGCGGTTAATTTTGGCGGGGTCGACGCCCGGCTCTCGCTCTGATATTTGCGAGACGGCATCGCGACCGAATGTCCACATTAAATTTTAAACATAATTATGTAAAGGAGAACAAGGATCTTCCAGTTTGAAGTACATTTATGTACTGGAGACATAAATCTCTTGAAAGTAGCTTTCATAAACAAAGCTCTCTCTGTGTACAAATAAATGAAAACAACGAAAAAGGGCACGGACGACGCTTTCTGTGGATTTAACTTTTCTTTGTGAATCCAATCGTTACATTCACCACATCGATTATATCACTGTAAAGCCTTATATTCTGAAAGCAAGGTAAATAAGATGATTTGTACGAAAGAGTAATAATCTAGTACATATTCAGACTACTTATATCTAGGCTGGTTTTTATTTCTTACCGACTGACTTCACAATTACATAACCACTAAATCGAACAGACAAGTGTAGGTACGTACAAGGCCGACACTATGAAATAGATGCTATTTGAAGTGTGACGGCGCGCCCTGGGGCCCTGGGGCCCTGGGGGCGCGTGAAGGAAGGAAAGAAATTAAGATAAAAGCTCCATTGACAGTGGATTGTTAGACTTCACCCTGTGGAAATGTATTTTTTTTCTATTACTGGATTTTCTGACCATCTTTGCGTTGGATCAGTTTCTTTGTATTTTCAATAATAAAATTAGTAATTTCTATAATTTGCTGCTATCGATACATGTTCAACAATTTGATGCCGCCGGCGCCGCCGAGATCGGCGTCGACACCTTTCGCTCCTTGAGCACGCGTCCGTCGCAACACTAGATATATGCCTGCTTATAAATAAGGTAGGTAAGTATACCGAACATATTGAAATTCATGTTTTCATGTGGATTTAACAAGTAAAACGAGTAATTTGGGAATATTTCATGTATTCACATAGGGTACATAAAGCAGAGATGTTTGACACATTTAGGGTGTCATAACATAACATATCAATGTTTAAATTACGAACGCTGTGGCCAGGTGTTCTCATTGTCAAAACTAAGTACCTACCTAGTTTTAACAAAAATGAACTTCAAAACTTCAGTCTGAAGTGTAAAATACATATTTTTTATCGGTACGATAATGCTCTTGCCGTACAAGCGGCAGTATTGTGGGCAGTGAAGTGGCAAAGGCGATTACAGCCGGCTCAGCTCGGGCCGCGCCGCCGCCGCCCGCGCCGCGCCGCGATTTACATAAGTCGCTTACTACCTAACACTTTACTTTCATTCGCCTATCTGCTGGTAGAAATAACACACCTAGACATAGTACGATGACCTAATGGTAAAGTTGTTCCATGACATTTTCAAAATATTTAAGCAGTAGTAACTTTTTCCCTTTGTTGTGTTTCTTTGCCTTGTCCGTCTGTCGCTCCATACGTAGGATCTGTGAAGCCTCGAAGAAGTCTCTGAAGTTTACAAAGGACTCCACGATGTCACTTTAAGATAAATTATGTGTTTTACAATAAACTGTTATCATGTGTTTAACAATTATCTACAACAATTCAAATCGAGCCAAATTATGTTATTATCTTTGATTAGGTATGTATTTATTCAAAGTTTATTACGTGTAATTTATGTGTCGGTACTCAGTTGACTTTTATCATTATTTGTCATCATCATTATTACTTTAGCATGTACTACTTAGGACGGGCGGCGGGCGGCGGCGGCGCGGCCTGTGCGGCGCCCTTGGAATAATCATCATCATCAGCCTATAAACGTCCCACTGCTGGGCACAGGCCTCCCACATGATCAGTCAATTTTGGAGAGTGTGCGAGTGAACTACACGATCTCGTTCCCCCAGCCCCCTTCCACCATCGGGGTACTAGACGCAGGTTAGCCTACCATCCGTACGTTGTAGACATACCACCTGTCCGTACCAAGCGGTTTGCTAACTCTTTTCTTCTGCGAACCGCCAAAGAGTGGAATGCGCTACCTGGTCACGTGTTCCCTGTTCACTACGACCTGGGCCTCTTCAAAGCAAGAGTGAATAGGCATTTCCTGTCTAAGCATGTTTCACCTTAGGCCACATCCCGCTCACCAAAAGGCAGGTTGGTGGCCAAATGATTAGACAGTTTACTTAAAAAAAAAAAAAAAAGTAGCACGTGGGGGTATTAGGCCATAACCCACCACGCTGGCCCAATGCGGGTTGGTGGGTTTTAACGACTGCCATCTTACGACAACAACCGGGACCAACGGCTTAACGTGCCTTCCGAAGCACGGAGGAGCTCGAGATGTTTTTAATTGGTCACCCATCAGGCGACCCGGCATAGCGAAAGTTGCTTAGCGGGCAAGATCGCAAGCCGAACGCGCTAGCCGCTTCGCCATCGAGCTCCTCGCCCTTGGAATACGTGGAGCTAAAGTTATTCATACCATGTCCCACATCAGTAAAGATAATAGTAATCTAGTCTTGGAATGACCGAATAGAGGGGAATCTGTAAGCGAGCGTGGATTAGCGACGCCGTCGCCGGCCCGTGCTGCGGCGACCCCGCCTGACCTCTTAATGAGGGAATTTGCATTCCAAACGAAACACAAGCAATTAATTTAGGACTGACGGACGGAGGCAGGCCTCATGAATGAACGATAGCGACCCGAACATTTGTCCCATAATAATATACAGTAATAAACTTCAATATTTTTTTAAAATGAAGATTATCTCAAATAAGGCGGCACTGCCCTATAGCAGAAATATATCCTGCGGCTGCTTTCTATACAGGCTAAGTATTGTGATTTATTTATTTATTTATTTATTTAGGTTTGCCAACATTTGTGTACAACAATACATAAGCTCACTTAAATACTATATATATAAAATTAAAAAAAACTAATTGTCACAAATTCTTACAGGCAAACACAGCATGCACTAAAACAATTATATTTGCCAAAAGAAACTAATAATAATAAAGTAAATTATTCTATTGCTATGATTCCTATAGGTAGGCACTTAAATTTGGTACAAAGAATGATTCTTTTTTGGTTGTATGGAACTTAATAAATTAAATTTTTACTTAAACCAAAAATAAAGTAAACCAAAAAAAAAAAACATAAGCGAAGCGGGACAAGAAAGACAATAGGACAAAAAAGCAATCTAAGATTGCGCTTCACTGTTAAGCTTGGCCAAAATTATCCTACGGACCTTGGTGGGTGAGTCGTAGTGAATATCAATATCGTTACTATACTCATTTACCAGCTTACAGAACCTTGCAATTGGTGAGTTTGAACCGTAAACGGTTTTACGAAACGGAGCCCTAAGGGGTGCGATTACGCTTCGAGGATATCTTACCGGGACACGCATTTTTATTTTATCCAGTAGTTGAGGACAATCTATTTTGTGATTAAAGATTTTGGAGACGAAAGATATGTCACTTGAAAGTCTACGATTCAACAACGAGTCTATTTTAAAGTGCGTCAAACGGCTGTTATACGAAGTTAGTTTCTTTTTAGAGATACCACAAGAATACATCAGGTGCCAGACAAACCTTTTCTGAATGCGCTCCATGCGTAAGCTATGTGTAGCATAATGCGACCTCCAGACGATACTGCAGTACTCCAATATACTTCGCACTAGGCTATTGAAAAGTAAAATTTTTGTTTTACTACTACGCAGGTCCTTAATATTTCTTAGGACAAAAATAAACATTCTCGAGGCCCGATTCACGATATTGTCTATGTGCTGAATAAACGTCAATTTACTGTCAAACGTAACACCTAAATCTCGAACAACCACCTTTTTTTCAATACAAGTATAATCTATAGTATATTTGTGATCAATGAATTTCTGTTTCCTACCAAATCTAATGTAAAAACATTTATTCGTGTTTAATGCCATGCAATTGACGTCGCACCATTCAGCGATTTTATTGAGATCGCTTTGAAGTAAAACTGAGTCCTCTAAAGTTTTGATCTCTCTACCAAACTTTAAGTCATCAGCATACATATATGGTTTTGATGATGTAAGACAATTCGGTATATCATTCACAAAAATATTAAATAAGATTGGCCCTAAATGAGATCCTTGTGGCACGCCTGAATTGATACACTCCAAATCCGATTGAAACCCATTGACTACTGTGAAGAATTTACGATTACGCAAGTAGGATCCTATCCACCTCAACAAAGCATAACTGAAGCCATATGCCGACAACTTTTGTAATAATATCTGATGAGGAACTCGATCAAAAGCTTTGCTAAAGTCGGTGTAAATAACATCTACTTGTTTGCCATTGTCAAGAGATTCAAACAACATTTCAGAAAAATCTACCAAGTTAGTGCTTGTGGATCTGTGTTCAACAAAACCATGCTGACATGTACTAAAGAATTGTTTAGCGTGATTTTGTATACTTGGACAGACCAATGATTCTAGGACCTTACCAAGGCAAGATATAATGGATATTGGTCTATAATTATGGACCAGATTTTCACTGCCTGATTTAAATACAGGAACGATCTTAGCTGTCTTCCATAATGAGGGAAAAATACCTGTATTCAAAGACTTGTTGTAGATAGCTAAGAGCGGTTCCGCCAAACATTCCGCACATCTCAATATAAAAATGGGTGGGATTCCATCAGGACCTGCTCCTTTATTGCCATCTATGCATTTTAACTTCTTTAAAACGGACTCAAGATTTAGCGGGGGAAGTGATAGCAGCACACCATAGTTCTCCATGCACTTAAGGTAATTCGAGTGAGCATAATGTTGTGCTTGTGAAGCATTACCATCGCTATTGTCAGCATAAACAGCCGCAAAGTGAGATGCGAAGAAGCCGCAAATTATTTTTGAGTCTGAAGAAGATTTAGTACCGTCTGTCATTTGAATAGGATAAGAGCCAGTTCCACCTCGCTTGATGCGATCTGAATGATGATCTACGTGTTCTGTGATCTACATTCTTTTG
The DNA here is from genome assembly GCA_963082485.1 of Eudonia mercurella. Lineage (NCBI taxonomy): Eukaryota > Metazoa > Arthropoda > Insecta > Lepidoptera > Crambidae > Eudonia > Eudonia mercurella. The sequence goes on from CAUJAO010000201.1 coordinate 24,096, forward strand.
CGTCTTCAGATAACATTCTCCGCGTGACTTCGTGGTAACATTTTATTTTGAGTTTTATTGATAATAAGCACCTATTAGTACATCAAAGACGACCTAAAAATAAGAAAAAGCATCTTCAAAACGTTTAAATCGGTAAATGATTCTAGGAAATATTTAAATTTGAAATTTTGGAGTCCACGAAAGTTATGAAAGACATCACGAAAGTTGTTAATTATTTTCTAGTAGCAAAAATTACTTATAAATAATTTTCATTTTCATTGCGCGGTGCGGCCGTAGAAGCGGTACGGCCGTACCATCCTTTTCTCGAAACAGTTGAGGCCATTTTCAAACCCATTTAACTTCGTTGTGGATAAAACTAGAAGCCTGAATTTTCAGTAACCAAGCAGGCATTGTATAAACACGGTATATTTCAAATTTCATTCAATTTGAACCAGTAGTTTAAGAATTATAACTAGTCAAAGTTTCTTAATTTTGTTACTCACCGACTGACTGACTGACCGATCATCAAAACTCTAAGGATGGACCTTAATAATTCAACCATCTTCCCAGCATTTATTTAAGGCGTTGACTACCCTCCTTGAAAAATCAGGCGGAGTGCGAAAGGCTTATATTGCCTTTAAATAAAACTGACACAAAGGCTACAGTGTCGCAAGCTAGCCCAAATAAACCTTTAAACCACCCCTCGCAGGGGTAGGTGTATGTCAGAAGAGTGCAGGTTCAAATCCTGCTCGTGGAAATTTTTTCAACATTTGTGTTTTTGTAGGTGTTTTATTAAACATCCTCGCAGGGTAGCTCTCATGGATGTTTTGCTACGCAAATTTCCTATGCAAATCAACCCTCGCAGGATTGTTATCACTCTCGCTCCTCGTAGGGCAGATGTTTCATTATGAGCTCTCGCAGGGAAGCTCTCAAGGATTGTGACGAAAATTTGCCATGCAAATCAAGCATCATGGGGCTGTTATCTCTCTCGTCCCATGTAGGTGCAGATGTTTCACAGGTGCCGATGTTTCTCTATGAGTCCTGGCAGGGTGCACTCATGGCTGTTAAAATGCATATTTCCCATTCAAATCATCTCTCGCGGGGTTGTTAACACTCTCGTCCCTCGTAGGGGCAGATGTTTCATATTGAGCCCTCACAGTGAAGCACTCATAGATGTTGTGACGCACATTTTGCATTCAAATCAACACTCGCGGGGTTGTTAACTCTTTCGTCTCTCGTAGGGGCAGATGTTTCATTACAGAATAGAATATCAATAAAATAGGATAGAGTTGAAAATCAATTTATTTTTCTCACGACAAACAGAAAGATTGAAAAACTTAAACCTATTGCAAACATAATTATCTATGGGAAACAATGCTCAAAAGTATAATTGTGTACCTATAATAATTATAACTTTAAAAAAATATTATAAACAAAATAATTAACTTTAATAAACTTTGATCGCGTGATCTTGTTAAGTATATTAAGACTCCATAGAGTCAAACATTTTTAGGTTTATTATTTAGACTTTTATGTCTTCATTTATGAAAACGGAGGTTGGAAAAAAATTGCAAATTAACAATTGCATAACTTTTTGAAAAACAATTTTTTTTCCAACAGTCATATATTCTTTCAATTATCTGGATGATACCATAATTTATTACAATTTTTAAATTCATATTTGTTACTATAAAAAAATATTTTATGAGGTACGCTATCTTTAGCGGCAGTGCACCCATGCCGTAATGGCTGCGCGGAGTCCTATTTTCAGCGTTAAATTAAAATTATTAATAATAGAGGTAGAGTTCCGGGAGCTAATTGCTATTCAAAATATCCTAAATATTAATAGTTGTTGAATTATTAACAAAAAAAAAAATACTTTTTTTTATCTCATTCTGTTAATAACAATTGCAATTTTTTACATGCCGTAAAATCCTCACACTGCATTTTTCTAAAGGTCATTCCGAATCCAATGAGCTTTTGCTCATATTTTTAGGAGCTTTATGTCTATTTTTCACATTTTCAACTTGTTGACCGGACTAGTTTTTAGAAATCTATACCTTAACTTATTTCAGTTAGCTAGACAACTGTAGTAATATTATTTTAGTTTGCTCAATCAGTCGTCTGCCGGGTGCATGATCTTTTTATTGGTTTGATTGATGGTTACCGCTTTAAAGCCTACATACCTAATGACGTATTGTTTCATGACCTAAATTCAGATTTTCAATTTTGATTCTGATAACAGGCGTTGGAAAATATCAAAGAAGTGTAAACAATAATAAGCTTGATCCTGTATATTGGGTAAAGCGTGTTTGAGTTTTTTTCTTCTTCTTACAAAATCTGCGTAATTTTGCAAAACTACATATTTATTTGTAAATTTTATAAGATCCATCGAGACCTGCCTCCCGAACAGTCATTGCGGAATGATTGGAGTCATTACATTTCGAAGCTGTCATTGATACTTCCAAAGGCAGTGTTCGCTCAGCAGTTGCTTCATATAGTTGAAAATTGTATCTGCCGATTGATAAAATTGTATCTCGTAGAAACTGGAGATCTGTAAATACTTTTAATAAATTTTATAGACTAGAAATTATGCCAACATTCGAAATAATAAAAATAATTTTTAAAATAATTATACCTTCGTTCCTGTTACAAATAACTTCATTGGGCAAAAACGGCTCGGTGGTCGAGTGGCTAAGCACTCGGCCGGATATCCGAAGGTCTTGGGTTCAATTCCCAGGTTGGGCAAAGTGTGTTTTGGATGTTTTAATAGAATTAAATAGAATAGAAATGCATGCATGCATGGCTATGCTACGGTTTGTAATCACCAACCCGCGTTTGGCAAGAGCAGAGCGGTGATTAAGTCAATCCCCATGATGGAGGCCTTTGCCCATCAGTGGGGTAGGAGGTGTCACTCATGTTTTGAAGTGATGACTTGATTTTAATGCTGCTATAACTTACTTTTTTTAATAATCCTTAAGTTTGATTTTGATACGTCTACAATTCTGTGTATGGGCGATGTCTAATATGTTTTGAACTGAATTTAAGTATATTAATCAAATTCATTTATATTCATTTTGTTAGTTTAATAAAATTATGCCTCGCACATCTCAAGTTATTATTTTATACTAGCTGTGCCCTGCGGTTTCACCCGCGTTAATTAGTGACTGTTCCACTCCTATTAATCATAGCGTAATGTAATATAGCCTATAGCCTTCCTCAATAAATGGACTATTCAACACAAAAAGAATTTTTCAATTCGAACCAGTAGTTCCTGAGATTAGCGCGTTCAAACAAACAAACAAACAAACAAACTCTTCAGCTTTATAATATTAAGTATAGATACATAGGTAGGTACTCTAATAAACATCAAGTTTAATTATTTATACAGAATAAATAATGATAAAATCTGTAGTTAAATCTTAACATTACTTTACATTGGCGTCCTTCTCTTCTCCACCAGGCGGTAACAAACAAATCAATAAACTTTCAAATAACGGTCAAGTGTTCAATAGCAGCGTTCTACTTGTAAATAAAACGCTTATACTTACCTTATTTCAAATTTTACTTTCAACTGGTTGGTTATTCGACTCAATGTGGCAGACTATGCCCATGGCATGCCTGCCTGGTGGGAGCCGTTGAGTGACGTCAGATGTGCGAACGAGAGAGGGCTATTAAATTAAATTAAATTAAATTAAATTCATTTATTTCGACCAGCTTGGGATCATAGTAACAACATAACAATTTATATAGATAGAGATAGCAACAACATAACAATTTATATAGATAGCTATGACAGATAGAGAGGCAAAGAGCCAGGAAACAGATAGGGGTCTATCTCATATAATAAAGTTTCAAATAAGGTAAGTATTTAATAAGCGTTTTATTTACAGGTGAATCGCTGCTATTAAAACTATTAGAAATCAGTCCAAAAGAAAGCATCTGTATTTGGTTTTTAATTACTTTCTTCAACTTTTACCTCCATAAGCCTACCGCGCAACTAATATCAAAAAATTATAATCTCTACAAATATTCAATTCAATATTCAGAGCAAAACTTTAAATTATTTATACATTATCTCATAGGCATTGGTTGGGTTATACGTTTACTTAACTTTCTGTATAAATTTATAGTAACTAATATAATATGAGCTGGGGTTACTTTTGAATAAAAGTAGCTGTTCAAATTGGGCGTTCTAGACGGTTATGGTGCGAATACATTCAGAAACTTCATAGGACAGGGGCTGTAATCAATAATGGTCTACCCGATCAAAAAGTGGTACTGTCCGTATATCGTTAAACAGTTGTCTTAAAATATAAAAACAAAAACCAAATCAAATTAAACAAAATTATTGTTTTGTCATCGCGGTCAATGACATAATTTTATATTATTATTATTATTATATTTCTTTTTGTTTTTAATTAGAAATCCATAATAAATTTTACTTTTTTTAAAGTGCTAATTGCTACACTTAAGCTGAATTAAATATTTATAAAATACAGTGAAAAAATTAAACGCCTACCCAACCCAGCCAGGAATCGAACTTGGGTCTTCTGCAATACGGAAAAAAATGTGTAGTAGGCAGTGCTTACGTCAGCCTTCCCGGTAGCATAATGTTCAGTGCAGCCGCCCGGAAAAGATTCTCGAAGATCTCTCTTATTCTGGAAGCTGATCCTTATTTCTGTTAAGATGCACATTCTTTTCCAAATCTTAACCACGAAAGTTTCGTACCTAAGGGCATAAAGAGTAGTTGTGGAATTGTGGTGCCTGTAGTTTATGTTACGAAGCGATAAGCGACGAGTGTGTCTGTGACTTATACTCAAGTACGATTAGGCATTCTGCGCGGCTAGTATTTCCACTTATAAGTCGGTGAACTTTGAAGATATTAGAGCTTTTGTTCGCGATCACGAATTTACCAAAAACGTAAGACGAAAACAAAATGCCTACTAACTCTTTTTACTTAAAAGATACAGTCACAGTATATGGCATATACGTCATCATCATCATCATCAGCTCATTTTTTATGTCCCCACTGCTGGGGCACGAGCCTTCCCTATGGATGGATAGAGAGAACGGGCCATAAACCACCACGCGGGCCCAGTGCTGATTGGTGGTTGTTAACGGCTGCTAATGCAGCCGGGACCAACGGCTTTACGTGCCTTCCGAAGCACGGAGGAGCTCGAGATGATATATTTTTGGTCACTCATCCGATGACCGGCCTTTGCGAAAGTTGCTTAACCTCAGCACTCGCAGACCGGGCGCCTTAACCACTGCGCCATCGAGCTTCTCAATACGGGCATGTACGTGCATGGTTCAAATACAATAAGTTATATGTAAAATATGTACTTATTTCATTGCAAACAAAAAAGTTATCAAAGGTTGCCCCCGAACGCGAGCGCAGCGAAGAACACCGAATTTGCTGCCGTTTCCTATACTTACCTTCATATTATTTTGAGGACTAATATTAATTATATAAGATAGATATTTTAGATTGAAACTACATTGGTATATTAATAAAGAAACGTATGAATTTAGTCCTGAGGCAATATATTTAAATGGTTAGGAGTAAAGATCGTGTGACCGCTTGCGAAGGGACCTCGAAGAAACACCCTTTCATTTTTATTTAGAAACAGTTGTCTCCCTTCAACATAGAGCTTATGACATCTTTTTTTTACCAAATAATTATAAAAAAGTGCTTTATCAACTACATTCATCCCTGTATTTTCATTGTACACATAGTATTTCCTTAAGGTAAGCTTTCTGATCTTGACTAGCGGTTGGCTGCGGCTGCGACGGCGTCTCGCCGTACATTCCTACTCGACTGCCTTTCACCCAAAGCATCGACGAGAAAGTTTCAATTGCAGCATTGTACCCCGCGCATTGCGAACATAGCGACGATACTAAACGTAGTGCAGGCGTAAGGACTCCCCTCACCTTTTATTTGTGTACCCACACAACGCAAGACGTTCCGCGGTTGTTGCTTTATTTACCCCGAGCACGAGACGCGAGGTCGGCAGCCGCAATACCCGGACTCCGGAGCGTCCACACGTGCGCGCTGCAAACTAACTAATAGCTTCCAGTGAGATCTCATTTCATTTGCTCTCCACAACTTTTGCTCAAATTTTGAGATGTTCTCTTTATTTATTAGTTTGTAAAAAGCGCAGGACTCCTTTTGTAAAGATTAAGCATCAAAAAGATTTAAATTGACACGATTTGCTACTGTACCCAATAAACTCAAATCATTCATACATAACGAATACTACAATAGTTTTAGTCTTATCTACAGTACAGCACTAGTTTTGCTTTGAGTAACCTTAGTGTCTGCATGGGAAGGTTGAAACTGAAATTCCCGGACAGTCCTTTGGGACTCGAGAATGACACGATTTTTTTATAAGCTCCGAGCGACATAATAAAAATTGTCTTTGTTGGTAAGGCGACTGGCCGCGGTCCCGGCGGGCGGGGCAGCACGCGCGTCTAATTGCGTCGCCTGCAATCTAACTTCTAGCGCGTGCATACTTCATCAGCCCCTACCGCGCCCGCACCGCGCCCGCACCGCGCCCGCACCGCGCCCGCACTACACCCGCACCGATCAAAAACAAACGCTGCAAAAATGACACAAAGTTCACTAAAACATTATAGTTAAAGCTGCATGGGAGTGTCGAAAACCTCATTGACTCCCATAAATGCACACAAACAATGGGATTTAATCCTTTTTTTTCTATTATTTTAATAGTATTCACAGTATTAAATCGTTTACAATTTAGTCTTATTGGGATTTAACAATAGCGACTGGCTGCAGCGATAAGTAGCAACTATTTGTGGGTGGTGCGGGATGCGTCGCGGAATGCGGGGGGCGCGCGCGCGCGCCGGCCCCGGCCCGTCTGCGCGCGCGCAATACGGCTATGTTACGTTACGCCGGCCGCCGCCGCGCGCCCGCCGTATCAATTCTAGAATATCTTCTTTGAGCTATCCATCTATAAACAGTTTTAGAGATGCTAAATGCTGACGTATCGTGTGTTAAAACGGATGCAGTATCCGTTTAATTACCCCCTCTCCCCTTTCCAAATATATATTTTTAAGGTTTAAAAATATAATAATTAGTCATTAAAATGTTATAACTTTGCGGTGAAATCGATTGAGGTCGATCGTACAGCAACGCTGACGGGTAGTGTTGCTCAACTCGGTTGACATACATTTTTGTATGTCTTATTTTGAACAGTCGTCGTGAATTGCGTTTCGTAACTTTGTTAATTGCATTTATGTCGTCGCGTCGCTTAAGTCGCCCGTAAATTAGGTATCGTGAAGGCTGCGCTGCTGTTGCCTTTTTCGTAAAATTAATCGCGTACACCTTACTCGGCCGCTCCTAAAAAGGGGTAGCCGGCCGCACTGGCAACATTGACACAATGCCATTGATTGGCGCGAGTATGACTCACAGAACGTATTTATTTTTATCGTCCATCATCGTCCTCTTCGTGCAATAAATCGTTTAAAACAAGCAATGAAGGTTTCTGTAGTCATGTCGCTTTATTTATATTTCATTAGAATTTAACGAGATTTATGGTAATAATCAAGAAAACTTGATTTTACATAATTTTTTTTGTCGTAACTATTAATACTGAGACACAAAATCCTCAATAATGTAGGGTGGCCGGCCTTTTTACCCGAATGTCCGGCTAAACTGGCTGGTCTGTCCGGCTATTAGGTTTGGCGACCTGGCAACTGTACTGGATGCGGAGTGCATTGTACTGCTTCTGCGTGTAATCGACCCACAGACTGCTGGTGTAGAAGGACGTACAAAATGCCCTAAAAAGGGTGATTTTGACGCCTCTCGAACAGCAAGCAAATCTGCGGGCTATCATATTAGCATGTACAGACAACGTCTTACGCTTCCTTTCAATGTCTGCATTATCTTTCAGGTTCGAAGTTACCCAGTGCCCAAGGTATTTAAATTTGTCAACTCTGTTGAGAGGACACCCGTTCAGTTTAATTTCCGGTTTACTCCCTGGGCTTCTGCCCCGGATCTGAAAGACCACGCACTCACTTTTTTTTGCGTTGTACAACAGGCCGTGATCCACAGCGTACGTCTCACACAAGCCAAGCAGCTTCCTCAAGCCACTCACAGAGGCGCTCAGCAGCACAATATCGTCGGCATAACTCATGTTATTGAGGCAAACTCCTCCAATATGACATACGACATGCGTGCTGCCGAGCCCCTCAATGAGCGCGTTCACATAAAGATTGAAGAGCTTCGGCGAGGTCAGCCCCCCTGCCTCACCCCACACTCCAACCTGTACGGATCCGAATAAGACCCCGACCACCGAACGACGTTGACCTGGTTCTGATACCAATATTTAAAAAGGCGTATCAGTTCCACGGGCATATAGGTTTTTTGAAGTTTCTACCATAAGATTTGGTAGAGCCAGGCTGCGTTGCAGTGCGAAATGGGCCGGCTCGCCCGGTGTAATACCGCCCACTCACTGAATATCGGCGTGAAACATTAATATATAAAAAAATGTCATAACTAACCAGATCAAATGCCTTCGATAGGTCGAGGAAACAGGCAAAAACAGGTGTACTTCTATTCGGTATAGTACCTGATGGTTTGCTTCAAACACAATACAGCAGTTTCTGTGGAGAGACCGGACATAAAAAATTAAAATTATTATATTATATTATATTATATACCTACTTACATAAAAAATACTAACAAAATATAAAAATTAAAAATATATAATGGCTGCATGTTTATCATGCCTTTGCCTTGGTTTTTGTCAAACAAAAATAAAAAAGAGTAATAAAAATTAAAAATAATAGGTAGGTAAGTAGTCTAGAGATGGGTAGGTCCTCTGTTAATTAGGAGTTAAATCCGGATGTGCATCCAGCCCTGGTGATCTAAATACATCTAGGTCCCGTGTCTGTCGGACCCATATGGTCTACCGTACCATCCGTACCGACTAACCGTCGAACGTGATCCGCAGAGTTGGATGCGGATTGAGTAGAACTAGGTACATACATACATAGAGTGCAATCCAATAAAAATGCAGAAACTGAATAAAAACCCAATAATTTTATAAGAAGTTCTTTTTCTCTTTGAATTTTTGATTGATTAGATAGGACGGAGAAGTAAAAAAAACTAATATTATGGCACAAATCAGTCTCATATTCTAATAATCAGGAATTAATCATAATCTTAATTAAAAATCACAAAAATAAATAAATAAAAAAAAACAAAAATATTCTCATTTGGTAATAAAAATCTCATTAGCTATTTCTTTTTTCGTTAAAAACCATAACGGTCACTATTTTAATCGTATGATGAGCGTGTGGCGTCATTTGCGCGCGGAACTCGGATTGGAATCAAATCGACCGTTGAATGAAATGTAACGAATAATCCCTGCCCGGTACGAACGAACGGTGTAAAATGCATATCCGATCTGCGTGGGTCGCACTCTCGGCCCCGCCGCCCGCGCACTCCGCGCCGTTCCCCCCGGTCCGCTATCCGTGATTTAGTTCCAGTGAACGGTATCCAACTGCCGTTGGATGCTTCCATCACTAATGCGTGTGATGCGGGTCCGCAGATTCGTATCCAAACCGGACATCCGGCATCATACCTACATTTCGTCAATAATTTTTCTGTGGTCCACATTATTACAGTAAATAGTCAAAAACCAATTATGTAGTTTCAAGTTACTATTACACAGTTTGGTATATATTTATATACTTATATTTATATAATTGATTTCAATTTGTTCAGAAATTCTATCCGCCTACCTTATTTTACTATATTTCTGGTCTATTTTTACGTACCATTTTGGTTTAATGTTATCTAACTTACATTGAATTACGAGGGGAAAATCGTAAGTATTTACAATTGTCTCCATAGCTGACTTGGTGACTACACAGTGATCGAGCCAGCGGCAGCGTCTCG
>CAUJAO010000201.1:34202-56879 GCA_963082485.1 Eudonia mercurella
GAAGGGTGCAGGTTCAAATCCTGCTCGTGGAAATTTTTTCAACATTTGTGTTTTTGTAATTTGTTCGCAACAAAATTTGCTTTAAAAATCATTTTGAACATTTTATAAAATAGCTTGCTTATTTCTTAACTGATCTTTAATATTTGTAAAAATATTATGATCGGATGTTAATGACGGTAGTTGTTGACATTGAATGAGCGCCTTTGGCTTACAAAGTAAAAAGTGTTGAATAATTTCGGCGGGCTGGTTAGAACCACGATAGCTCAATTGGAAGAGCACCTGACCCGGAATGTCAGAAGGGTGCAGGTTCAAATCCTGCTCGTGGAAATTTTTTCAACATTTGTGTTTTTGTAATTTGTTCGCAACAAAATTTGCTTTAAAATCATTTTGAACATTTTAATACAATAATAATCTTCAAAAGTTTGTTTTGGTAACAGATCTAACCTAACCTAACCACTCTAAACCTTACAAACCCTCACCTTCCTGTTCTTTGTGACGGGAGACTTCGCCCTGCAAGCGCCCCCAGTGTCCTGTCCGTTCCCCCTGCTCTCCGTTCTTCCTGGCCGGAATATTGCCCATTGTCTTACTGGTCAAGTAACTATTATATTAAATTTAAATTGATTAATAGATCTTTGTCTATTTGACGTATTTGTGATAAACTTGACGTTATTGTGTAAAAAACAGTAATAAAACATGGTTTTAATTACTCTGCCCAATAAGTGATAAACATCATATATAATGCCCGGATGATTTGATTATTTTAATAGTTGTAATCACAATGCCCTCTCATATTGGGCATTTTTGAAACTGCGCGGGCATTTTTTATAATGTCCTATTAATCACTTGGTCCGTAACATATACAATTTATACTACACTACGTACGTGCCCCTTGCGGGAAGAAATCGTGATACCAATGCTGGTGATATCTATGCTTGTGGTGAGGTGCCAATCCTCGGAGATAGAATGAAATATTATTGTAATTAGTGCTGGGAGTGGCTTCGAGGGTAAGGCTGGCTTTAAGGGCTTTTTAAGCCGTTGATTGACGGGACGGTGTTAGAGTTATCAGGTCCGCGCCGTGTGACAGGACTACTGTCTTAAAATTGACAGCGGTTGAGTGTGGTGACCTCTGGAAAATCATGTTTCAGTAATGTATTCAACTACTAACAAAAACAAACTAGTGATTTATAATGTCAATTTTAATAAAATGAACATGACGCGCTACAAGTTATATGCTACGAAATGAAGCTGACTACGGAGTTGATCAGATCAAATTGACAACATAGCGGCATGAAGCCAGCGCGTTCGATTAGGTAATAGTTTAAGCGCTGAAGAATTTCAAGAATGTCGTAACTTAAGCGGGGGGAATCGAAGTGTCTTCGTAAATGGAAGTGCTCGGAAGGCGCTACAACTGATAAAAGGCTTCGGAGCACTAATGGTGACGCTGCCCGTTACCCGGAGCGGGGGGAACGGTTGTAAATGATATTAAACCGTCACTGGCCGAGTGCTTTCAAGTCCTACTGGCAATAGTTCGCGGCTATGATATAGCTTCAATGGTGACATTTATTTTAACGTAAGTGATTTAAGGTTAAGTGTAGATAAACATAATACAATCAAATCTATTTCTAAAATATCCAAGTTAGCATAACTCTGTAAATAAATGTTGAAATATTATGAAAAAAACTCATTTTTTTATACTATCATCAACTATCATGTTCGAGTCAGTATTAATGATGAAAGGGCTTAGAGCATTTTAAGGTTCAATTAATACGACATATTTTCATTTACAAACTCAACTCTAAAAATAAGTTCGAAAGTTTTGATAAACTCGGTCGTTTTACCTACTAAAAGAACTAAAAACGATTCGAATTGTTTTTAATATTTTTGTTTCTTAATCTTTTTACCTCTATCGTTGTCAATTTCACCTGCGATACTAGTCATAAGACTTATCCAAGCATATTCTGATATCCTTTTATAGATACTTGACCTTCGCTTTCATAAGGAATGAGTTGGGGGAGTTAGCCATAATACTTGAGGGTTGATGGACTGGTCTAATTGCGAGGCGTCTATTAATTGTCTTTAAAAGATGAGTCTTCTTTATCCGGTCCCCTTATTGTCGTCGCCGGCGTTCGAGCCAGACTGAGGTTGTTATCCTTTTTACGACGCTTTAATTGGAAAAAATATGTCACAGCCGGAAAACACGATCGGCTTACTTCGTTATTTTACAACAAAACACAATTCAATTGCAAATAAAGCGGAGAGATGGTCGCAGCCCGCCTGCCGCCGAGCTCTTCATTGAAGGCGGTTAATTATGTACTTTTTTACATTATCTAGTCATTGTAGTTGTTATTTGAATATGGGCTGCGAATCAATATTTCAACCAAATAAAATTAATTGACACTAGAATACAAAACGAAATTTATACTGTGTTACAAGAAACGAATGCACGCTTTTTTAGTTTCAAGAAAGAAGATTTTTTTAAACAAATAACTTCAAAATTAAATGGTTTGACGCTAGTGTTCGCATCGGGCGGCGGCGCGCGGCGGCGGCGGCGTACACCGGACCGCGCTGCGCTTTGCATAGGAATCCCATAATGAGCGCCGGCGGCTGGCACGTGCACGCGACTCATGTGCATTGTGCAATGCAACACTATTAATATTAGTAATTTTAATATTCGGCATGCATTTTATTAAAAAATGTCCAGAATGTTCCTGACGCCGCAGGGTCGAGTCCCTTTCGTAGTTAATATTTTCAATACCTATAGGTATGTTATGATGTAAAACAAAGCGGCCAAACGGCACGCGCGACCGCTGCACCCGGGGCCGGCCAACGCATGTAGCGTGTGAGTATCACCGCCAGGGCAGCGCCAACGCGATCTTGTGCATCGGATGCATCGACGTTTATTATCTTTCATAAATCTTGCATACTTCGGGCGAGTATTTGTTATGTTTTGTAGTTTGTAGAGTATAGTTATGACCCTAATCTTAGGAAAATAGGACTGACTTTTGCTAGACAAGTAAGTCTGTTTACGGCAGAAAAAGATTTATATCGAACAACTGACTAACACTTCGCCCCACATCCGAGAGAGCGCGCTCGAGTGGAGCGGTCATGGCTGGCAGTTACGATTGTCCAAGAAGTGTGATACACGGAGTGCACTCACGTCCACGACAGAAGAGTTTGTTGCCGGCGGCAGCGTCCGCGCCGCCTGGCTCGCGGCTAATGAGTTCAATTGCTTCTGCAAAACGATTAATTTGCATATCGCCTTTGTTGTCTTTATCGTTCACTGCTTGGTAGAGACTTATCACTACAACGCTATGCGTTATGTATGTTAGCACAACACTCTACTTGAAATCCAGTTATATAACTCCTTGATGTTTTATATTTTGTAAATGATGGTTTTCAGTGATCAGATTTCGGATCGGATCTCGGATTCGGATCGGATTCGGATGGGTGACCAAACATTTATCATCTCGAGCTCCTCCGTGCTTCGGAAGGCATGTAAAGCCGTTGGTCCCGGCTGCATTAGCAACCGTTAACAACCACCGTACCGCACTGAGCCCTCGTAGTGGTGTATGGCCCGTTCTCCCTATCCATCCATAGGGAAGGCTTGTGCCCCAGCAGTGGGGACATAAAATCAGCTGATGATGGGGTTCTCTATTAACAGTTTACGACTCTTTGTAGATTACTCGGCGCTTGAGCTGTGTGGACTCGACCTCGACCTGTCGAACTCATAGGAGTTGGGTGAGGTGCGGGGGAGATCCCCACTAAATTTACAAATTACCTCAAATAGGTACTTATGCACTAGTTTCGCTGTAACGAAAAGGCTAAGCTAAGCCTAATGCGGGGGCCAGGTACTTACGCCATCGTAAACTGGTTTTGAGCATCAAATTATCTTATCGGTCATAATATAACAGTCATGTATAAGCAATTTGTATTGGCCATATTATACAAATTGTGAAAGCAACTGACTGATATAAAAGTAACGGTAAGCGAAGGCACTCAGTAAATACCGCGAGCTTCGTTAATATGAAGGTGGTTGATGAGTTCGTCCGGTGCCCCCAACCCCCTCCCCCTACCCCGCGCCGAGGCTTAATTGCTGTCCTTCCTGCCCGCGGCGCGCCACGGCCCGAGCCGCGCCGGAATGTAGTATTACAAATGACTGTGGGGTACAGACAGTGCCTGCTCTGTACAACATAGGCTTTGTAAAATAAATACGCTCTAAAAACCTGACTGCTTCAGAGCGGGTTATTGTACATTTGCCCTTTCAAAGCCACTCTTCTCTACAGCAATGGTTTTTTTTTACTAAAAATGCTAAAACTTCATCCTATCTGCCTGTGAAATACAAACAAATCATTAAGTTATCCGAAACGACAAAAGTGTTCACAATGGTTATTTTCTTATTTACCACTACTTTCCATTTCGGTCAATCTATAGACCACTGAATAGTGATAGATAGCTATATAACATGACATTCTTGACTTAAGTGTATTATTATAAGATTAACTAGGAAGGAAAATGCCTAGCGACGATAAAATAAAAGATATAATTAGTTTTAATGTAATGTTTAAAAATAGATAATAATAGTTAAAACGATACAATAATCAATGAGTAGTTAAATAATTATACTTAAAAAGTGCGCTTAAAAATTACCGAAATGTTGCAGCTTTCTCGAATGTTGTAGATTAAACTTTATACTCGTGCTATTGGCTTAAAGTGAAAATAAACCAGATTATTTTCAAAACATGATGCTAAAACACGATTTGAACTCGGCTCCGGCATCCAAAACACCAGTGATTCACTATAAGCCCGTATCAATCCAATGTCGTTATACAAATCAGATTTCTGAACCTGCTTTAAAAGAGCAGAAAGTTACTAATGAGACGAGAAAAATAAAACTTTGAAATACTTATCGCAACAACATTCTGATTTATCTTTGTTCTACAGACTTTTAAGGTGATGTTAATTTTTATTTGGAAAAAACCCGTGTATTATAGAGCAGGTGCAGTACTCACAGGCATTTGTAAGGTCGCCGCCCGCGCCGCCGCGCCGCCGCGCCGTACTCATAATCAGTGGTGATTAATATTGTTCTAAACGGATTACGGAGCTGATGTCGTTATGCGTAGGATTTGATGAAGCTGGCTTATGATATTTAACTTTAGGCTCATGAACAGTTGCTTTAAAAAGGCTACATTTAGGAATTATAACCAAAGCCATTCATTATCATCAACATTAACTGGGAAAGTAGAAAAAGAAAGCAAGAAAATACATCTTGCTGTTTGACGTTTTTTTTACTTGTTTCGTTCGTAGCCATTTTACGAATCTGATGATGATGAAAATACGAAATCTAATTCGGGTTGAATATATTTATTTTCAACCTTTTATGAGATCTGCAATTGGAGTTCAGTAACATATTTACTCCGCCTCTGTTACCAGTGCGGTTGAGCGGCTGACGGCACGCGTCATTTTACGCTTAGGTACTCGAACAAAATACGTACTTTGTGATTTGTTGAATGAATAAAAGTTGAGCTGATATTGGACCTATGTCTACTCATTCTTTTTTCTAAATATTTAACGGGTAAGCACAGTGCCTTGATCTCACCTGATGTTAAGTGACGATAAGGCCGATTGATGGAGGCGCACTTCACCCGGAATCCTCAATTAGTGAGGCACTGGCTATCTTATCTGTAGCTGCCGACAACAATGCTCAAACATTGATGTTATGGCGACATATTTAGATAAGATGGCGGTAGCTAACCAGGCGGACAAACAAGCCCTACCGCCAACCAAACCGAGTACACAAACATGTTCTAAAAGACATGCTGACTAACATAATTATCTTTTTAATTTTCTGCCCTTGACTTTGGCTTACTTCTAGATATTTGGAACTCTGTATTTTCCTCTAGCATGGAAAGTTTAATTATAATTGGTTTATTGATTTTAAAAATATTTAAACTTCGCAGTTTGTACGGAGTATCGAAATGTAAAGGCTCAAGCAAAGGTTTGGTACGACTGAATGAACGTGGAAAACTATGACAAAGTTACAGCTTTCCGATGTCGTACGTAAATGGCAGTTCTCGTGTTATCAGGTAGACGTAAGCACCACCCCATCACCGATCGTTACGCAATCACAAGTGGAGTTTGTAAGCAGAGCGAGTTAATGGCCGCTCCCGGCGTAGGTCTGAAGCGGCAATCGTTGATAATGATTGATCAACCATAAGCGGCGCTTTTAAAAACTTTCCCCGAACACTTTGTTTTGTAATCCACTTCTAAAATAAACGTCGAACTGAGTGACACCGATCCAGCCGAGTTGGTGCGACGACCGACAGCGACGACTTGTTTCATTTGTTACTCTTCTACTAGATTAATCATTTCCGCAGAACTGTTTATTTAAGACGAAAGTAGTATGCTAGGCATTGTGACTGATACCAATTTATTAATAACGAAGTTAATTAACTTAATAAATTATTACATATTAATTAATTATAACTTATAATATGGAGTAAATACAATTGTAACGATGATATTTTAAACTACGGATTTTATTGCTGCACTGAGTAGGAAATCTTAAGTTGTTTGATAGGTGGGTAAACCAATACACGCTTGCTTGCAAAGATTAAATAAATGTGAATGCGATATATTTTTTTAGGTTTGAATTTGCACAGCACGGTAATGTAATTTGGCTGACGCAGCATACAAGCATTCTGCGCGCCTGGCCTGATGGTACGCGGCCACCGTCGCCTGGTGATGCTTGCCCGAGCCCTCAGCTAACCAAAACGCAATAATTCTGTCTGTGGCCGATATAGGTAGTAAGTTGAGATACGCAATCCAGGCGGGTTCTGTGCCACACTATAAACCACAACAGCGGGTAAAAATAAATTAGAACGGAAACTTAAGCATGAATATTAGGGGCACGGAGGCAGCAGGCGGCCGAGCGTGGCGGCGCGATAGTCGGCTCCGCAGGCTTTCATCGTTCTATTTCAATAATAAAATATTATTCTTCAGTCAACGTCAATGTTGTTTTGTGATACTGAATAAATGTTTTTCTATTCTATTCTATTATTATTTTAATACTTATTTATGTATCACTAGCTGACCCGGTGGACTTGTACCGCATTATATTATATAAATATAGCCTATGTTACTCAGCGTTAATGTAGCATTCTAATGGTAAAAGTTTTAATTAAATCGGTCCAGTAGTTTTTGAGTATGTTGCAAATACACATACAAAAATACAAAGGTTTCCTCTTTATAATATTAGTAGGTATAGATATCGCTATTGATTTTATACCTGACTAGCTGTGCCCTGCGGTTTCACCCGCGTTAATTAGCGACTGTTCCACTCCTATTAGTCATAGCGTGATGTAATATAGCTTATAGCCTTCCTCAATAAATGGACTATTCAACACAAAAAGAATTTTTCAATTCGAACCAGTAGTTCCTGAGATTAGCGCGTTCAAACAAACAAACAAACAAACAAACAAACAAACAAACAAACAAACAAACAAACAAACAAACTCTTCAGCTTTATAATATTAGTATAGATTAATATAGTAAATATTAATGGGTGCTAGGTGTAGTGTACAGGAACTCGGCAAGGGCGGCGGCACACCGTGGCAGGAATGCAGTCGGCGGGCCGGCAGCGCCACAGTCGCGGGCAGCCAGTAGCTCGTCACCGATCGGTGCTGTGTAGAGGGCCTTCTCCAGCGATATAGTGCGACATGACTACCGGTTCTTGAGAGAGTTCTGTCAATCGTTCTTTCGAAAGAGAGAGGGAGAGAGAGAGAGTTCTATAGTTCGAGGTGTCAGTGTGACACCCCTATAATTGATTATTTCTTAAATGGTAATGGTACATGCCATATATGCTATATAATTCTGCAATCATTGTGAAAACAATAATAAAAATAACTGTTACGAATCTCGAACATGCTTTACCATTTCCTCCATCCACTGTAGTAGAGTAACCCACACAAAGCGTAATAAATGTGAACCGGTCCGTCGCGATCGCAACGAAAGCAGCGGACATTGCACGGATGGAGCGGCGGGTTTCGCTGCATTACACGTATTGGCTACAAACACTATTCTCAAGTGCCAAGATAACAATGGTATGAAGTACCATTAACCATCGTAGCCAGTTGCATCCAGCGCAGTGCCACGCGTGTACCTCGGACGACGTGCATCCGATAAGCTGGTCCACAGACGCCTCACAGTGCAGCGCTTCCTTTGTCAGCCTTATCGATTTTTTTATACGTAGCATGGCAAATGACTCCATTTCTCCTGATGTTAAGTGAATATGGAATCCAGATGCGACGACAACTGGTGCAGCGTGAAAACAACGCATCATCAGTTACCCTCACTCTACCGGCCCACAAGGTGCCTCTTCACGCCTCGTTTGAAGGACCCCATATCATAGGAAGCCTTGCCATCAAGTAAGTTATAGGCCAAGAGGAACATGAACTCCAGTTCATGTTCCCACTGCTGGAGCACTAGCCTTCCCTAAGGATGGAATACTACAGGGAATGGGCCATAAACTACCACGCGGACCCAATGCAGAATAGTGTTTGTAATGACTGCTAATGCAGCCCAACCCAACGGCAACACGTGCTTTCCGAACAGGGCTTGGAATACCGGTAGGTATTGTATATATACCGGTAGGTGGAATACCGGTAGGTATTGACCAGTTCATCGGTATAATGTAGGTGTTCTAATACTGAGAGCAAATAGGTATTTACATAAGTGCGAGCGAAAGAGCATAGTAATCGAGTCCGGGGTGGCGCCAGGGCTTGACACCGGTACCAAAAATACCGGTAAATAACGGTAAATACCGGTATTTTTCTTTTAAATAACGGTATCAATATACCGTTATTTTAAAGTCAAATACCGGTATTCGTTAAGGTACCGACACCGAGGTATCGTAATGAAAAATATCGGTATTTACCGTTATTTACCGGTATTATTGGTACCGGTATCAAGCCCTGTTTCCGAAGCAGGAAAGATCATGAACTTTTGGTCACTCATCCGATGACCGGCCTTTGCGAAGTTCGAGCGCGATAACCACTGCGCCATCGATCTCGATATATGTACAAATATATGCGATATACTCTATTATTGGTCGTATCTGTATTCGTCGTCAAGTAGAAGTAAATATTCATGTGTCGCACGCAACATGTCTCTAAATTCATTTCTTTCGTTTCGTTTCCTTTCCTATGTTATGGGTTGTTCAAGTATGTAAATAATGTTTTCTTCGTAATGTTAGTAAGGATAAAGAATTCATACTAATATTAAATAAGAAAGCCTTTTGTTTTCCTTCAACGGGAAAGCCCGAGAATGCCATAGGCTAATTCAAGCCGTGGGCGCCAGAAAATAATTAAATAGGTACTTTTACCATGTTACGTACACTAGTTGTTATGATTATGCGAGGATATAAATCATCAGACGGCGCAGGCGACGACTACGCCCCGACTCGTCAGCGCGGAGCCAGAGCTGGGATTGCGTGGGAAGTCTAACAGTATCTTTAAACTGTGCTGGTGCTTCAACTATGACTAAAACTTTAGTATTGGTGCTTCAAATAACTCATAGTTTACAATCCTCACAGCAGGCACGTGAATCTGTTACAACCATATGTTAGTAAACTTAAGAGATACCGACTCAGTCGCGCGAGCTAATGGCGCAAATGTACAATTCCTTCCAGACTCGCGTTGCAGCCACGACCACCACGAGAAGACGTCTACAATCGATATCAAATGAACTGCATGTCTGGAATGTATCACTGCCTGTACTGCATTCTCGTGGATTATTGTTGGCGCAGCATGATGATAAGTTAACACGTAATTATTTGAACTAGTGGTCGCCCAGTGGTCGAAATTCGACCGTAATTTTATTAAGGCTGCACGGATTGTATCCTAAGCAATGAAAAATTAAAAAAGTTAGAATTTGAGTTTGGATTGGCATTGATAGATTTCAGCCATTCCCTTTCCATTTTTGAAATTTTTGAAAAGAGTATCTAAGCGTGTGTGTCAAATACATGATAGTGTGTATAATGTTTGTTTTATTGATTTAATGTATTTTTTATGCATAATTTAAAAAAATATTAGCATTCTGCAATTCTTCTCCATATAAACTATAAGTGTGCGAAATTTGATACTCCTCCGTCCGCGCAATTTTCGTAAAAAGGTGTACTTACAAAGTCTTTGCTTCACGTATTAATATATATCACATTTTAAGAGAACGTTCATACTTCAGTAACTTCAACTCAAAAGTTCTCGTTTGATGCAATCGATAATGTCCTTAAGAGATAATGAAATGAAATTAAATGAAATGAAAAAAATCGAAAACGTCCAACAAATTATATAATAAATAATCAAGTTGAAGCAATACACATTTTGTTCATGTAAAAGCAAAAGTAATCATAAAATAAGAAAAATAGACTTAAAGTTTTTATTCTATGGCCGGACTTCTTGGCGGGAAAGTAAAGTCATGTCTGCGGTTTTGTTTTATTTTCTAAAATTTGTGTTATATCGAATATTAATGTGAAATAATAGTGGATTATTAACCGTTAAGTGTTCGTGAGTGTGCATGAGTGTTGGTAAATGAAACAAAACAGTGCAACATCACTTTTCAAACTCTTTCAAGAAGTCCGCCCGAGGACTTAGTAAGGCCCCACATCTTTACTGAGATACTCGAGAGGTTGGGGTATATATCATTTCTCACTTCTCATTTCTATTATCATTCATCATCATCATACAGAAAAGAAATATTGTTTATTTATGTATTACTTGTTAGAAAAATTACTTTGACACTGGCTAAATGTGCTAATCGCACGAAGCCATTGACATAAAAAAATATTCTATTGCCTCTTGTGGTTTGTTAAGCGTCACCGGATATTTTTGGGGGCGGCGACGAACTTAAAGGGTTACTCGAGCCGTGTGATCGAAACACCGTCAGAGGGTTTCTAGAGGGAGGGAGTTTTCTTTTACTCAAGCTTGTCCCCTAAATCCCTACTAGATTCTTCAATGGGTTCGGTTCGGGTGTAGACTCCTTACCTGTGCGCCTCGGGTATCCGTGCCACGCCGTGAGGCAGGCTCCGGCGGCGGCGGCGGGCGCTCGGGGCACTCCACGCAGTTGCAGCGATTTAGCCGTCTGCTGCATGCCGGCAGTTACGTCTAACCACCGAATTATTGAAATTGATTCTGCAGCTGTTCATCGTGTATAACTTCGAAAGGTAACACAGGCTAGCTCGCTTTGTTAACCTTATTATTTACATATTGTGTTACACACTAATATTTATATACTTAATAATAATAATATTAAAAATTTGATAAAAATGTTACAAGCTGACTGTTGGCGGGGCCACCGGCGGCGCGGTCCTGCGTGTTTGGCCAGCTTATCGTTTTACAGCTTCGCTGGGAGTCGGGATCAGCCTCGACACACAACGCACAAAGGCGTAACTCAATAGGCCGGGTGGCGGCCGCAACTCAATGTTAGAACATAATATGCCTGTAGTCTGACTTATTTTCTGGCATTAAGTAGTCTTCAATATACGATCAAAATGGCTTCCAGGCATATTCAAGATGTCAAATAAGAATTTGACATCTTGAATATATAGTCAACACAACATAAATAGTCATAGTCAACACACACGCCACTATAAAACAAATATAATATCCGTTTGGAACGGAAACTCCTCAAAAAATACGTATTCCGTTATAAGTATGTCATGCGTTAGTGACCGTGACAGTTTGAAAAGTGAATTTATTTGAAATAAAATCACTCGGAGCAGTTGGAAGGCCGTGGTTGGTGGCCGACGCTCAAGTTCATTGGCTGAGTGAATTGTTTTAATGTGTCACGATCACGAATTGTAACTGTTCTTGATCGGAAAGTGTTTTCATTTGAACTCCACTTATTTAAAAGTGTAAATTGTAATGTTGAGATAACGTGCGAAAAAATATTTGAACAATCTTTTAGACAAAAGAAAACGAGTTTCAACTCTATAATAGTCAAAGCTACGCTGTCTTTAGATTAATAGGTAATGTAAGGCCCAAAAAATTATTTTAAAGTATCCCTAATATTGATAGAATAGAAAAGAAGAATAGAATAAAATTACATTTATTCAATGCCATTTACAAAAATTGTTCAAATTAGTATATGTATAGTGATAGTTACTTCCAGAAAACTTATCGAAACTTCGTTTTACGTGGCGTTTCAGAAACTGGTTAATGTCCTGGAGATATATACTTAATTTACAAATTAGTTCCATAATTTGGATCCTAAATTAGATTCTTGTTGTTCACTTTTACATTAGGCGATAATCAACAGGCCTACTTATCCATCAACACCTAGTTGTTGTACCTTCCGTGAGTTTTGAACATAGAATAATGTTTTATGTTCAAGAACATACCTACTTTTGTTTACAAGAACAACCGGAGTCAGCGAACGCGTTGACATTATTTTCCTTCCGACCCCATAACTTACGCCCACTTCACATTCAGCCGACGCTTGAGATTGTCGAATATCCTTTGGACTCATTATATATAAATACATGCCATACCTACTTAAGGTTTCCTTCCCACGCGCTTACACGCTCTACCCAACCCGGTCAAGTTTCAAGAAAGTACCTTGCAAAAAATATTGTCATAAAAAAAATTCTAATTTAATAGATTTGCCATTTAAAATCGAGTTCCCTAAAGGCTACCATATCTATTGAGTAAACTGTTTGACGTCACGCTCGGAACCGTAGCCCCCGGGGCCGCTTCGAGGTCACAAACTCAGGAGTAGATAAGTGTGAACTTTTCGGGTTCCAACGTTCGATCAGTGTGAAGGACGAGCGCTTCCTCTAATTACGAATGCTAACACAACAGTTTCATAACTCCGTTTGCCTCACTTAACTTTTACATTCACCGTAATTATGTGTCTATAAAGACAAATCACTCTACCAGTACTTGGATAATAACAGGTTTCCGGCATTAATGACGCCGTAAGAGGAAAGTGTTGATTATGGCCTTGTTCTGCCTGGTAGTGGCGCCTTCCACATCCAGGCAAGCAGCTCACTTCGAGTCATCAGCTCGCCGCGCCGCGCCGCGGGTTAACGACGAGTTCTCGCCCGTAATTTCAAGGCAAACGCATCGGCTCGGGCCCTGTGTTTAAAACTTGTCTTTCTTCTGTGTTAAAACGTCCACTGCCCGTGACAATCTGAAATAATAACCTCTTTCTATTTGCTAGAGTACCAACTTCGACCACTCTTAAAATAACTAGTGTATATAGGTGTTATTCCAGTGTAAAATTAAACAGCCCTTACCTTACAGCATGTAATCCCTTCAGATTTTGAGGCATACTCAGTTACACAGAGCATACATTATTTTCTGAGCGAGAGACAACTTACGACTACTTATTTGTGAATTGTGGAGCAAAAACATTATTATCATGTGCCTTGGGTTTCAGTGCTGCATTGTCCTACAGAGACAATATGTTATGATCTTCAAAGTATCTCGGAGTAATGGTGACAAGCTGATTGTGCTCAGCACGGCGCGACAGACAGCGGGAACACCAGAACAGTTACAATGTATAAATAATAGTCGTAGCGTAGGGGGGCCGCGGGCCGCCGCCGCCGCTGCCAACGACTGTCAGTCAAATATTTTATAAAATTAGTATTAACAATAACAAATCATTAGCACAATAAATTAGGAACATTAATAATTTACTTTTACTGTGTACATTGTTGTTGTGATGAATAAAGATATTATTATTATTATTATTATTAAAATATTAATTTAAAATTATGGTACAGTCAATATGTAAATTTCGATTAATTAATTACCTATTTATGTCATTAAAGATATTGATTTTCTAAATAAAAAAATTCAATTTTTTAAAATGTGTTCTAGCTATTAAAAATCTTGCCCAGCAATACATTTGGAGCAGCAGAAAATCGATTTTTGTCAATTTTCAATCAATTACTTGATACTCTACATTCTAATAGAAAATAAGTTTGAAATGTGCGTTTCAAAATAATAGTCCAAACTCAACTTAAATTCAAAAATGGTTTTATTCAAGTTCATTTAGTAAATAAGCTCTTTCGAATCATCTTTAAATAACCAATTCAGAGCGTCTTTTAGCTGTGTAGAACAATGGACGCAAGACACTGCACAACTTTATATATGAACGTAGGTGTATAATCCCGAAACATAGTATATTTAAATAGATTTACTTTTCCACATAAAGATTTTGTATGGAATATGCTTTTGCATGTTTCACTGCGTTCTCTATACTACTATCACTTCTTCTATACACCTAATACAAAACATCTGTTATTTACAATTTTTATTATTTAAATATTTGCATTCACTATGCTGTATGTAGTTACAGGATAACAGATACAGTTACTCAAATAATGAACCAGTCTCGGCAAGCTCGAGTGGGAATCCGAATAATAAACTGGAATACCTCGAAAGGAGAGGTTGGAGCATTTCTTTCGTTTAATCAGACACTTTAGTGAAAGACTTGTAATAGTAAAAGTAATATCTTTATTTGTGAAACTAGCTGTGCCCTGCGGTTTCACCCGCGTTAATTAGCGACTGTTCCACTCCTATTAGTCATAGCGTGATGTAATATAGCCTATAGTCTTCCTCAATAAATGGACTATTTAACACAAAAAGAATTTTTCAATTCGAACCAGTAGTTCCTGAGATTAGCGCGTTCAAACAAACAAACAAACAAATAAACAAACAAACTCTTCAGCTTTATAATATTAGTATAGATGTAGGTATTACAACAATAGATGACAATCGTTTGTTACTAGGTATCACTACATTTCGACCTTATCTAAGATATACAAATAGATTTGAGGGAGCATGCCCATGCCCAGTCAGAAGAATTACTTAATTAATTACAATATTGTCAAATCCAAAATACTCGTAGTAGTTATTATAATATAAAATGTCAGAAGTTGTGATTAATTAACATAATTTCTGAATTAAGAAGTACCTAACAAATTAATAATTTTATGGTCATTTAAAAATAATAATTAATAAAAGTAGTAAGTACATAAATGCAAAAAGAAATTATGTTATTTAATTTAATCATTTAGAAATTCCTCTATTGAGTAATAATAATAAGCCTTGTTAGTAAGAAATTCCACCAACTTTTTTTGAAACATTTTACAGGTAAGGTCTTAATAGTATTAGGAATTTTGTCAAAGACTCTTGAAGTGATAATAAGCTTTTTACAGAGCTTATCTTTAATTGTGATTTAAAATTTATTGAGGTCTAAATTTTTAATAATAATAACCTCTAAATGGAGACCTCTTAACTTTGTGGAGCCCAGAGCAAGTTATCATTTTATGCCAGCGCAGCCGCTGCGCTAATATCTTCCGACCATCTTAACTATTCTTAACACTACAAACTGATAGATTAATAATTTGTTAATAAATTGTGGGCCCATCGATGAAATTCAAAATAGTTTTATAACATAAATTACTGTGATTCTGAAGGGTGGGCGTTACGTTAACACCAAATCAGCCAAAAGCAGCCTTCATATTGCGAAAACCTGTATGAACGCTAGTCACCACTACCATGGCTCATACTTGAGTTTTGCAAATCCATGATCTACCACAGCAAAGCACAATCAAATGAGGCACTTTAGCGATGGAAATAAGTTAAATCTATATAGATTTAACTTATTTCCGTCGCTAAAGTACAAGCAGTAGCAATGAATTTCGTAATAAGTATATACTTATTACGAATTTCATTGCTACTGCTTGTGCTTTTGTACCATATTTAAGCAAATAAATATTTGATTGATTGATTGATTCATTCATTGCTACTGCTTGTGTCCAGTTTACAACTTTTATTTCTTAGTAATTAAGATCCATTGGTATTTCCGGTGGAAATTAGACGGAAATACATGATTTAAATGATTAGATATAATAGCTTCAATCTTAGAACGGCCCGCAGCATGCGAAGACAGATTGGCAGCTGCGGCGGCGCGGCGCGGCGAGTGCATGTGTTCCCGATAAGGCTGCGCTGCGGTTAACGCTCCGACGACGCAACCTTCGCCATTGTCACGCATTTTCACGAGTGGCACGGCACAATTACGCTTATTGATACTATTGACGACTTAACACTGCAAGACTTTTAAGTTGTTATTGTCTATGCACCAAGTAAGCTATATTACTCTTTAAAAAGTAAAAAAAAATAAAAGTGTCGCAGTACTTGTCACAATTTTGATACTTTATGATTTAGCAGATATAGCTTTATATTATAAACGTCTCAGTTAGCCCGAAAATAAATGACATTGCAAAGTTGTAACGGAACTTGACGAGCAGAAACGAAGTCAAGGGACTCCGCTGGCTTGTAATTGCGCGGAAGTGAGCTCAAGAAATCTGTATTGCAACAGGTACGTGTAACAAGTATTCTCTATGCAGTTAATGAGTTTAATTAAAAGCTTTAACATCTCGTTTCTGTTCCGGGAAGCCAGCGATGCCGCGCCGGAGTATCCGTGCGTACCGGCGCGGCCATTGCGCGGGACCGTTATCGATACCGTATTATTGACTGGTGTACTTTAATAGTTCCATATAATGACTATGCATCATGTTCGCCTTAAACGCATCGCCTCCAGTCCAACGTGCGTTTGTCTAGGCCGAAGATTATTAGCAATGCCTTACATTGCATTGTGATTAACAGCCGCTACGGACAAGTGCTTGAATAGCGCGTAATGTATACTAAACATAGACTTTCGTTCTTAGGCTGAGAGTTGCACGGCAGGGTGGTAGGACCGGTCCCGCTAGGCGGCCGGCGGCGGGCGGTGTAACGAGCCGAGTACGGTGCGCGCCCGCAGCGTCAAAGCCGAGATTACTGCGATTTGTCGCCAGGCGCGTCGCCCGCGTCACACGCTGCTGGCCGGCTGTTGCCACCGTCACAGAATAACTAATAGTACCACCGTCACGGAGACCGCTGTCACCGAGCAAGCTGATGCACCTCGCTAACGGGCAGGTAACGACACGAGATATTATGGTTCTGTGTGCCCGATCTTACCATAGCTTGATATTGATGTAAGAGTGTGCCTTAAGTAAATAGCTATACATCAAGAGCTTCTCACATCAATGAATGCCCATCTCTTTACGCGGAAGTCATAGGTGGCGACTTAGAACTTGTACATGTATAAAAACATCTAATATCGGCGTGGAGGGACATAGAACTTTGGTAAGATGTGGATTAGTTTTGTGTAAACAATGTTGCCCGGATACAAGAGGGCACAGCTTTGTAATGAAATGAAAAATATTTGTGTCATAAATATAGGTACAATATCGCTCAACCTTATTTTAGGGAACGTAACGACCCGACGCACACCCCGCCACCGTAGTGACAGTAAAGAGAGCATGACACACTCAAGATACTCTGAATAAAAACTTAGTGACCTATTTAACGTAACGCTGTTTGTTATCTGTAGGACACTGCTGATAAAGGCTATATAAGTATAAAAATTATATAAATTAATTTTATTATGATGATTCAAATAGAGTGTGTTTTTTATTATAACCAGGCTGTTTTATCATCTAAATATTCCTTGACTGTATATTAACCTTTTATACGTAATAAAGACTTCACATGTTTTTTAAACTTATCTAAAGGTTAATCTAGTACAGTACTTGGTATTTTATTGTAATAGTGTATACCTTGCCCCAAGAAAGAACCAAGAACCTTCTGTAACCTGAACTGTGGCATTACAAGTTTTGTCTTATTTCTAGTATTGAAATTGTGTACGTCACCATGTTTAGTAAAGGAGTTGATATTGCAACGTATACAAATTTTACAATTATAAATATATTGAGATGCAACTGTCAGGACACCAATCTCCTTAAAAAGATTTTAGTAGTTCGTGATCCTAGTTTATAGATTGTTCTTATTGCACGTTTCTGTGAATGAATATAGTTTCAATATCAGCCGCTGTTCCCCGCAGTAGGACGCCATACGACATGACACTATGAAAATAATTAAAATAAACTGTTCTAGCAGTTTCAACGTCTGTTAACTGCCTAATTTTTCGAATGGCATAAGCAGCAGAACTGAGTTTACCGGCCAATTCCGATATATGAGGATTCCATTGAAGTTTTGAGTCAAGGGTTATGCCTAAAAAACTGTAGAATCTACCAAATAGAATAAAATAGAAGTCAATAAATCATAGCATCATCGCTGCTGACCGTAGCGGCAGCCGGCCCGAGAGGACAGGCTGTGCCAATTACGGCGACGCTACCTGTGCGGCGGGCTTCGGCAAAACTCAAGGAACTAACGGGGAACTAGAACTGGACACTACTGTTGTTTTCCAGCTAGCATACATTTTTAGCATTGATTAATACAAGCAAAGGGACAGAGAAGTTAACCATGATCGAGCACCCGATCATTGAGGCGAGCTGCAGTGCCCGAAGTTAAAATTACTTCAAGATTTACGTATTTATCATAGTATTTTACTAGATATTTAACTAGACTGTGAAAATAAAGAGTGTATGAAATATGATTTTTAAAATCAAACAATTTAAAAGTTACGTTTAGAGTTTGCTTAAATATTGAGTGTTCGTGTAAAAAGAGATCAAAAAAACGCGGTGTTGTCGTCGGCCGTGCCGCCCGCCCCGGTGCCGTGCCGGTGTCATCAATTGCGTCCACATTTATGTTTGTCACTTCAATAAAATGATCATAGAACGTTGGACGCCATTCTTCAGACATAAAACATGTCTGAGGTTGTTACTTATTTAACGACACTATTGCAACATTCTTTTTTTGTTTTATAAAAGAAGGAGGAAAACGAGCAGGCGGGTCGCCTGATGGAGAGTAATCACCGCCGCCCATGGACATCCGCAAAACCAGAGGAATCGCAGACGCGTTGCCGGCCTTTAAGGAAGGAATAGGCTCGTTTCTTAAAGATCCCAAGGTCGTAACGGTCTGGAAATACCCTTGCCGAGAGCTGGTTCCACAACGAAATACACTTGTAAATTGTCGGCGCGACGACGGCGACGGGCCGGGCCGCCGCCCGCCGTGGAAATAAAATAACATCAAATTAAATCGTCCAGCTCGAGCAGATGTTTGATATCCGTGTCTTTTATCAAAGAAAAACGCAAATATGTTTTCTTATGCACACAAACAAATATTTCAAAGCGAAATGCTAAAGTCCGCACTAATGTAAATACTCGTATATCTTTGTTATAAAGTGTTTACCTTGAGCGATTATTTGTTTACATTTTCTAGACGTTCCGAAAAACGTGAAATTATTATCATTCCAATTATTTCAGTGTCGATTTTGTTATTTTTTGAGGTATCGAAATAAGATGATATATTAAATGAAATCATCCCAAAACATGCAGCCCCGGCGGCGCGGGCGGCCGGCGGCGGGCGCGTTGGGACACGTCTAATTAATAAAGTTACAACTACTTACTTTGATTAACTAATCTAACTTCAAGGCTCATCGAGTGTGTTATCCACTCACAAGAACGATTTCAAGAGTTCAATGAGTACCACGACTCGGTAAACGTAGTGTACGACGACCTCCGGCCAGGTGGGATGATGACCTGCGAAATACTGCAGGCAGATGCTGGACAGGGCGCTATGGCTATTACCTAATCTGTGCTATGGCGCTCATTAGGGGAGGCCTATGTCCAGCAGTGGACTAAGATAGGCCGATGATGATGATGATGATGATGATGAATGAGTGACCATGACGTGTTGTAGAGGTCTCCTTGGATAAGGTAACTTAACTCGGAGAAGTTACGGCCAACCAACATGTTTATTTATAAGTTAACCTTTGCAAGCGTCTTGATCTCCGCGCGCCACACTGGTGTTGATCGCGATACAGATACGACCTCGATTAATCATTCACTACAGATGTTTTATTACAAGAATATGGAATCGGTAAGCATTTTGATTACGAGAAGATAGCTAGCTAAAATATATTTACTCTGTATCACTATAACTATAATGTTGTAGATTATCACAAAGTAAAATAATAATTATGTTAAGGCAGCCTTTACATACCCCATAGATACAGGCAAAGGCACGGATTTGATTTTGAATATCTATTACGTGCGGTAAGCACGCAAGTAATAATAGGATTGGTATCAACATTGTTTTATATTATGATTGTGTTGTGGAAATCAATGAGATGTTTATTTATTTATTTTCAACTTTTGCAACAAAATATTACATGGCGAACTTAATGCCTGAGGCATTTTCTACCAGTTAACCATAAGGTGTTTCTCATCGTAATGGCAAAGTAATAAATTGTTTTAAAGTTTAAAGCTAGAGCATTACTAGAGCGTGAAATACATCGCTCCTACGTTACGTAAGGAATTATTTCATGGATGATTTCAGGGATGCAAGAGCGCGGCGGCGGCGCGGGCCCACTGCCCACAGCCGTTGGAGATTCCGTTTAATTTCCGGAAATAACGTAGCGGCCTATTTAATTCACAAGACGAAAGCTCCTTACTTCGTTCAAAAATATTGTAAAGTTGAGGGCAAACCACAGGAATAAATGAATTTGTAATAATAACGAACTCAATATGTAATCAAAAAATGCGCCTATCTATAGCTAAATGTTGATTTGCTTCGCGCGATATGTCAAGAATTGTTCAACGCTTAATGGATGCGGCCGCGTCGGCCGTCGGTCGTTAATGAATGTGCATTATCTTGAATTTCAAATGGCGTGCATTACGGCATTACGAGCGCTCATGCATGTGCCCAGCCATTAGGGGGTGTATCTGCAAGCGCGTGGCCGGCGTGGCTCGGCGGCCGACGGACGAACGGACCGACGGACGGACGGCCCGCGGCCCTGCCTCATTACCATCGCCATTGTGATGCAGGAGACCACGCTGTGCCTTGAATAATGGGCCCCGACTCGATAGAATTTATCATAAAAAGTCAATTGCATATTCAAAGGTGCAACTCGAGTTAGACGATTACATGAATAATTACGCTGCTTTATAGGAAACATTAGTGTTTTATTAATGTTAACGCATCTGTTAGCAAAAAGTTATTCCGATTACGCTCGTACAAAGAGGTAGCACAGGCAAGTACTTTATATGCAACGCCCGTTCTGCTTGCCTA
This sequence comes from Eudonia mercurella, assembly GCA_963082485.1. NCBI lineage: Eukaryota > Metazoa > Arthropoda > Insecta > Lepidoptera > Crambidae > Eudonia > Eudonia mercurella. The sequence continues at coordinate 55,280 of CAUJAO010000201.1, forward strand.
GGGAAATGTGGACGAAGAAAATATGCACACGCATACATATTTTGAAGCAATGAACTAGAACAGCCATACTCAACCTTTTTTTATAGGGGCCACAAATACTGTTCAGTCATAGTGTCGCGGGCCGCAAGTAGAAATTGTGTAGGTAAATAAAAAACTTAATTTTAACATTTAACCATGTATTTACTTTTATAAACATAAACATTTTAGGCTTTAACAAAGATAGCTTATTTAAACGTTTTAATGCGATTTTTGATACTGTGAACACTTTTTTAAAACTTTATCAAGATCTGGCTTGTTTGTTGCTGCTTGCTAACCTTGTCACATCATCCAGATGAGAGTCTGTAAGTTTGTTTCTGAACACATTCTTTGTGTACTTCATTTTTGAAAAAGACGATTCGCACTCGTTTGTCGACCCAAAGAATGCTTTTATATTTTTGGGGAATAATGCTCCAAAATTCCACATAGGTACTCCTTTTTTTTTGCCCTTTTTTCTTTAAACATAATTTCTAGGTGGGTGTCGTTTTTAAAATCGATGAATTCATCTAACAATAATTACAATTCAAAATTGAAGCCAGCTCTGTAGATAGAGGTTAGCCAGATAGTGGTTGTTTCTAAATGCCATGGATTTTCTACAAGCATCAAACCATTTAAAATTTTTCTTAGATCTTGAAACCTTTTATTAAATTCATCTAATAATGCAGTTATATATGTAATAATAAGAGAGATTGCTATATCCCAACACTGAGCGCACCGCGGTATGGATGGGATTTATGTACTTATAGCGCCCATAGTTTCTCTGATGAGCGCGCAATTTAAAATGCTTGGCAATTTGATAACTCCAGGTGGGCCAATCACAAAAGCTCGGAGGGCCGCAGGTTGAGTATAGCTGAACTAGAAACATGTTGGTGTTTCACCTGCGATACCCACGCCGCTGCCGCTGCCGCTGTCGCTGCCGCCGCCGCTGCTGCTGCTGCTGTCGCCGCTGAAGTCGCGTTGCTCGAATACCTAATGGAATATAAAATCATGTTGTGCCTGCTAAAATTTCTATACTTTACTGCTATCCGTGTATCTCATGCTTCACTACCTACCTTAACTATAAACCTAAACGCTTACGCAAGAACTTAATCTGTCACTTTATCAATAATTACAATTCCATGACCCAGGACCAGGACGAATACAGTCAGAGTTAATTGACGAAATACTTTGTAACAATAAGTCAGTCGTGACTACAGAGCCTTAAAGGCTTGAGGTGCCAAGTGAACTTACAAAGGAATTCAAACGGCTTATAATTCTGTCTCTGCATTAATAATTTGAAAGCTCCAAACTAATTTGTTACAAATTTATATAAATGTGTGTATATAAATGGTCACTTTTTATCAACTGCAAAAATTTTGACTTAACATCTATTTATATCACAGAAATAAGGCTCTAGCATATAAAAAAAAATCAGGCTAGTTTTTTTTATTTTTCTTGACAAAAATATTGTAATATTTTTAAGAGCGGCCTCTCTATCGGTTCTTTTAAATAAAACTAGGGGCACATATAAGCGGTGCTCTCTGTTTCGGCTCCTACTCTGAATTGAAACTACCGAAAGTGTTTT
>CAUJAO010000202.1:0-14806 GCA_963082485.1 Eudonia mercurella
GTGATTGTGTTAATTGTTGAATTTTATGTTTAGATTAAATACTCTTTTATTCGTAACTTCTTGTACAGGTGTAAATAAGTTATATTTGCATATCAACGCTTTAAGTGTCAGTTACTATAAAACAAACTATTAATATATTTGGGAATGGTTCAGAAGCGAGTTTGGTACAAAACAATAATATCACTGTTTTATAATATTTTGATTGTAATACATTAAATGTCCATGATTTTATTATTTAAATAAAAATATTTGTATAGTTTCCTTTATAATTTAATCATGTTAGCTATTTTATAAATTGTTAAGTTAGACTTTTCGCTATACTTTCGTATATTATAACGAACCACTTCATCCTGCTAGCCAGTTTCATCAAATTGTTGTAAACTGTTTATAAATATTTAAGTAACTGTTCAAAATTTAGTATCGTATCAATTTAATAAAAATATATAAATGTACTTATATCTACGATAGATGTAGACTTAAAATAAAAAAATGTTAATTGTGATGGGAAGTAATGTAATCATTCAAAAAAAATAAAAAACAAAAAACAGCTTTTTTTTGTAAGGAATACTTACATTTTGTTAGTGTTTATCAACTAGTTGGATATTAAGTTGAGATGGGTCATTTTAAATATGATAATATGGTTTAACGATATGATATTGTATTTAAAGTATTTTTTTATTTTTTATTGATTAATTTTAAATCACAATAACGTTTTGTTCAACAATGGCTCATCTCAACTAGTCGCCTTATAATAATATTTTATGTTTAACATTATTTGTGATATTAGACTTACATAACTAAAACGAATTTCCCTTTCTTTATATAAATAATGTAAGTAACTTATATAAAATATAAAACTTCACGTAATAATTTAGTAGAAGGATGATGATTTATTATATCAATCTGTCCACTGTATGTATGTTATTTTGCATTAGTTTATAGTTATTATAAGTGATGTAATCAGCTAACTTATCGGTATCCCAAGACTTTTGAATTGTATTTGTCTAAATTTAAATAGTATGTAATGTGTCGTATAAATAATTAAATAGTATAATTATATTCAATAAATAATTTCAACAAAATTGTTTTACAGTTGCGAAATAATCAAGTTCTGTTTTTAAATGAAATTTATTATAATTTAATTAAATTGTCATGTTTATCGGCTATTTGGAAACTTATTTTAAAGATTTTTTTATCAGGTATAGGTATCATAATAATAAATCCACATTACTGATGTGATAATAAAAATAGCTTATTGGTACGTATACACTGAATAATCTAGATGTAGCATGCTTTGTAGTGAGTAGTGAAAAGCTCGTTTGTTATTATTTAACATGTACAGATGTTGTATTATACTCATAATATATATTAAAATATGCACGAATGACATTATGCTTATTTACTACCCTATGCACCACACAAAACGCAAACATTTTATTTTACATATATTTGAGAGGCTTTTAGAATGCACTTCTGTAGACAGTATCGTGTAATTAGTACGTAGTATGCACTTCTTTAACTAATAAATTAGTTTTATAATTGATAATTTTTTGCGTTCTTCATGGGTTTTTAATGCACAACGCACGTAAAACACAGTAAATTTGTAGCTAGTTCATATGAAATTATTTGAACTTGACAATAAAGAGATCCTTACAACATTTTAGATTTTAAGTTCGCTTTCAATAAAAGTGAAATCGATGTAAAATGACTATCGGTAAGGATCTCTAGAAACGGTAAAGGACAATAACAGTCTTATTGAGACGAATTTGTATACTAACATTTTGAATTTAAAAATAAATGTAAAATTTTACTGACAATAATTTTTTTTTCAAAGAAAAAATACAAATGTATTATTAAAATCAAACAATTAGGTCTTATTTAAAAATCTTGACAATAAATGTGTAGCCTGTGTTTATAGCACAGTTCACTGGTTAGACAGAGCACACTTAAAATATATTTAATCAGAGTACGAATTTTAAAAGTACATGTTTCGGCAGCATTAGCTTTGGAATTATTTTAAATGATCTAAAAAAAGAAAGATGGTTATTCAAAATTCATAGTTGCTACAAGATATTGGAAAATCAAATTTATACGGTAAGGAGTAAAAGTATAATACGTTTTTGATTAGGTATTAAAAATTATCTTAATGTAACAAGTATAAAATTTATTATATTATAATAAGTGCTCGAGCAAATGACAATAATATGGTAGAAAATAATATAAGGTTAGGTTATAGTAGCAATAGGTATAGGCAAAACAAATGATTAGCATTAACACTTTATACTCGTATGTACGCAAAACGCCAAATGTCTATAAAACCCAGTAGCTGTGATTTGTCACTCTGTCTCAACGAGTTGAGCTCAAACAAAAGAGACGAAACACAATTAAAAAGGAGTAATAGAAGTTTGGCTTTTTGATGATAAGACTTTTAGGTTACTTTATAGTTTTTAAAAGGTTGTTGGACATGGGTGGGAATTATCATAGCAATTTTGTTGGCTTATTAATATATATTTTTTTTAATTTCATTTATTATGACCATAAAATAAAGAAGAAACATTCATGATAGTCGCAATTGTTTTTGTCATACTTATAAGACATGTTAAACATATCGAAAAGTACGAAAATCTGATTCGTGCTTAGACAAATTTTGGTGACGTCCAAGTATTTGAAATAGTTTCCATTGTAATATTTCGTGATATTGTTAGAGTTATAGATAAACTAGATTAGAAGTGAACTCGTTGTTTTAAACAAAAGAATCTCTACGCCGTCAATTCTGTGCAGTTGTAAAATATTTTTAGTAAAAATTTAAAAATATTACTTGAGTGTGTACCTAGTTTACGAATAATTAAAAGAACAAGAAAGTTATTTTTGTATAAGGTAAATATAATTTTAAATATATTTTTGTTATGTCTAGAATTTTATATTGAACATAAATTTATTTTGAATTACTTTTGAACGGACTCACCAAATGCTGCATAAAATTAAAAACATAAATTTCTTTGTCTATTAAAAACTTCAATTAATGTTTTAACTAAGTATTTTAAATATTTTTTTTATTAAAAAGGAACTTTTTATTTACCAGAGTAGTAATGCTCTTTTTATAATTAAGTGCAATATTTTGTTATTAATGGTTAAATCAATATGCTTAATTCATTTATTCCCATACATAATCAGAATTGTATATTATTAGAATGTGGCCGGGGTTTGTGCATGTTATTAAGAATGGTATATTTATTATTAAGTACTTAATATAAAATTTGGAGTTAGCCAGTAATTAAAAGAAAAGTGGTTTAATTAGCGAAACATATAGTTATGATGGACATGTTTCGAACATCGTAGCTTTAACAGTTGAGAGCAAGCAGTTTTTATTAAGTTTCAAATAAATCTTTGCAATCAAGCCAAGATCGAGTGATTTGTCTCGTGCATGAGCTAAATATATCAATATAGCACTTTTAATAAGAATCGCTATAAAATCAATGTATAATGATAATTTTCACGATGTCCAAGTATATGGCGGAAAGGGTAACGGATCCCCCGAGCACTTGTTGACGTGCACCGGTCGATGTAAGATATATTAATAGGAATGAATATTTTAAGAGAACACTATCGCTATATAATAATATGCTAATATATGTACCTGTATAGTATTACTACATATTTATGATTGAGTCAAATATAAATAAACCAAGACAGAAACACACACGCCATAAATTGCAAACATATAAAACATCTTTATTAGAAACTCTACATCAGTTTGGGAATTAGTGAAACCGAATTAATCTATTGAAGAAAACCTAAAAGCATGGTGTCAAATATAACGAATCGATTTTTTATAAAAATATTTATTAAAACTGAAACTCAAGTAAAAGCAAGCGGGAAATATACTTAAAATCAAAAGATCGTCGAGTGAGAATGTGATATTACTCGACAAAGCTTAGGTAGGTTTTAACTTAAGCCGAAATAAGAGCAGATAAAATTAATCAACCAAATTAAATAACAACAAAATTATTATTGGCTTCGTATAATATCAATACTCGTAATAGTTAATACACGAGACTAAATTTGAAATAATTATGTGGGACTGTTCTAGTAGTAAAATAAAAAAGTTATAACAAACCATGATTGATGAATGAAATGAAAATTTAAAAGTTAAAAGTTAAATAATAACCCACATTTTCTTTCTACTAAAATTCTTTGAAAGAAGAATCTAAGGTATTAAAATATTACCTAATATCACAGCGCTAATATCAAGCTTACCAAATATTTTAAAATATAAAAAAGAGATCTATACGCGAAATTCAACTGCAAATTTGGCTATGAAATATAACTATGCTATGAAGTACGAAATAATTATAATATCTGTAACTATATAACAAGTTTAGGTTAAGTTAGGTAACAAATATTTAATCTTAGGGTAATGGACAATAATTTTAATTTTATGGGGTGATCTCACTCTATAAGGCTGTGTTGACAATAAAGCTTCACAAAGCGAATAATAGTTGTAAAAGTTAGTATGTAATATTGCATAACAATAGCATATAAAAATATACATATATATATATATATATATATATATATATAACTATACATAACTAATGTTTATATGTATATTAGGTACGTGTATATTTTACTTATTTTTAATAAATTACATTTTTAAACCGGTCGTTGTGGAGATCCTTGGTGGAGGCCTTTGTCCAGCAGTAGACGTCTTTTGGCTGAGATGATGATGATGATGATGACATAGCATTTTTATTAAAATAATCTACAATATTTGAACTCTCTTGACTCATTTACTCTCTGAATAAAACATTGAATATTCTATACAACTTTACTTTATTCTATACAAAAAATATAAATACACTATATATATTCGGAATCGTTGAGAAATAAAATAAAAGACAAAATTTTGATATTATTAATCAATCCAAGTACGTATAACAAAATTATACGTTCAATAAACTTTGTTTCCTTCTTTTATTTCTAATGGTTTAAATATTATTTGAATGTTTATTTCAATGAATACTTATCATGTAGATAAATTAATTAATGTAGATAGATACATAGTCATATAGTGCTATTCCTAGTATTAATATTTCTCGGTTTTTAAGGTAAGATATTTCTCAATTGTGACCAATTTATTAGGAAAGATCAATTTGTGCGCAAAAGAACAGATCAAAGTTTTAAGTATTACAACTATATCCTTGAGATTAATGTCAATTGTATTTACAATGTATTTTAGTATTTCGATAGCTCAATAAAATCAGTTATGTTAAGTTTCTTCATTGAGCCGTTGGGTCCCAATTGTTGTAAGATAGTGGGCGCTATTACCCATCAACTAACATTGAGTCTAATCTCTGTTTGTAATATTCTCCATATGGAAAGGCCAAAAGCCAGCAGTGGTACATGAAGGCTGACTAGTCCCCATACTAAATTTTTACTACTAAAAACATATTGCATTACCTATTATCAATGGTTACATAAAATATTATTCAAAAGATCCGAGAATACTTTTAAAGATTTGTTATACAACCGGTGCAACTGTAAGTCACTGTAAATAATGAATGACTGTCTACGATTTTCATTAACTTAGTCTACCTGCCTCGTGGACTCGTAGTCTCGTGGACTCGTAGTCTCGTAGACTCGTAGTCTCGTGGACTCGCGGTCTCACGGACTCACGGCCTATCTTTTGATCCCTCATTGGTCACGTTGCTAAATATCAAACCTTTCAAATCGCACGTTACTTGCACAAGAGCACTGATTTGTCAATTACTGATTAGACTCATATTTAAGAATTGATTTTGAAGTCCAGGTGTTGGCATCTATGTAAATAATTTGTGTCGCTTTTAGTATTTGTAAGTTTTTGCAGCAGCCGCAACTTTACTGGCTTATAATTTCCCTTTATTGTGATCACTTTACGCAAACTTTCACGCAACTTTCGCGGTCAAATAAAATATTAATCGAGGTTTAACGATATGCTTAGTGTAAACGAGATTTCTTAGCTTGCCTGTGACCACGGTCGGTACAACTCGGCCCTAACGTCGTCGTGTACTTACTTAAAAGGTATACCTAGAATACCTATCCTAAGTATTTTGAGTTATACCCCTTTAAATATTTTAATTTTTTGAAATCGCTTGTACGTAATTAAGTGATAAAACGGCTAAAAATATTGGCTCACCTAAAGTGTTTTACCCGAAATTGTTATTCCTATCAATTTGTAATCCGAATGATCACTCTTCCAAAATTTTTTCTTCCTAAAGTTTTTATTCATACAATTTGTAGTACTACAGACGATGTTCATAACACTCATGTTTCCGAAAATTGTAATTAATAATATCACTAATGTAAAATGTTAGGAAAAACAAGTTCCAATTATCGGAGTTGAAAATTTAGGTGAACTTTGGCGCACCCGATAAAACACATCAAATTCACCGCTTAGCGCTATTTTGCTTCCACTGTCACTAATTTAACATCAACATGAAGGCCTACCACTATACTTTACTACGATTTAAGTATGATTACCTAATCACATCATAGTCATATAAACCCATCGGTATGATAGGCCTACATTACTGCTAATTAATTTATACGTATAATATGTCGAATCATGTACCGCGTTAAGTAAATATAAAGTAAATAGGTAGACAATAATATTTAATAATTCTTCATGGTAAGCAGCCAACATTTTCGTTTCAATCAGGCCTACGATAAGATCCTTAGCTGTAAATATTATAAAATAGTTTTCTTTTATAGTTTTCTTTTATTTGTATTTTTTTGACAGGAAACGCCACAGTACATATTTTTACCTACTCGTTTAATTTAATTTAATATTATTGTAGTAATCTTTCTTTTTTGATGATGATGATGATGAATCTTTCTTGGATTTTGTTAACGTGTATGATAATGGTGATTCTCAACTGAAGAGTCTAGGCTAAACAAATAATATTTTTTCAACAGCTTCACCGTATTATTTTGATGATTTGTATTTTCCATGCACTAAAAATACATAATAATAACAATAACATTGGCATAGAAATTAATTATAACCCTTAACATAAGTTTTGTCTTTATTTTTTTTGTATATATATATATAAGTAGGTAAGTATAGGTACCTAGGACATAAAGGAAGGGAAATGTCGTGATGTAACCACTTTTTTGTTGGAACGTGGATGGAACAGTCAGCGTCAAATTGATATTTTAGCTTTATACCAAACCTTATTGTCATTTTATTAGACATAATACTGACATAATATACTGTCATAATTTTAGCTTTCAAGAAAAGATATACAAATTTCCCAAATGTACAGAAAATTACATAAATTACATAACATAATTCTGGCGCGTAGGGTTGGCAATGCGGAGTTACATTCATAATTTGCGCCTATGTGCTTTTTTTGGATTGAGTTTACTGGTGGCCCTTTCAGTGTCACCGGAGTTTTTCACGAAACGAGAAATTTAATGTATATGGCTGCTAATCTTCAAGCGAGCTTAACATCTGTTTGTCGACTCTGTCAAGTAAAAAAAAATTCAGAATACCTTTGACCCATTTTACTGAATGAAAAGATTAATGACTAATTGGGTTGATTAATTTAACGTTGACTGTACAGTGTGTAGTTTTTAGACTGTAAATAATATGAGTAATAAATTTACTTATTCTTAGAGAAATTGTATGCAAAAATATATAAGTAGTAACATAATCAATTGTACTTTAGTATGTTTAAACGTTCGATATATTGATTTTTAAAACTTATCAATGCTTTGTATATAATTATGCTTAGGTAAGACAACGATGCATGCTAAAACATATTGGGTTGGGATTTAACATTGGAGCATGTTATATGTGCAATATTATTAGTCTTTTGAATTTATAAATAATTATATTATTTAATCTATATTTTCCAATGTTGATATGTCTTCTAAAAGGTATACTTAAAAAGTTAGCGGTTTGTGATCTTGTTAAAACAATTTTGGTGTAATTGTCTGTGTACGTAATGTTACAGCCTGTGTGGACTATCTTAATATTGTTCTTTTTGATATGGTGACATTATCTTCCTATTATATGTATGTTTGAAATTAATATAACTTTGTGTTATTTGCTTTCCCACAAATAAAACCTAAAATAGCAGACTAAAATACAATAACACTTATACCATTTATAAGGTTTTGTCAATTTATTAGTCGTAGACAAATTATTTTAACATTAAATCTTTGATGTACGGTACGACCGAACAGGCCGAAACTAATAAAAAATGCAGCATGTACATATATCATTAGTCAAACCCAGTCTTTTTTAAGATGCCAATATGAAATGTTCAAATAATTTTTAACGCAAATTTTGTTGCGAACAAATTACAAAAACTTTTGTGTTTTTATGGCAATATGAATTCACAATATTATAAATAAAAAGAACCTTTAAAATCGTCGCTACGAGAATTTTCCAACGGGCAGAGGACATTTTTCTTTCCTGAATATTTGAATAAACATATTTTAATTGAAGATTGAGTAAATTTAATAGAAATAAATTTTGTGTTAAGAACTGTGCAATATTTGATGTCACTCATACATACACACACGCCAAATACGAAATGAGACTCAGATCGCTCAGATCTAAATGTCGATCTTGAAGCAATCGTAGATACACAAGGTTGTGTGTTATTTCTTGTTTCATATTTTTTCTTGAATAAAGGAAAAATAAACTGAAAGTATTATGTAAGTATTTGTGTGTGTACATAAATGTGTGTTCGTGTGCTCTGGTTTACTGATACGTCACAGAAAATTTATAATAATATTAAATAGGGAAACAACTAGTTTGTAGGTCGTCTTAGGATAACCATTTTCTTTTCTTAGAACAAAAATCAGGCAATATTTGCTACACAAAATCTACATTATTTTATACTTTATCTTATTTGAGAAGAAGAAACTATTTAATTCTAAATTGAACACTTAGGCATCAGACTTATTATAGCAGTTAAATAGAAATAAAACGTAATAATTTTAAACAGATATTTATTTTAATAAAACTTAATTATCAATTATTTAACACTATTGCAATAAGCTTAGTATAATATAAATAAATTTATTTGTTTGAAGTTTATGTGAAAACCAAACTTATTTATTCCTATTTACGCTTATTACTTAATAGGAGTGTAGTAGAAAACCTTTTTTATAACCTAAGTACATAAATTAAATAAATCATGTAATCACGATGTTAACTTACTATAAAAATCAATATCACAAAAAGTCTTAACAGTTATTAAAATAAATAAATTACCACTATTTATTTCAAAGCCATAAGTCTTAAAAAAGGATAACTAATAATTTATCACAAATTAAACGGTAACTTTTGATAGCGAATATTGATACAAAACTCTTATTATTATTTATTATAATAAAAATTGCACATTTTATAAATTTATCATTTGGCATTGTACGGCAACTATGAATGATTACTTGCTAGTTTTACAAAACATATATTTCAGCTACACAATGTGTAGGGTGATTTTATATTAGTATGAGCACACTGCGACTACATATAAAATCTCGCTAGAAACTGACGTTCTTTGAAGACCGTCGCACGATGAACTAAAGAATCCGTAACAAAGACGAATTCTTAATGAGTCCAACAATGAAACGCAGTTGCGGCAAATGTCTATCAATAATACCAATTAACTCGCACCAGACAAACATGGTGGGTTATCCCAAACTTCTAATGTGTTCTGTCCATGTGAGAACTCTTTGGATCGGCAGTGAATTTGATTAATGAAGATTAAGTAGGCCTTCTGCGAGGTTAAAGCTAGGACGGTGTCCTTTTTCATGGGTTTCTGTTGCATAGGTCCTTTCTTGTGGACGAAGTTGAGGAACATTTTTTACTATATATGTGTTACACGTTATTGTGGGTGTATGGAAGAGTTTGAGAGTTCTTCAAAAATCTCCCAAGGCGGAGGATAATGTAGAAATTCTCTGATTTAATGGTAGGATGTCCTTGTACAAACAAAGGGAAGTGAGCAATCTAGAGTTAGATTAATTTCTTTTATATGATAACTTTTGTAGGAAATACTTAATATTCAATAATCAAAATGAACACAACATCAAACAATTATCTTATTGTAGAGAGAGACCGCTCAGATTCATATCAGCTTACGTCTCCTTTTGGAAGAACAGGGTTAAGGTCTGACTTTTAAATATTGGACACTTACTGCCGTACTCAGAGACGTCAATTAAGTATTTATGACAATTAAGTCTCTTGCTGTCACTTTCTCTATGTATAGTGCTAAATAGAGAAGGAAAGACATTTAATTGTCATTAAAACTTAATTGACGTCTCTGAGTACGGCAGTTAGTGTTTTTTAATAAATTATCTAAGGCATTGTGTTCAGTGATCAGCTGTAAGGTGTTATAGATCGCAAACGCCTGGATTTCCCTGGGAAACCTCTCGCGTAAGGCGGCTTTGCGTTTGTCGTCACGTAGTACACGCCACGAGCTCTGAAACAAAGATACCAGATAAAAAAATTACAACTGAAATGATACAATTTAACCAAAGTTAGCGCTTGTTGTTAAAATAAAAGCCCTTTGCATTAGTTGAGCGTAACTTTTAAATCAGGACTTATTACAAAAACACAAATGTTTACCACCACGATAGCGCAATTGGGAGAGCACCTGACCCGATATGTCAGAAGGGTGCAGATTCAAATCCTGCTCGTGGAAATTTTTTCAACATTTGTGTTTTTGTAATTTGTTTCGCAACAAAAATTTGCGTTAAAATTTATATAATTTTACATATAACAAAACAAAAACATAAATTTGTAGTTTTGCTTAGTCAAAACTAGTTCTGACTAAGGTTGGGTTCCGATTGTCGTATTTCATAAATACATTATTCCTGTCGCAAAGGCCGGTCATCGGATGGGTGACCAAAATGTATCATCTCGAGCTCTTCCGTGCTTCGGAAGGCACGTAAAGCCGTTGGTCCCGGCTGCATTAGCAGTCGTTAACAACCACCAATCCGCACTGGGCCCGCGTGGTGGTTTATGGCCCGTTCTCCCTATCCATCCACAGGGAAGGCTCGTGCCCCAGCAGTGGGGACATAAAAATGAGCTGATGATGATGATGATGATGATTATTCCTGTCATTCCTAATTTATAGCAAGTAATATTTATTTAGTAAGTGATAAAGACGAGCTCGATGGCGCTTTGACCCGCCACTTTACCGAAGACTTGCCATAAATCAGCCTAGGTGAAATTAACATGGCTCTTCAGCAGCTTAAAAACGGAAAAGCCCCTGGCGAAGACGGTGTTACATTTGAGCTCCTCAAAGCAGTCGGTAAACTTGTATTAAAGGAGCGCCAAAACATCTTTAACGCCGTTCTTTTCTGGGAGATGGGATGGGAGAACTCCGGAGGCGTGGAGTTCCTACTGTGTTGTTGTACGAGTGTTGTTGTGCTGTTCTTCAAAAAAAGAGACAAGACCCTATTGAAGAACTACCGACCCATTTCGATCCTAAGCCACGTCTATAAACTGTTTTCAAGAGTCATCACAAACCGCCTTGCGCGCCGATTCGACGAATTTGAACCGCCAGAGCAGGCCGGGTTTCGAGGAGGCTATGGAATCATAGACCACATCTTCACAGTGCGGCAGATTAAACAGAAGACCGAAGAGGATATTCGGCCCCTGTGCTTAGCATTTGTAGATTATGAGAAGGCATTTGACTCTATCGAAACCTGGGCTGTTCTAGGATCCTTGCGACGATGCCAAGTAGATTTTTTAAAATATTTACGGGTAAGCACAGTGCCATGATCTCACCTGATGTTAAGTAATGATAAGGTCAATTGGTAGAAGCTCACTTCACCCGGGATCCTCAACTAGTGAGGCACTGGCTATCTTATCTCTAGCTGCCGGAACACAACAATGCTACAAATATTGATGATGAAATATTGATAATATGTCGATATTTAGATAAGATGGTGGTAGCTAGCCAGGCGGACAAACAAGTTGTACCACCAATCAAACCGAGTATACAAACATGTGCCCCCCGCTGGGAATCAAACCCGGGACCTCTGGGTCTAAACCGGTGGTCTTAACCACTAGACCACCAGGCGGCAAATATTGGCGGATTGGCAATATATCCAAGTCTTGAAGTGTCTGTACAATGCTGCCACCATGGCCGTCCAAGTACAGAACTAGTAGACTAAGCATATCCCCTTGTATCGAGGTGTGAGACAAGGGGATGTGATATCCCCCAAATTGTTTCACAAATGCTTTGGAGGATGTGTTTAAAACGCTGGACTGGAAAGGACGTGGTATTAACATCAACGGCGAACACATCTCACACTTGCGATTCGCGGACGTCATCGTCATCGTGGCCGAAACGTTGCAGGGTTTAAGGTACATGCTGAACGGCCTAGCTGATTCTTCTCAACGTATGGGTCTCCGAATGAACTTGGACAAAACTAAGGTTCAACGAACATGCCATTCCGGGACCGATTGCAGTACAAGGCGGTGTTCTCGAAGTTTTTACGTCGCCTATTCAACAAAGTCTAAAGGCTGTCAAAAGTCTTTAAACAGTGCGTCCTACCCGTCATGACATACGGAGCCGAAACGTGGACACTCACGGTAGGGCTGATTCACAAATTTAAAGTCGTTCAGCGAGCTATGGAAAGGGCTATCCTCAGAGTTTCTCTGAAGGATCGACTTCGGAATGAGGTGATGCGACAGAGAACGAAAGTAATCGACATAGCCCAACGGATCAGCAAGCTGAAGTCGCGGTGGGCCGGTCATATTAGCCGCAGAACCGACAACCGTTGGGGTAAACAAGTTCTCGAGTGGAGACCGCGTATCGGCAAACGTAGTGTAGGACGCGCCCAGACTAGGTGGAGCGACGATCTTCGCAAGGTGGCTGGCAAGAGCTGGATGAGAGTAGCCGCGGATCGTGCTCGGTGGTGTGCACTTGGAGAGGCCTATGTCCAGCAGTAAACTAGTATAGGCTGATGATGATGATGATGACGATGGCGTAGTGGTTAACGCGCCTGGTCTGCGATTGAAGGTTAAGCTACTTTCGCAAAGGTCCGACATCGGAAAGGTGACCAAAACTTACCATCTCGAGCTCCTCCGTACTTCGGAAGGTACGTTAAACCGTTGATCCCGGCTGCATTAGAAGTCGTTAACAGGTTAACAACCACCAATCTGCCCTGGGCCTGCGTGGTGGTTTATGGCCCGTTCTCCCTATTTATAGGAAAGGCTCGTGCCCCAGCAGTGGGAACATAAATTGAGCTGATGATGATGATGATGATGATGGTGGTAAGTATTTACAACAGAAAAAATATACGCGAACAGAATACAGTAACATAACAAAGCTGGACAAAAATAATGTGAAAAAGCAGGCAGGTTTCTTTAAAAACATACTTGCGCGTCAAATGTTCTCCCATGAGGACATACTCCGAGTCCATAGGCTCGCACCAGCCGATCAGGTAGGAGAACAGACTAGGACACGGACCCGCCCAGAAGCCTTCTCGGCTGTTGATCGACTCTATGAAGTACGGCGTCACTTTCGTGTGGTCACATGACAGGGTTTCTGCAAATAAACAAACATGGCTGTAAAGTTATATGAAACCCAAAAAAAATGTATTTTGAAACTGGCTGGTGACAATTATTATTATTATATTATTATATTATTTATTTTTATTATTATTATTATTATTATTATTATTAATATTATTATATTATTATATTATAATTATTATATAATATGCAAACAAAATAAAAAACACGCAATCTAAACAAAGGTGCACACTAACGCCCTCTTGTGTGAAAACGTTGCAATACACTTCACTTTTATTTTCCTAAGAGTTCTCGAAAATTCTAGTAGGTGGCGCTATCATTCATTTGTGCGTATCTCTGGTCTGACTTTTCTTCAGTCAGTGATAGAAGGTAAGAGTATATTATTATGTGTAAAAAGAACTAAAGTTCAGAGTAGACATGGGCGTTTTCGGTTTTCTATGATAACAGTTACGCAACCGATATTCAGTTTTCATATCGATATCAAAAACCGTTTTCAGATATCGATATCAGTAAGATAGTTTGCTAGTTTTGCTTCTAATATGCATAACTAGTTTTAGAAAACTGAAAACGATAGACAACACAACTCCAAATTACGTCATATTTCTATGACTATAAAGTGCGAAGCCAAATGAAACAACATTGCATATCAAAGTAGTGGCGAATATTCGCTTCGTCTCATTTACACCGTTAACATTATGCTTAGTTAGAAAGGGAAGATGCGAATATCAAAACATTTGGAGTTGTGCAGTAGTTTCAGTTTTCCATGGATATGGTGATATTGGTTACAGTGACGGTATAGTTTTTTTCATATCGCGTTCTCTTGCAGTTTTGGTTTTCGATTCGGTGTTAGTTTTTCTTATATCGGTTATGAAGTTTCCCATATCGATATGATATGATATAGGACTCATATCCGTTTTTGGTTACGTTTTGATATATCGAACTCATGCCTAGTTCAGAGCGTTTTATTATGTGCTTGTACGAGTATTATTTGGTAAAATGTTGTAAGCATTAGCAATACTTTGGCATGGTGTGTTCTCGGAAAATTCAATCCGAGAACACAGAATGGCAGAATGGTAGAATGGCAGAATGGTAGAATTTTCAAGTGGTGGAATTTTAATTTCCTTACTTTATTAATTGTGCCAGTGTACGGCATGCGAATATCAAAACATCAAAATAGTCTGACATTATAACACGAGATTTCTCGCTACACCTCAATAAAGTGAATGCGGCTTGATATTTATTTGTAGTAACACATTATTT